>CM077152.1:34764205-34923937 GCA_039583875.1 Platanthera guangdongensis
GTCTTTTTGCCACACGATTCTATCGAACTCGACAGTACATGCGTCGAGCCTCGTTCATCACTTGTGCACACCTCCACATCAACACCTTCTCGTTTGAGCAGCACGCTTTTCCTCCTTAAGACCACAACCCGCACGTTTCAAGCTTATTCAAAAAAATCGGGGCAACAACCAGAGTACTTAATTAATTAATCACCTCCTTGATTAATTAATTCTTATTAAAAAAGAGGAAGAATGATTGAAGGGGTGTTGTAGTATTCAGCAACAACATTGGAAAACATTGCGGCTCTTGCGACAACTCACAACCAGCTCTCTTAGAGGACTCGAGCCGACCCGTCACATGCTCCTTATCTCATGTTACCTCCGTTTGTGGTATGAGGGACTCACCCAATTTAATAGCTGCTATCCAAGACATGATGCAATCATTTATGACCTCCATTGAAACACACCTTCAAGGCACCAAAGGACGTCATCTGGAAGACATGATCACACTCACCAACAAGCTTAATGATCTGACTGCAACCATTTTGGTCGTTACTACCCCACCCACGGATCAAGCGAGCCGCAGTCAGGCACCTCCACGGTCCCTTATGCGCCACGAGCTACCGGCCCTTGTACGCCCTGAAGCTGTTATTCTGTCACGCAACACCAAGTTGGAATTCCCAACCTACGATGAGAATATTGACTCGTTGGGTTGGCTATCCAGGTGAGAAAAATTCTCCGGCCACCAAAAATCACCCACAACAAAATAGATTCATCTGGCATCCTTCCACCTTTTCGATTCTGCTCAAATTTGGTTCATTCGTGATATATTCCAAATTACTATTTTAATTTAAAAAAAGTAAAATCCGTGCTGATTTTCAGTCTTCTAGTTGCTCTTTCTGCTCCCAATAGCCTTTCGTCAACTCCCAAGCATTGTTCAGAAGGTTCTTCGCAAGCCCCCGCATTCAATTCCAGCCTTTGGAAAGTGCAAATCAATGCAAAAAACAATTTTTGCAGTGCAGAATTGCTTCAATTCTGTTGTTCAAACCTGAAACTGTAACAAATCATCCAATTTGGTTTCAATTATGTGAGTTTTAAATTTGAAAGTTTATTTTCCTTTGTGTTGAACGTTTGTTGGAAATCATATAATTTGGGAATACTAGTTCGCAGAAGTTTACTAAATTAATCTAACATACTTAACGAATCATTCGCATTGCAGAATTGCTTCAATTCTGTTGTTCAAACCTGATATCTTAACAAACCATCCAATTTGGTTTCAGTTATTTGTGTTAGTTCTAAATTTGGAAGTTTATTTTCCTGTGTTGAATGTTTGTTGGAAATCATATAATTTGGGAATACTAATTCGTAAAACTTTACTCAATTAATCTAACATACTTGAACGAATCATTCGCTAAGTATTTAATTAAAGCAATCTCATTTAATTTTTATTAGAACATGTTCATTATTTTTTAAGTCTAATCTCAATCATGCAGGCCAACTTTGCCTATTTTAATTTCAGAAATTATTGTGATTTAATGTTGGACACACATGTCCATTGCATCATTTAGAATTTCCTACACCCCACACTTGCATTCCCTCATTAGAGTCTCATTAGGGCACATACACACCCTTACATTTGTCCTGCAGCACACTGTATAATAATCCAGTAAGAGGGTTGGATTTTACTCAAGGAATCTCTGCAGTGCATGGAAAGTGCTCTCCACAATATTCTAGTAAGTGGTTTGCACGTTACTGCACCAGTGAGTTGGTATCTTGCTTTCATGTTCATGATTATGGAGCTTCTTAGGATCCATTTGGCTCTGTGGTGGCGGTCGTGAACGCGGTAGTTACGAGCCTTCATCCATTTGTCGTGGCATTTTGATCTTGTGAGTTTGGAAAAAAACGTCATCATGATGAAATGTGTTTGACATGACAACGGTTATGACCACCACCAAGAAAAAAAATCAACTTTGAACATAAAAATGGATGGAGTTCCTTAGGTGAGGTTGGGCGTTCACGATGATGGCTTGTAATCACTGCGTTCACGATTGCCACCACCGCGCCAAACTGACTCTTAATATACAGTTGCTGACATTATGAACTGATGATCTTAATTGGGATGCAATTTCTCAGTTTGTATAGGTATCTAAATTCGTATTACTATGTCAAGGCTTGTTTAACTTCGTTATCTTTCATATTCTTCATTATTTTTATTTATTTCAATTTTAAATTACCCAATATACTGTGTTTTTTTGGTAACATGTAATATGTACTTCATCATTCTATTACAGGAGTCATTTGATCCGATTATTGATCCGATTTCTGGTCGGGACCTTATGCCGTCAATGGTTTATGGGTACGGCGGTATCACCGTTTATATTCCTAGTGTGTGCATTTTATCATCTTTTGCACCAAGCGCGGAAAACTAGTCATTTCCATTTTCATATTTTCTTGCTATATCTAACAGAAAGATTATGAGACGCCAAGATTATGGTGGGGTCTATTGCATGGTTTTGACTCTGAAGTAACGATTTTCTGAACTTGTAGATTTTGTTTCGCTGATTTTTATGACTCGTGGATTCAAGCTGGTTTCACAATTGCAGATCATCGGTTATATCAGCTGCACTTCTTCGTGTTTTGGGCTGTGAAGTTGCTGAACTTCCATTAGTTGCTACAAAAAGGGAAAGGCAAGGGCTGGTAAGTTGGTATATTCTTGTATATTTGAATTTAGACTACCACACTTTTAGAAGTATAGACCGACTAAACCTTAAATCTTTCACTCATCAACAAGTTTTAATATTAAAAATTGAATTTATCTACTTTTGTATTTCTGATCACGTCAGTTACTTTAGATCTGGCCACATCAATATTTTATAGGAGGATGAGAATGTGTAAAAAAGTGAGTCTATCTTTCTAAAGGATAAGAATATAACTGTTATGGGTCCATGACGGGGGCAATTATGTGTGGCCATAATAACACGATCTTTATTTTTCGCACAAGATGCTCTTTTCACGCACTCTATTTCACACATATCATGTAGCCCAAGTGAGGAGTAAGACTATAGTATTGTGGAGCTTTTCTCCCTCACTATCGAAGTGGAGCAAAGGGAGGTATTGGATTGACATGCATGAATTAAATTTTAATTTCTCCTTTTAGTCTTCCCTCTCCTCTCCTCAAATTAGGATTCAGGTTGAGCAAGACTCATCTCCTCCTTGTCATGATGCCAAGGTTAACTCACTCGCCCCGTGACCATTGATCAAGATAATTCTACATATGTTGAGAATATTTTAGAATGCTGGAGAAAGATCATGCATGAGAGATATGAAATATATAAGAGTATGAAATGATCTAGTCTTCTCCTTATGTGGAGAAATCTAGATTATTCTTTAATTTTGGAGGGAAAAAGGGAGGAGGCCTATATAAGGGGAAGAACTCTCCTCATTGATTGTTTGGAGCTTGTTGTGGTAGTGAGTCTTCTCTTGTGAGGGTTGAGTGTTTGTGAGCATTGAGTGTTTGTGAGCATTGAGTGTTGAGTGTTGTGTGTTGTTCAATTGTCTCTTGAACTGTCTTGTAACTTTATTCAAAAGATTAATCAAAAAAATTCTTTTTATTCCGCTGCATCGTTGAAGAAAAGCTTACATGGTTAGCAGAAGTTGGTGAAAAACCTACCCAAGTGTCGTACTCACTTAGTGTTGAAGTACTAAGTCCATCACAGTTTGTATCAAAGCTAGGTTCTACATATCGTGTTGCAAGAAAGCCAAATCTGGCAGGAGAAGACTCCTATATTGAGGAGCGAGGCAGGGATACTACCCAACAAACTAGCAAGAAGAAGCGGGACCAAAGCCGGGTTCGAGAAGAGAGACACTTGGTGCTAGCTATGGAGGACTGGGAGAAACGCATGGAGGTTATGGAAATCAATAACCGCACGATACGTAGAAAGTGGGAATCCATTCGCTTGGATCTAGAGAAGAGACTCCAATAAGCATTTGATGACAATGCCACATTACATGCTCACGTCGACGAGTTGAAGGATCAATCTAGTCAACTAAGAAAAAAGATCGCGCACTTAGAGGAAGACGAGTAATATGCAAGAAGGTTATCGTCAGTGGAAGTCCCAACACCACCAGTGCAATTCCTAGAGTGGTCATTACCAGACCAGATTCATTCTTTTGCAAGTGAGATGCCAATGAAGTTGAGAACTTCTCGTGGAAGATGGAGAACTATTTCGAGGGTTACCATCTACATGATGATGCAATCAAGGTACATACTTCTTTCCAATTTCTCGATGATAATGCCGCACTATGGTGGTGAAGGAGGCAGGTGGATGTCGCAAAAGGACTATGTCGATTGGACACATGAGAGGAGTTCAAGAGGGAGCTTAAACACCACTTCTTCCTAGGGGTGTTCACGAATCCAATAAATCTTCAATCAAATCCAAATTTGACATAGAATTCATAGATTTTGTTTCAGATTCGGATTTGTTCGAATATTCAGTGTTGGATTCGTATTCGGATTTGTCATAAAATATTGGATTCGAATTTGGGTTCAAATTCATATTCGAATTCGGATTTGAACATAGATTCGAATTCAAATTTTATAATATTTAATTATATGTAATTTTTAAATAAAATTATATACAATATTTAATTACATATTTTAAAAAATTTAATTATATAATCTAGGATTCACGAACTATTCGTGAATCCTTCGAATATGAATAAAATTATTCAGATTCAGATTCAAAAATTATTTGAATCCGAATTCCAATTTGAAAATTACGAATTTTAATCGAATTGAATCCTGAATTATTCACGAACTATACTATTTGTGAACAACCCTACTTCTACTCAGAGAATGTTGTATATCTTGTACGAAAGAAGCAAAGTTAGTTGATACAAAAGCGATATGCTGCAAATCCCTGACATGTTGGAGGATGGTCAACAATTCTATTTCGGGGATGAGCTACAATTATGGGAAAATAAGAGGTTCAGAGGCGTGGCCCTCATACTATCGATGAGGCAATCACAGTTGCAGAATCACTCAGCGAGTTCCACCAAGAGGAACATATGGGTCATCTCGATAATGCCGAGGATGCTGAAGTTTAACCCAAGAACTATACACCCTGTCAAAGAAGATTCAAGGACAGAAGGCCATCCTCTTGCTTTTTATGCAAGGGACCTCATCATATGAAGGATTACCCGAAACTTGACACCTTGCCGACAATGATGAAGAAAGAAGAATCGACAAGTGGGGACAAAGGGGATCCATAAGAAATGACAAGGATAAGTATCATGCAACGCCTTAATGCCATGTCTACTCGAGGATCCTACACAAGACGCCCACCTTTGCAGTGTTTCTTCTGCAAGGATCGCACATAGTGAATGCTTGTCCGACTTTGGAAACTATAAGAATCGTTGCTGATCAAGTGGAGACAAGGGACAACTACAAGCCGGAAAGTGCCAACCAAACCCATACTTGGAGAAAGATGGTAAGTGAAGGAAAAATGGTGATGGATGTTGAGATCAAGGGCACAAAGATGAGAGCTTTGGTAGACACAAGTGCAACTGACTTCTTCATGTCCAAGACTACTGCAGAGAGAATTTGACTATCAATCAAGTTTGGACCAACATGACTCAAATTTGCTAACTCTTAGGAAGTGCAAACTATTGGTCTTGCTCCAAATATGAGTGTTCGTCTTGTAGGATGGAAGAGTAAGGTGCCCATAGAAGTTATTCCCTTTGACGATTATGGTGTTGCCATTGAGATGGAGTTTTTTCGATCAATTTGAAGGTCTTCTCATTTTCCGAACATCTGAGATACACCTCATTGATGGTACAACTACCTACCCGGTAGCGATAAGGGGAGTATATGGGCAAGAAGTGAAGACCCTCTCCGCAATAAGGTTTGCCTAAAGAATGTGAAATAAGGATGCGTCGAGGCCGACACATGGATTTGATGGGGGAGAATGTCACAGTGCCAAGGTTAACTCACTCTCCCCTTGATCATTGTTCAAGATAATTCTACATAAGTTGAGAATATTCTAAAATGCTGGAGAAAGATCATGCATGGGAGATGTGAAATAGTGTAGAAGAGTATGAAATGATTTAGTCTTATCCTTATGTGGAGAAATCTAGATTTTTCTTTGGTTTGAGAGGGAAAAGGGGAGGCCTATATAATGGGAAGACCTCTCCTCATTTCTATCATCGATTGTTTGAGGCGTATTGTGGTAGTGAGTCTCCTATTGTGAGGGTTGAGTGCTTGTGAGCATTGAGTGTTGTTGTTTGTCTTGTTCAATTTTCTCTCGAACTGTCTTGTAACTTTATTCAGAAGATTAATCAAAGGATTTCTTTTCATTTTGTTGCATCGTTGAAAAAAGGCTTACTTGGTTAGAGAAGTTGGTGAAAACCCTAGCCAAGTGCCGGACACAATATTGAAGTACTAAATCTGTGACATTTCATCTCTTGACTGAGCTCGACTCCCATTGAATCCCCACTATTGAGAAGGCTAGGTCATGGAAGGGTCGTGAGGATCCTCCAAGACTTCTCCCTCTCACGCTTGAGCTCTTTTTCACAATCGAAAGCCCATAACAACTTAGTATCAGAAATAGTTCCGCCCACTGACACTAACCTCATCTCCTCTTCCGCCCACTGACACTAACCTCATCTCCTCCTTACGTCAACTCCTTCCGCATCCCGACAGACTCCATCGATTCTGCTGACAATCCACTGGATGACACAGTTGCGCTACAAAACTCCAACATAGCTCGGTTTCCCACGTTGATCGCTCGACCTGTGCATGATGTTTCTCAGTCCATCGCTCATATTGTCGATGATAAGGCTCCCAACGTCCAACGCACTAAGTTGCACGATCTGCCAACTCCCTATCACTCCCCAACACTTGATGATGCTCAATCCTCTGCTCACTTTACCGACGTCATGACTTCCCATACCCGAGATTGGATAAAATTAGGAATGAATGTATCGGGGATAAGACTGGAGTAGCACCAATTGCAGAGAAGATGCGAGAAGCTCGACTAAGATGGTTTGGACACGTACAAAGGAGACCATTAGAGGCACCTGTTAGGCGTTGTGAGAGTCTAGTCACTAGGCATGTTAAACGAGGGAGGGGTAGACCAATAAAGACTTGGAATGAAACTATAAGGAAAGACATGATGTACTTTGGCATTAGTGAGAGTATGACAAAGGCGACAAAGATAGGGCACAATGACGACAAAGGATCCATGTAGCCGACCCCACTATAGTGGTATAAAAGCTTGAGTGTTGTTGTATCTTGTAGCCCGAGTGAGAGACATAACTGTAATATTGTGGAATTTTTTCATCTCACTATATAAGTGAGCAAGGGAGATCTTGGAATGACATGCACGAATTGAATCTTAATTTTTTCTCTTTGTCTTTTATATCTCTCTCCTTCTCAAGTTAGACTTAAGGTTCAGAGAGTCTCCCATCTTCTCCCTCCTCTCTCTCAGTTGATCTTCTCCCCCCACCGTATCCCCACCATTGAGAAGGCTAGGTGATGTATGCTAAGATGATGAGATGATTTAAGATGAAATATGAGTTATTTGAGAAATTTGAAGTTCGTTTACATTAAACACTTGAGAAATGCGAATATTAACCTAAAGACAACTAGCAAACCAAAAATGCAATCATCAACAATTTTGTGGCATGCGAGGGTTGCTAACTATTAGTATGTAGTCTTAACAAGCATGCAGATAAAATATTAAAGCATTGAAAGAGTAATGTTGTAGGCGATCTAATTTTATATTTTCTAAGTTGAAGAGATAATTCGAGCTAGTACCGTTCATGCAGTCCTTCGTCGGGTCATTGCGTACTTATTCCTTGAAATTCCTTCAAGGGCCGCACACTCTCACTCTCAGTAGTCCTTCACTCAGAGGAAAAATAACACAAGGGAAGAACAATGTAGCAAAAACTAACACTTCAATTTTCATTCATTCAAAAGATGCTTACAATATGCGCATTCATGCCTATTTATAGATCTTGAGAGTCATGAAAGATAAGGAGTGGATGGTTTTGGAGTCCATGAATGTGGTTGGAGGTTGGACCATCATATGGTGGTCTTTAATCACATGTTTGAATGAGGAAGCAAATAAGGTAGTTTATATGTGAAAAGGAGGTGGCTTTTTGTGTTCATTAATGACATGAAAATAATTTGGTTTATGTGTGGAAATAGAAGTTTATGATGGTCATTCATGAAGTGGTTGTTGTGGGTTGCTCATTCACACGCCTAGTTCCGCCGGTCGAGCCGCACAACAGGGTCGCGGCCCGCACACCCCTACCCATTTCAGCGCATGTTCTCAACACTGCAGGATGTTGAGAACGGGTCTCGAACCCTTCACCTCCTTGATGAGAGGCACTTAGCGCTTGCCCTCATCACCAAGACACCAACTGATATGCAGATCAGTTGGTGATGAGGGCAAGCGTTAAGTGCATGTCATCAAGGAGGTGAAGGGTTCGGCCTCAACATCCCGCAGCACCGAGAACAAGCGCTAAAATGGGTTGGGCTGTGCGGGCCGCGACTCTGTTGTGCGGCTCGACCAGCGTGATTAGGCCTTGAATGAACGGCCCACAACAACGGTTTACATGTGAAAAAAGGGTGATTTATGGTGGTCATTTATGACATGAAGAAAATTAAGTAATTTATGTGTGAAAAAGAGATGATTTATGGTGGCCATTCATGATATGAAGAAAATTAAATGGTTTATATTTGAAAAGGGGTAGTTTATGGTGGTGATTCATGATATGAAGAAATGAAATGGTTTGTGTGAAAATTGGGTGGTTTATGGTGGCCCTTCATGATACGAAGAAATGTAGTGACTTGTGTGAAAAAGGGTGATTTCACATGTGTGCTAAGTTATGTTGATTTTGGATGGTATTGAGCTTGGCTTGCTCAAGATTTATAGTATATCCTACAATAAATAAAACCCAAATTTAAATAAGCAATATGCCAAAATACATAAGACTTAAAATATGAGTGAACACATAAGTATGCTTAACATAAAATACATAATAAAATATAAATATATATTTGGTTTGAAAGTCGATTGTTATCATGTGTTCCGACATCGACTTTGCTACCGTCTTAATTTAAGTTGCCCTGCATCACTAGGTCAAGGAAAGGCCGTGAGGATCCTCTCCGAGATCTCTCTTACGGTCATGCACTTGCTCACAATCGGAAGCTCATAATACTAACTTCCTCACTCTTTCTCTCTCCCCCTTCCTTTATCCCTCTTTATCTCTTTCTATGTATATATATATATATATATATATATATATATATAAGATATTTCTGCTCGTAAGAGCTGAAAGTTTATTTTCCACCTAATTTTGAAGCCCATGGATTTAAGATCCAAAAATTGAGGGCGTAATTCTCCCAAGCATGATACATCCCATAGAATTGTCCATACACACGAAGGAAGTTCTCACAGACTCATCATACACATGCAACTCGTCGTTGAAATATGAATCTCATAGCCATGGAGGTGTAGCAAGTATTGTTGAGGCTTATGTTGATTGCTGATAGCAAACATGTATAATATATTACTTGTTAATCAAAATTTGGATACAGTCTCGTGAGGTATACTCGTGTATGTTACTGTTATGCCGCCGCATCCGCTACAATTTCAAGGGCAAACGTACACTCGGCGACCGAAAGAACGGAGGCCAAACAACGGGGCTGAACCATCCGATTCAGCCCCCAACCTATGAAGACGCCAAGGGGGGACTGAACCGACCCGGTTCAGTCCCCAAGTGGGGGGGGGGGGGGGGGCGACCGGCCCCCTTGAGCCCCAGGTATTAATAAACCCGGGGCTCCCTTTCGATGGCATGATGATTATTCTCAAGGTATTTCCTCTCCCTCTCTCCCTAAACCTAATCCCTCTCCTTTCCCTCTCTAAATCTTCCCCTAGATCTCTCTTGTACTTGCAAGGTCTTATCATTTGGTATCAGAGCAACATCCTGCGATAATGGTGACTCGCTCAGAAGCCGAAACCGCGCGGCTTGCATCCCTCGAGGAGAACTATGTAGGGTTGTCGGACACGATGACGGCGCTCGAAGAACAAGTGAAATACTCCCAAAAAACCCTAGAGGATCGCTTGGATGCGCGCATGGAGGAGATCAAAACCCTACTTGCACAAAATCTGAAGGGAAAAAATCCTGCGGTGGAAGGATCGGAAACGGAGGCATCCTACCATCCTATTGCGCAGAACGGCACTGGAATCGGAAGCGGAGTGCAGCAGGGGACCGGATCGAGGCCTATGGGGGGCGGTTTCGTCGCTGCGGGATCGGCGGAAGCCGATCCTACGCGGATCGACGCGTACGCCTACCGCGCGGCGGGATCGGCCCAGGAGGGATACGGGGGCCCTGGAGGGCACGTCGGGGGGTCGACGGAGGCCGGCTACCGCGGCCCAGGTGGATGGAGGCCGCCGGAAGGCCTGGCGGCTCCGTGCGGACCGTTCGGCGCCCAGCCCGCCTGGAACGGACCCGGGACTCAAGCTGGCCCCTCTTGGCGGGGTCCGGGGCAAGGAGTGGCCCCTTTTCGACCAACTGGAGCGAATGCGGTCCCAATCGGAGGAGTGGCGGGCATCCTACCGACACCTCCGCTCTACGGAGGACCGGCGGACTACGGAAATGGCAACCCATGGGGTGGAGGGCAACAAGGAGGCTACGACATGGACCGGGGGCGGCCCGGGCCCGCAGCAGCCCCGGCGCAACCTTACCAACCAGCACATGCAGAACCCCGGCCATACATGCAGCCCAAATTGACACGTATGAACTTCCCTAAGTTCAAGGGCGGCGACGCCCTAGAGTGGATCCAGAAGGCGGAGCTTTTCTTCAAGTACCAAGAGATTCCGGAGGGGCAGTGGGTCCAGTTGGCGTCTTTCCATCTGGAGGAGGACGCCTTCCAGTGGACCAAGTGGTTTCTGAGGGGACGCAATTACGCACCGTGGGAGGAGTTTGTGGAGTCCTTCTCGGCTCGTTTCGGGCCTTTAGAGTATGAAGATGTGGAGGCTATGTTACAGAAGCTGCGGCAGAAAGGATCAGTCACAGAGTACCGGACAGAATTCGAACGGTTGGCCAATCGGGTCAATTGGGAAGAGAGGACAATGCTGAGTTGTTTTGTATCCGGACTGAAGGACCATTTGAGAGACGAGGTCCACGCGTACATGCCACGCAGTCTGAGTCATGCCATCAGCCTAGCCAGGATACAGGAGGAGCGGTACAACCGGCAGAAGACCCGGACAACAGGACGGGCACCCACAGTGACAGACGTAGCCAGGAAGGAACCACCGGCCGGGGGCCGTCCCACTGTGACGAAGTTGACATGGCAGGAGCTGCAGGCCAGAAAGGACAAGGGGTTGTGCTTCAAGTGTGATGAGAAATTCGTTCCGGGGCATCGGTGTCAGAAGGTCCAAGTCTTCATGCTGCGGAACGAGGACGGCGAAGAAGACACTACGGGTGACTCAGTTGAGGATGATCTGGATCTTACGGAGTTTGGCATATCTCTTCAGGCGATGGCAGGGTGCACAGCTCCCCTCACTTTACGGATCGCAGGGAAAATTGGCCAGGAGAGGGTTACTATACTAGTCGATAGTGGGAGCACCCACAATTTCATTGACCCCGAGGTAGCTCTCAAGACAGGGATTCCTATTGATCGAGAGGCCGCATTCCAGGTCATGGTTGCGGATGAGAGCAAGTTGCGATGCGAAGGGGTCCTGAAGGGGGCCGAGCTGCGGATGTCGGGGTACATCTGCCACACCGACGTCTACCTTCTCCCCATTCGAGGCTCGGATATGGTCTTGGGAGTGCAGTGGCTCCGGCAGTTACGGCGGGTGACCACAGATTGGGACAGGATGACGTTGGAGTTTACTCAGCAGGGCAAGGACCACTGTTTGCAAGGCATCAGGACATCTCCACTCAAGGAGATCTCACTCAGGGGTTTGCAGAGACTAGAGGAGCAAGGCGGGACAATAGCCATGATTCTGGGGGTGGCACCCGTGGGATCAGAGGCTAGCGCGGAACCCGAGCAGATACAAGCACTTTTGGGACAGTACGATGATGTTTTCCAGGAGCCACGCTCCCTTCCACCGTCCCGCTTCCGGGACCATCAGATTCAGTTGAAGGTTGGGACGGATCCTACCAACATCCGGCCTTACCGCTACCCCCATATCCAGAAGATCGAGATAGAGCGCAGCGTACGCGAGATGCTGACGTCCGGTATTATACGTCCCAGTACTAGTGCTTTCTCTTCCCCGATCATACTGGTGAAGAAGAAAGACGGTTCGTGGAGATTTTGCGTGGATTATCGGGGGCTTAACAGTTCCACCATCAAGGACAAATTTCTCATTCCTATGATCGAGGAGTTGCTGGATGAGCTACACGGGGCACACTTATTCACCAAATTGGATCTCCTGTCCGGTTACCATCAGATTCGCATGAAGGAGGACGACATCCACAAGACGGCCTTCCGTACCCACGATGGTCACTATGAGTTCTTGGTGATGTCATTTGGGTTGGCCAACGCACCCTCGACCTTCCAGGCAGTCATGAGTGAAATATTCTGCCCTCTTCTTCGAAGGTATGTGCTAGTTTTCTTTGACGATATACTTATCTACAGCAGGACTTGGGAGGATCACTTGGAGCACGTCCGCACCGTCCTCACCATATTGCGAGATCACAAGCTGTACGCCAAGCGGTCCAAGTGCTCATTTGGACAGCCGGAGGTTGAGTACTTGGGACACCTGGTGTCCGCACACGGGGTACAAGCTGACCCAAAGAAGATCGCGAGCATGGTAGATTGGCCACCCCCCACGACGGTCCGGGCTTTGAGGGGTTTCCTCTTGCTGACAGGGTACTATCGGCGGTTCGTGAAGGATTATGGCAAGATGGCCCGCCCCCTCACTCAGCTGTTGCAGAAAGACGCTTTTCACTGGAGTTCAGAGGCAGAGGTCGCCTTTCAGTCTCTGAAGGCGGCTATGACTACTACCCCGGTTCTAGCGCTTCCAGATTTCTCCAAGACATTCGTAGTGGAGGCCGATGCGTCGGGGGTCGGTATTGGCGCTGTGTTGATACAGGAGGGCCGACCCTTGGCCTACTTCAGCAAGGCGTTGGCACCCCGGACACTGGGCCTTTCGACGTACGAGAAGGAGATGTTAGCCATCCTGCATGCGGTCGCCTTATGGCGGCCTTATCTCTTGGGACGACACTTCCAGATCCGTACAGATCACCAGAGCCTGAAACATTTTCTGGAGCAGAGATTAGCCTCACCGTTGCAGCAGAAGTGGCTGACCAGGTTGCTGGGGTACGATTATGAGATTGTGTACAAGCAGGGGAAGGAAAATGTGGTGGCTGATGCACTCTCCCGTCTACCAGAGAGTTCTGTGTCCCATATTTCAGGACCAGTGATTGAGTCACTGGAAGAGATACAGGCAGAAGTTCAGCAGGATCCGGATCTACAAGCCATCATTGCAGCACTGCGACAGGGGGAGCCTACTGAGGCCGGCTACCACTTGCAGGGAGACAGACTTTACCATCAGGGCCGGCTAGTCCTCCCTGCCACGTCGGCCTGGCGGACGGTCATGATGCAAGAGTTTCACGCCTCACCCACCGGCGGGCACGCCGGCATCTTGCGAACATTACAACGGGTCCGGGCGAATGTTTTTTGGAAAGGGCTGCGACGCGATGTTCAACGGTTTATACGTGAATGCGAGATCTGTCAGCGACAGAAGTACGAGACTACCTCTCCTGCCGGGCTGCTGACACCGTTGGAGATCCCCCGTCAGATTTGGGACACTGTCTCTATGGATTTCATTGACGGCCTGCCCAAGTCTCAGGGCAAATCTGTCATCTTGGTCGTGGTTGACAAGTTGTTCAAATACGAACACTTCATCGCTATGAGCCATCCGTACACGGGAGCAACAGTTGCTGATGTTTTTGCCAAAGAGATTGTGAGACTTCACGGAATTCCGAGCGCTATCATATCAGACAGGGACCCCGTCTTTGTGAGCAATTTCTGGCAGGAGCTGTTTCGACTTCAGGGGACTTCCCTCCGCATGAGCACGGCCCATCACCCTCACACAGACGGGCAGACGGAGGTCCTCAACCGTGGGGTTGAAACCTATTTGCGGTGTTTTGTCATGGATGAGCCACGCTCCTGGACTCGGTGGCTCCATTGGGCGGAGTACTGCTACAATACATCTTTCCATACGGCCAGCAAGCTCACTCCTTTTGAGGTGGTCTACGGCCGCCCCCCGCCTACTTTGAGTTCTTATGAGTCAGCCAGCACCGCTCTGCACGCGGTCGACCGGATGTTACTAGATCGCGACCGGACTTTATCGCTACTCCGGGAGAACTTACGCATCGCCCAAGATCGCATGAAGATTCAGGCAGACAAACATCGTACCGAGCGGGAGTTTGCGGTCGGTGATGAGGTCTTCCTTAAACTCCAACCATATCGGCAACTATCGGTCTCTCGGCGGACCAACCAGAAACTGGCACCGAAATACTATGGCCCGTTCCGCATCCTCCGCCGGGTGGGGCCCGTGGCTTATACTCTTGCCCTCCCGGAGGGTTCTCGCATCCATCCAACGTTCCATGTATCCTTGCTGAAGAAGAAGCTCGGGAACTCCACTTCCATCAGCCCTACTCTCCCAGAGGCTACTAGCAGCGGCGAATTGCGGCCTTCGCCGGAGGCGATCCTGTTGACCAAATGGAAGAGGCGGGGTGCCGAGTACCGGCTCGAGCTACTCGTCAAGTGGGCGCACATGCCCGCCGAACATAATTCTTGGGTTGACTTCTTGGAGTTTCACGAGGCGTTTCCGGATTTCCCACTTGAGGACAAGTTGCCGCTTGAAGGGGGAGGGAATGTTATGCCGCCGCATCCGCTACAATTTCAAGGGCAAACGTACACTCGGCGACCGAAAGAACGGAGGCCAAACAACGGGGCTGAACCATCCAGTTCAGCCCCCAACCTATGAAGACGCCAAGGGGGGACTGAACCGACCCGGTTCAGTCCCCAAGTGGGGGGGGGGGGCGACCGGCCCCCTTGAGCCCCAGGTATTAATAAACCCGGGGCTCCCTTTCGATGGCATGATGATTATTCTCAAGGTATTTCCTCTCCCTCTCTCCCTAACCCTAATCCCTCTCCTTTCCCTCTCTAAATCTTCCCCTAGATCTCTCTTCTACTTGCAAAGTCTTATCAGTTACTCGAGGGCAGGTTCCTCTTAAGGAGTTAAGGACCCCTCCTAAAATGGGAGTTACGTCCTAAACACTCAAAAGCTCTCTATAAGACTCTATCCATTGTCATATATGAGGCGAGAGTGGACTCCTATCTAATATTACAAAATACTACTAAGGATTCAAATGCAAATAAATTTTTAAGTGTGATGCTAGAAGTTTATAGTGTTCATGGTGAAGTCTTCTCCTCAAAATCGACTTTGTCCTCATGGTCAAGTACCATTGGGGGCTTCACCGAGGTGTTGCTAACTATTAGTATGTAATCTTAACATGTAGATAAAATATTAAAGCATTGAAAGAGTAATGTCGTAGGCGAACTAATTTTGTATTTTCTAAGTTGAAGAGAAAATTCGAGCTAGTACCGTCCATGCAGTCCTTCGTCGGATCGTTGCCTACTTATTCCTTGAAATTCCTTCAAGGACCGCACACTCTCACTCTCAGTAGTCCTTCAATAGAGAGAAAATAACAAAAGGGAAGAACAATGTAGCAAAAACTAACACTTACAATTTTCATTCATTCAAAAGATGATTACAATATGCGCATTCATGCCTATTTATAGATCTTGAGAGCAATGAAAGATAAGGAGTGGATGGTTTTGGAGTCCATGCATGTGGTTGGAGGTTGGACCATCATATGGTGGTCTTTAATCACATGTTTGAATGAGGAAGCAAATAAGGTAGTTTCTATGTGAAAAAGGGGGTGGCTTTTTGTGTTCATTAATGACATGAAGAAAATAATTTGGTTTATGTGTGGAAATAGAAGTTTATGGTGGTCATTCATGAAGTAGTTTTTGTGGGTTGCTCATTCACACGTCTAATCCCGCCGGTCGAGCCGCACAACAGGGTCGCGGCCCGCACACCCCTACCCATTTCAGTGCATGTTCTCGACACTGCAGGATATTGAGGTCAAGTCTCGAACCCTTCACCTCCTTGATGAGAGACACTTAACGCTTGCCCTCATCACCAAGACACCAACTGATATGCAGATCAGTTGGTGATGAGGGCAAGCGTTAAGTGCATGTCATCAAGGAGGTGAAGGGTTCAAGACCCGGCCTCAACATCCCGCGGCGCCGAGAACACGCGCTAAAATGGGTTGGGCTGTGCGGGCCGCGACTCTGTTGTGCGGCTCGACCAGCGTGATTAGGCCTTGAATGAGCGGCCCACAACAATGGTTTACATGTGAAAAAAGGGTGATTTATGGTGGTCATTTATGACATGAAGAAAATTAAGTAATTTATGTGTGAAAAAGAGATGATTTATGGTGGCCATTCATGATATGAAAAAAATTAAATGGTTTATATTTGAAAAGGGGTAGTTTATGGTGGTGATTTGTGATATGAAGAAATGAAATGGTTTGTGTGAAAATAGGGTGGTTTATGGTGGTCCTTCATGATATGAAGAAATGTAGTGACTTGTGTGAAAAATGGTGATTTCACATGTGTGCTAAGTTATGTTGATTTTGGATGGTATTGTGTCTGGCTTGCTCAAGATCTATAATATATCCTACAATACATAAAACCCAAATTTAAATAAGCAATATGCCAAAATACGTAAGACTTAAAATATGAGTGAACACATAAGTATGCTTTACATAAAATACGTAATAAAGTATAAATATATATTTGGTTTGAAAGTCGATTGTTATCATGTGTTCCGACATCGACTTTGCCACCGTCTTAATTTAAGTTGACCTGCATCACTAGGTCAAGGAAAGGCCGCGAGGATCCTCTCCGAGATCCCTCTTACGGTTGTGCACTTGCTCGCAATCGGAAGCCCATAATGCTAACTTCCTCACTCTTGCTCTCTTCCCTTCCTTTATCCCTCTGTATCTCTTTCTATATATATAGATATTTATCCTCGTAAGTGGTGAGTTTATTTTCCACCTAATTTTGAAGCCCATGAATTTAAGATCCAAAAATTGAGGGCGTAATTCTCCCAACCATGATACATCCCATAGAATTATCCATACACGCGAAGGAAGTTCTCACAGACTCATCATACACATGCAACTCGTGTTTGAAATATGAATATCATAGACATGGAGGTGGAGCAAGTATTGTTGAGGCTTATGCAGATGGATGATAGCAAACATGTATAATATATTACATGTTAATCAGAATTTGGATCATAGTTGTCAAGGCGCGCGCCTGAGGCGACGAGCGCACCAGGCGCAGCCCACCACGCCTCAGCACAGCTGAGGCAGGCGATGTGCCCCAGGCGGACCTCAGGCGCGCCCAGGAGCGCCTAGGCGCTCACCTTACAGGCTCCCAGGCGCGCCAAAGGCGCGCCCGGGTCTTTCAAGGTATTTTTTTTTTAAAAAAAACTTTGATATGGGCAAAAACATGATCTTAGACGCACCCGAGGCACCCCCTAGGCGCACTAGGGCGCCCAATTCGCTGAAATTGAGCGAATTGGGCGCCCAATTCGCTGAAATTGAGCGAATTGGGCGCCCAATTCGCTGAAATTGAGCGAATTGGGCGCCCAATTCGCTGAAATTGAGCGAATTGGGCGCCCAATTCGCTGAAATTGAGCGAATCGCCCAATTCTGACAATTTTGCGTATGCAAGATTTACAGCAAAAGGTGATCAAATGCATCTGCAGAAGCTGATTCTTTCCTTTGATGCTAATTGTATCACTAGACAAGTGAGTTCTTCTGCTCTCTACTTTTTTTAGCTATTATTTGTGAGCTATCAAGCACATCGCTGAAGGTATAAAGATAAGATGCATAATATTCTGACTCTGTTATTAGCCTTTATTCGCCGCTTCCCGCTTTGTATACTCCGACCGCATAACCCACTCTTCTCGTGTAATATTTCTCAGGGCTACTTCCAATCTCTTTTCTCGTGCATCGAGAGATTGTTGAAATTCATGAAAGTGAAGCATTTTGTGCTTCCTGCCGCCGATGATACCGAGTCCATGTGGATAAATAAGTTCGGATTTACCAAATTAATGCGAACAGAGGTAATATTTCCAATTCATTCCACACGAATGCCAGAGCATGACTATCAATAATTTCGTAATAATTGAGCATTTTCGTTCGCAGTTGCTCGAGCATGTCAAAAATGCACCGCCCATTATCTTCCAGGGAACGTCAATGCTGCACAAGCTGGTCGGTGCGTCCCTTGCTGGTTGACAACGAATAACCATATCGCGAGTCCTCTCGCTAACACTCGTGCACACATTTTTTAAGTAATCCTTCTTTAAACACACACACACACACACACACACACACAAGTCGCACTTCTCAAGCTTTTGAAATTACAAGCATGCGGTGCACAAAAATACCCCCTAGAGATTTTTTGTGTATTTTTGTGTGTGCATGTGATGTGATGAAATATAAACTTGCGAGATAGGTCTTTATAATTTCAAGAGATAGAAGGGTGCAGCCTGCAATTTTGCAAACTATGTGCACTCCAAGAATAAATGCAGATAATGAAAAAAATTAAAGGAAGTTGTGAACCTGTATAGGCCTTAGCCTGCACATAACCGTTGTGAAATGTGCGTAGAAGGATTGATCTCTATAGAATAATGATACCGTCGTGTAAACCAGATTGGGGCAGGAAGGGAAAGGAGAGCTGGGCTGGTTTTAGAAGCTCCATTCTTTTATAATCCATTTGTTCGTAATGAGAAAACTTGTGTTACTGCAATGAATCTGCTGCTTCATTCTTGTGATACCAGTTATTACTGCTGTTAACAAATCATTACTATTAATAAATTATAAAATTTGAAAATGGTTATTTGAAAATCAAATGATTACTAGCAAATCATTCAAAAAAAATTTAAAAAAATTCTCAAAAATAAGTGCGCACTAAAATTTAGCTAGTTATCATTTTTATGCTACAAAAAGATTAATCTAAAATTTGATCGTCTTCTCTCGAAAATTTCTGCAATGAATTAAAATATTGTTATAAACAGCAGAAGAGGGTTCGGTGAGGAAAAAAAACACTCGGAATTGGTGAAAAGCTGCAAAAAAACAATAGAACATATGTAGTGTTTAGGATTTGGGCAATTGGCAAAATGCACCCTTGAAATATAGATTTTTGGCAAAATGCACCCCAAAAGTTTAAAATTGGCAAAATGCACCCCCAAAGTTGGTTTTCTTGGTAATGTGTACTCTAGAGTGTACATTTTGGTCATTTCATTTTTTGCCTAGTGAGGGTGCACATTGTCAAGAAAACTCACTTTGGGGGTGCATTTTGCCAATTTTAAACTTTCGGGATGCATTTTGTCAAAACCCTATATTTTCAGGGTGCATTTTGCAAATTGCCCTTAGAATTTTGATAGGGACTGGAATCAATGAAGAGGGTTCAATGAAATGAGAATACCTGTGGGAGCGAACACAAGGAAATGTTTAGGATTTCTTCAAGGAAATGAGAATACTATGCCGCGAATGCTAGCAATGTTGGGTTTGTCGGTTTGGAAATGGCAAAAAGGGGATGATACCGCACCAGGAATACCTTGTTGGAAATGTTTTGATCGGAAGTGGAACACAATGCCGGGAATGTTAGCGCCAGGGCAACGCAGGGGAGCAAACACAACACCGACGATGGGAATCAACGACGGCGACTGGAATCAACGACGGCGGAAGAAGACGATTCGGGCGACCGGGGCGAAAGGAAAAGTTGCGAGGGGGTTCTGCATCATTAGGGAAGAATTGGAGTTTTAAATAGGGTTTGCTAGCAGCGTGATTTTTATGTTAAAAAATAAGGGAAATCCAGTTTAGTATGGTTTGCTAACAACCATTAATGATTTGCTAGTAAGCTCACCCTAATTGTTTGCTGGGTTCTTGCTCGATCAACAGGTGAGGAGCTTCGTCTATATGTTATTGCTCGCATGGAGGGAAACTGGTGTTTCCGGGTATCTTCTGAAATTGTGATAGTTATATGATAATTTGGGAACGTGGCTGGGAGCATATTGTTCGGCGTCGTACTATTTTGTCGGGTTCATTGGTTGAATCTTTTTTAGGATAGTGATCTTCAGTGGGATTAAGGTCCGGTTCATGCGGTTGTAACCGCTTGACTGGTGAAAATAAGTTCTCCCAAACAGAGGCTTAGTGATTATCTAGTGTGTGGTTCTTTGCTAATTTTCAAACTCAAATGCGCCATAAATTAGCCTTGGGCCTTTGATCTCACATCATCACCAATCTCGAGCTGGGATCCTTCGCTTTTGGAACCGACACAGATGCCTCTGTCTCTCGATCTCCTCCACTCTTTCGAAATCTCGGCTTACTTGGAAGGCAGTCACATTTCCACCGACGACATCCAGAGCTTTAAGCTGCCGACTTTAGGGGCCCGGAGCCTTTTCAGCTCCATTTACTCAAATTGGCTTAGTTTCCACGCATACTATGGATTCGTTTGGCGGGGCGGATATGCGTCGGTCATGCAGACCTCACCGCCCCGTCGCTTCCGTGGATTTCTGGAATGCCCGTGACCGGGCGGTAGGGCTCCACCGCACCGCACATTTTTGCTGGATTTCTGCGGAAATCAACCGCATTGCGGTGGCGGTTGGGGTGGCTTTTAGCAGGTGTTAAAATGATGTTTTAAATCAGTCATATACGAGCTGCCAATATTATGTCAGAAAAAATTATTGAATAATCGAAGTGTCGCCACGGCTAATTTGAAGTTCTTTTTGTCGTGCCTTAGCCCTAATGCAATGAAGAAACCATCCCTAAAATTTAATAGGGAGGGTAGATCATAAAAGTTGGATGTGTTAACCTGAAAACTCCCTCCAATCTCATATTCACTCCAGATGAAATTTCTCTACACGCTTCTGGCAAAGAAACGGGCCAATAAAATTTTGTCGTTGTTGGCCCCATCTTCAGATTTAAAGACGAGGTTGTTGCGATGTTGTCTCATAGCATAAGGCTTATAATAATCGCAATGTTTCAAAACGGATTGTAGGAAATTTTAGCTTAAAGATAGTCGCTGAATGACCGTTCTAACCATCAGCAATAAAGCGAGAGAAAAAAAAACGAGTGCATGCTTGATCGGGCGGCAACCAAAATTGATCCAACAACTAGCCGGCAATTCACACTCCTTTCTCAAGAGACGATATATCCGTAGTCAAAATTTTTTCCATAATCTGATTGTAAAAATTACAAAGCTAACTGCAGATCCACGTTGCTATCGCAACGATCCTCTTCAAAAAAATAGGTAATAACTAAATGCAGGCCGCACTGTGGCTATGTGCAGGCCGTGTATTTGAAATGGTTATATGCAGACCAATTTCTGAACGGGTTCATCACTTCCTATAATTTTTTAATTTGACCTGCATTTATATTTGAACTGCATATAATCAAAAATGACCTGCATATAATAAAAAATAATCGGCATATAACATGGACCCAAAAAAAATATTACAAAGCTAATTGCAGTCCAGCAAGTGAAGCTGGGTCGGATTTTGGTCCCAAAACATTGAACGCCATGGCGGCGACTGATCCGCTCTCCTGGAGATTTTCATCTTCATCTCCGCTCAAAATCGGCACAACTGTGCGCGCCGGCGCCGGCGCCTATTCCGCCGGCAATGGAATGGTTTTAACCATTCTGGCGCAGAAGAAGGTGAAGAAGACTCGGAAGGTGCCAAATCGGATTCTCCCGCCGTTCATCCCCATAGGTTATTTCATTCTGGTCGATATTGATTTGTACCCCCTTCTTCTGTTGTTGCTAGATTATTTTGAAACAGGATGTGGCCGAGTTGGGGAAGAAGGGGGAACAACTCGAGGTCAGGGCTGGGTTTTATCGGAACTATCTCTTGCCGTCGGGAAGGGCGCAGATTGTAACTCCTTTGTTCCTCAAGTACGCTTCGTATGCCGATTCTTATTTTTCGTCAAATCAACTATTTCCACAATTGTAATTCAGCTGTAACCCAAGTGAATGCTGATTAATGGTTGTTTTTGTTACAGGCATTGTAATTGTAGATCTTTTGTTGAGCTATGATTTGTGTAGTTTTTTTTTCTTTGAATTTGAATATACTTTTTTGAGATTTAGATATATTTTTTTAGGGTGATGTTATATATACACCATGTTTAGTTATATATAAACCCAAAATTTGATTTTTTGGGGGTCTTTTTTTCTACTATATACAAACCAAAAAATCTTTTTCCTCATTTTTATTCTGCAACCCTAGCCGCATCTCGCTCCCTGCTCCTGTGTGAAAGGCGAACCTCTCGATCCCGTCTTCCCTGCTCGATCCAAGCTCTCCGGTGGCCAATATCCCCTACTACATCACCAACGGGCACTCTAGCGGCCTACTTCAAGGCCGGCGAACCTCCCTTGTCCGACGATGGTGGCGGAAATATGATTCCAGACGAAAATAGGATCTCGGCGAGCACTCCAGCAGCCACTCAGAATGTGGTATTCAAAACCTCACTGCAAGATTTCTTCCTCCTGCCATCAAAACCATATTCCGGCCTTGATTTAAAACCACCGAAAGTGTGATCATCAAATTTGAATATGGTATTGAAAATCATATTCCGGCCGGGATTTATTTTTGTTGAATGTGAGCATCCGCCTACTGTTTTTAGGTCATGAGTTTAAATATTTACTATTTTTTGCATATTATTGTAGGATCAATCAAATATAAAATTTATTCATTGATTGCAGGTTCGCTTCACTTGGCGAAGATGGCGTACGACATGATTTTTTTGAGGATTTATAACTTTTATGTCTTGAATTACCTAATTTTTGTAATATTTGCTAATATAATATGTCCTACATGTTCTTCTAATGTAATATTTAATGATTGATTATAAGAAAATTAAGTTTGATTTTTTTAAAAAAATTTACATTGGTCTGCATATAACAACTTGGTCTACATATAGCTGGTTTTGAATTAGTATGGTTTGTATATAACAATGGTTTGTATATAGCCAAATATGGTTTATATATAACATCACCCTTTTTTTATAGTGTAGACATTGCATTGCTACATTATGTCATTTTAAGATGTGGGTTGTTTCATTATATGTATTATATTCGTTAAAAACATGTTTACTTCATTAATTTTAGTATAAAAGATAGTTAATTAGGTTCATTTACTCGTGTCTATCATTGTTGAGATTGGTAGGTTAATCATAATTTAAGGACATTGTTATTAACACTTGTAATTTTGCTATTCGTACTTACAAATAAAACTTTTAGGGCTTCTTAAAAAACCTATCCGCACTCACTCTATGCCGACCAACGCTTCTCGCCTCTTTTGAGACTTCGCAGTTCAGACGCCCGAACAACTCCCCCTCACGGCGGCGCTCCCCTCCATTTTCGCTAGTTAATTGCTGGATCCTCTACTTCATCCGTGATATGCTCCCATGCTACAGAGACTTGAAAAGGAGGACCCGGGCAAGCTGACACGAAGGGGGCGTGCACTATTTGAATGTTAGGAGCGCTAGTTTTGTCTATTTTATGACTTTATATGTGGTGTTGTGACCCTTGTAACGCCCCGGTCTACTATGGGTGCGCTACAGTTTTGCAGACCAGTGACCCCAACCCCTCTTCATGGATCTGATTAGCCGCAACCGCTAATTCCAATGGCGAGTTGTTGAGGTCGAGGCTTGAACCCCAGACCTCCTAGATAAGAGAGCTCTAAACTGGCCCTCATCACCAACTTAACTTTATGTTGAGTGTGGCTGTGGAGTGAAGACTGTCTTCCTCCCTTCCTGTGTGATCATTCCTTCAGAGCCGGGCTCTCAAGGGATCATCTCTGTTTGTTGTGTTGTTTGGAATTTTGTTGTGGAAGTGTGGAACATTGTTTTATTGTACCTTATCAATATCAATCTGTGTGTTTTGCTCTCTCCCTGTTTGTATCTCTTATTCTCCCTAGCTCTTGTCAAGCAAGATCATATCAAGGTATCAGAGCTTCTCATCCTCCGACCTTTAGACTGTCGTCCTCTTCGAAGGATTTCAACTAGGATATGTATACTCTCAAATTGTAAGAGGAAATCATGTTAAAATCCATCCAATCTATGACGGACCAGCAACACCGCTATCTCGAGGAGGTAAAGGCCATGCTTGAGTCTCAACAAAGCCGCGCCTTGGAGGAAGTTAGATCGTTGTTTGGAAGTTGGCGTGATGACCGTTCGATCGATTCTGGTACCTTTGCTTCACTCTCTGACGGGAGTTCGCAACAATCTCCTTCCACGTAACTCGCAACAAGGCTAGCGCGACGGGAGTTTCCTTGTTTTTTTGTGGGGAGGGCCTGCTGTAATGGGTCTACAAATGCAACCAATTTTTTGAAATCGACAGCACCCCATTGGATCTCAAGGTCAAGGTAACTTCATTCCATTTGGTAGGGAAAGCTTTATACTGACAATCAAGCGTACATGAAGGAACGTATTACCCGGGAATGGCCTACGTGGGAAGCGTATAGTGAGGCCTTACAAAATATCTTTGGATCCATTCTGCTCGACGACCCGATGAGTGAACTCAAAAATCTCTGCCAACGCACATTGGTTCAAGCATAACTCGATGAGTTCAACCTCCTGCATAGAGTCAACATTCTAGAGGAACATGCGGTTAGTTTTTGATTAGCTGGTTTCAATGACGAGATCAGGTTTGGTGTTCGGATGTTCCAACCCAAGACGCTACTTGAGGTCTTTTCTCTGGCCCGATTGCAAGAGCACTGCGACGCCCTGGGAGGCAAGCAGACACCATCGTCTGTATCACCCTCCACGATCTCAGTTATTCATCACCAAGAGATCGACTGCCAGCACCCTCATTTTGATTCCCATCCAAAACCGCAGCCAACTCTCTACCTCTAACAACTCTAGCTGCTCCTTTTGCACAGCCTCGACAGGGCCGGCGACTCACATCGACGAAAATGGACGAGAAGTGCCGCAAAGGACTTTGGTTTTGGTGTGACATCCCCTTCACTTTGGGCCATAAATGTTTAGGCCGAAGACAGTCGTATGCCATTGAAATTGTGTTGGACGATGAGGGCGATGAATCAGAACTAGTTAGGCATGAAGAGGAGTTGCTTATGCAAGAGGACCGGGGAGATGACCAACATGTACCCCAACTCTCTCGTGCATGCTTTGATGGGTATATCTCATTTTTCTACCATGCGGGTCATGGACTGCTACCAGGGACAACCTATTGGCGTGTTAATCGACTCGGGAAGCACACATAATTTTTTGGATAGCACGGCCGACAGCGGCAACATGACTACAATGTAAGCTCACCCTGATTCCCTCTTTCAACGTGGCGGTGGCGGACGGGCAACACCTCTACAGTTCTCACATGGTTGCAGATTTTTGTTGGCGCATGTCAGGGGCAATGTTCTCATCCGACATGCTACTTCTCCCACTGTTCGTGTGCGAGTTGGTCCTAGGAATTCAATGGCTTGTCACACTGGGGGTGATTCAGTGGGATTTCAACAACTTTACAATGGAATTTACAATTCAAGGGAAGACGTTGTCGTTACGAGGATCCAAGAACCAGGACGAATGGAGTTGTTGCCAAAACCCGGGCAACTCAGCATGTTGGTGCTTTGCAACATTCAAGAGTGCATCCCTTCAAGACAAAGTGAGGAGTCCACCTTCCATCCTCCGTGCATCCTCACGGGACTGCCTTACCCAAGGAGGCCGATCGACAGTTACAAGGGTTATTATCAAGGCTACAAAATTGATTGCAGATCCACGTGGCAACATCGCAATTGCTGGCCAGGAGACGGGCTGAATCCAAAAAATTTTCTAGTTCAGCAGATGAAGCTGAGTCCAGGATTTTGGTCCCAAAACACATAACAACGTGTAAGCATCTAGATAAGAAATCGAGCGTGCCCGCGAGGTAGACCAAATATTATCATAGCTGATGGTGGCCATGGTGGCGGCTGCACGTTCTCCTGGAGATTTTCATGTTCATCTCCGCTCAAAATCGGCAGAACTATGCACTCTGATTGCGCCTATTTTACCGGCAATGAAATGGTTTAAACCATTCTGGTGCAGCAGAAGGCAAAGAAGACTCGGAAGGTGACAAACCTGATTCTCCTGCCGTTCATGCTCATAGACTATTTCATTCTGGTCAATATTGATTTGTACCCCCTTCGTCTGTTGTTGCTAGATTATTTTGAAAGAGGATGTGGCCAAGTTGGGGAAGAAGGGGGAGCTGCTTGAGGTCAGGGCAGAGTTTTATCAGAACTATCTATTGCTGTCGGGAAGGGCCCATATTGTAACGCCTTTGTTCCTCAAGTACACTTCTTATGCGGATTCTTATTTTCCATCAAATCAACTACTACTACAATTGTAATTCAATCGCAACTTAAGTGAACACTGATTACAAAATGTTTAGAACACTTAATGGTTGTTTCGTTACAGACATTGTAATTCTAGATCTTTTGTTGAGCTATGATTTGTGAAGTTTTTTTTTGATTGAATTAGAATGTACTTTTTTTGAGATTTAGATATTATATTTTTTTTTGATAGTGTAGACATTGTATTGCTACATTATGTCATTTTAAGATGTGGGTTGTTTCATTATATGTATTATATTCGTTAAAAGCACTTTTACTTCATTGATTTTAGTATAAACGATAGTTAATTAGGTTCATTTACTCATGTTCATCATTGTTGAGATTGCTAGGTTAATCATAATTTAAGGACATTGTTATTAGCACATGTATTTTGGCTATTAGCACTCAAAAAACAAACTTTTTAGGGCTTTTTAAAAAAACCTATCCACACTCACTCTCAGCCGACCGACGCCTCTCGCCTCTTCCGCGACTCTCCCGCCCGGTGGTGCACCCCTCCATTTTCGCTGGTTAATTGTCGAATCCTCTATCGCATACGCTTCATCGGCCAGTCACCGGATCCTCGACCTCATTTGTCAGTCAGTCACTGGATCCTCGACCTCATTTGTCAGTCAGTCGCCGGATCCTCGACCTCATTTGTCAGTCAGTCGCCGGATCCTCGACCTCATTTGTCAGTAAATCGCCGGATCGTCGACCTCATTTGTCAGCCAATCGCCGGATCCTCGACCTCATTTGTCAGTCAGTCGCCGGATCACAACCCTCTAACTTTCATTGACGTCATTTGGATATTATCGGAGGCGTAGCATCAACTGTAGTTTGCAGTGAAATGAATTATCACGAACTTATCTTTCCAAGAGGGTTGTAGAGAAGAAACTCGGTATTCTTTACTTTTCGCTAGGTTAAAACTTAAAAGGTAAAAGTAATTTCACTCTTGCGAAGCCCCAGATCTTTATTTAAATCTGATTCAATCGGGCTGATAAATTTCGTCTTCTTAAGAGTTGCCTCGCCTTAATTATTGCACCAACTTTATATAGGACATGCATTGATATCTAACAATCATTATTCTATAATACTAATTTTGCTCTCCAGCTTTTGAGTTTCTATAGGGATTTTCTTCTTTATTTTGGTACATATTTATGCTTGCTGACACTCGTCAGTCGCCGGATCTGGGAAATTGTAATGCTTTATTTACTATGTTTAAGTTTTTTTTCAAATTGTGGGTGCGGATAGTGATTTCTGAAATACATGCTTGTGAATAGCCAAAAGTGCGGATAATCAAATGTGTGAATAGTCAAAAGTGCGGTACTAATAACAATGCCCTAATTTAATCAATAAAAGAATGTAACTACCTAAACTAAGCTATCATTGATGATTACCCGGTGAAACATGTTACCAAATCGTTTTATAGCACTGCATATGGTTTTTCATCATCAAGTAACTAATGACCGAAACATAGAACTTATATTTGCAACATATAATTGTTTATAATATTTCCCGCTGCTTTGGATTTTTCTCTTGCACATTAATTTCTTGTAAACAAGAAATATTTATTCTACTGATCATTGTATCCCCAAATTATCTTCTCTTCCCATTCAAAGTCCTTAAATTTCATGCAGCAAATTTATGTTAACCTAATCAACCCTTTTTCACTTGCATCATGTCCTGGTGATCTCCTAGTAGACCATTGATGCCACACGAATCTCAGGTGGCGGAGGACTGATCCCCATACACTAGATGCAGTGCAAATGATCACATGATGCAATGAATCTACGATGACCTTAAAATGAAACATGAACACTCTAGAATGACCTGCAAGCATACACACACTCCAATCAAATATAAACGTAATGTGTGTGCAAATGATTTGTTCTAATTGAAATTTTGCCACAGACAATTAATTATGAATTTTTTAAACAATCGTACAGTTGTTCACAAAATTAATTTAGAAATAGCAAGTTGGTCCACAGTTAATGGAGGCACTATTAATTTAAGCACACAATGAATAGACCCTGCAAGTCATGCAAATTCATAATACTAAAAGCAAATATAAGATAGCATTCAACATAATATGTGACCCAATACTCAATAATAGAAAAACAATAATTCCAATTAACGACTTACACGTGCAGATGGCGGCAAATGATGGTTTATCGCGGGCATCCAAGGTTGCTGCAATGTTGAATGGTGTCGAAGAAGGGATCTGGACGAGTATGGGCTGCAGGTAGGTTTGTGGGGAGATCTTGGGTATGAGGGGGTGCCTGATTTGTGGTGGAGTCCATGACAAAGGGTAGAGGAGGTGTTTACGGTGGGAAGGGTGGGATTGGGGGAAGGATATGTGGGAATCGGTTGTGCAGGGAGGTGGTTGGGAAGGCTTGGTGAAGGGGAGTCATGGTGGTTGGTTGTAGGGGAGGAGGCGGCGGTTACCTTGGAGTCGCACCAAGGAGGGGGCGGGATCTTCTTCCGACGTCGCACCAGAAGGGAGGACCGACGGTTGCAAAATAGCAGCTCAACTTTTGATGCCCTCAACCGCCCCCAACATGTTTAAATACAACATAATAGAAATAGTGCACCCAGATCGGATGACTCATAATGTCTGAACCGATCGGGTGTCAAAACAACTTGAAAATATAAAATAAATATATGAAATTGACCGAAAAAACCATCTGGGCGCATCTGTGGACTCGGATCGTACAAATGAGTAGTGGATCACCGCAATCTCCATCAATCATTGCCTGCATCTCACTATAATGGTGCTTCTCTTCCAGTAAAGCACTAGAAAAGTTCAAGTTTGAATAAATTTCTTAAAGGTTATATTCTTTTGTGATTGAACTTAACATGCCAGCATTTGGCGATTTGATCCGCCCCAAGTGTTTAGTAAATCATCTCTGGTTGTAGCCATCGTAGATGATTACTTTTTTCATATAGCTTTACAAAAATATATATCTTTTTTCGGTCAATAAATGGTTGTCTGCTCAACATGAATTTTCAACAAGAAGTGAATAAAATTGTATCACTTGGGTGTTTACAAAATAAATGAATCAATTAGCTGTTTGATTCTGAATATTTATTATTTTATCCTTTGATTTTCTTACTACATGTTGTGTTTTTGTTAATGGTTATTTGAACAGGTTGCTTCTTACTGAATTTAGTATGCATAAAAGAATGACAGTTTAAAACAATATTATATTTTCATAAAAACTAAATAGTTTGACATCATGAGGTGGAATCTTTTTATTATGGGTGTCTGCTTGATGAAAGAAATTACATTTAACACTATCAATGTTAACATTATAGGGTTGTTGACGCAGGACGAATTTATAGGCGGCGGGAAACCTGCGACCTAACCTGCATGCTATGCAAAAGTCCGACGGTTAGATCACAAATTAAATAATAAATAAAATCATCCCCTACAAATAATTCAAAAGCAAGACAGAATAATTTATTTGGGCAAAAGCAAGTTTAAGCTTTCCTCCACGTGGAGGGCCAAAGATAGAGCGCACGGCGAATAAAGTCCTGCAAATCACAATATTTATCTAACAAACTACTACCATACGAGATATCCAAACCAGTATGATGTCCAACCCGATAAATAAATGCTGAAAAATACTAATTCAATACAACAATACTCACTAAATAGTGAGCTGACCAAGACAATGAAGATTCTGGGGCCGGATGCGTGGATCGGCGATCGAGAGTGGAACTAGCAACGTGGAAATAATGGAGGTGGCTGTCCTCGACGGCGGAAGATGAAAAATGGACCGGAAATGGATAGATCTGGCCACGTAAGTGGAGATTCGGGTGGGGGTGGGTAGATCCAATGATGTAGTAACAGATCAGGGTTAGGGAGTGTTGGAAGGGTGATAGAAATAGCGGATTGAGGGCTGAAATTTCCAGATCTGGACCGATCTGGAAATTGGGGTTGTTTGGAGGTGGATCCGCGAAGGGGAGGAGTGGTGGAGGGGGTGGAGTTGGAGCAGGGAGGCCGACGGCTTGACAGGAGGCCGACGGGTGGTGAGGTTGGAGGAGGGGAGGCCTGGACTGCCGGTGGTTGCAGGAAGGGTGAAAGAACAAGCCTGTTTGGAGAGGGGAGCAGGGGGGCTGGCGGCTTCAGGAGGGAGCGGCGGAACAGTGGCTGGCCGACAGTTGACAGGGGAAGAAAAAAAACTATAGAAGTGAATAGTTCATTTCATTTTTGAATAGTAACACTGAATAGAAACAAAGGATTTCTGGACAGCAAACCGTGGCTGGTTTTGGAGGTTGTAGGGGGGCTGTGGGAGGGTTTTGGAGAGGGAAAAGAGGGCTAGGGTTAGGGGATACCTTGGGGAGGAAGATAAGCTCCTAGGAATCGTCACCTAGGGTTCCACGGAGTCGACGTCGTGACTTGATCGCTGGAATCCGAAATTTCTTTCCACCAAATTTTGTCATCCCTCAAATCAGCCCACAAAGCATCTATTTATAATAAAAGGAGGATTAGAGCATCCCAACATCGATGGCTATGATTGGCCGAAGGTGGATCCACCTAAATACATCAAAATAAAATGAAAAATAGCGAAATAATATATCAAATCGATGCGCAGCACGAATCCAAACACATCTGCGGAGTCCGATCGTCGATCTGGGCACGCCATATATGAAAAGTCATCAAATCAGCTCCGAATGAGCCCAAACTCGTCATCCACTGCAAGTGCTCGTCTATGCTCCGCATCAGTTGTTTCAAAAGATGTGTTTGGGATGTCGTTCACATACTGGTGCGATTTTTGTTGGAAAGTTGTTACAGACCAATTTCAGCAGAGATCGAAGTAGTGGTCGGGGACGAAGAGGATGGTGGTGGAGGGTATAACGGAGTCTTAACCGCGGCTGCCTAAGCGGGGTTGCTCGTTAGAGGAGAGCAAAGATCTCGCACATAATAGATAGGAAATAAGCTTTTTCTTGCTTACCCATCACAGCCCTCCATTTGTCTTTATATAGGCTTACAACATATAAAAAGACAAACAACAATAATGACACCTAATACTAGGCTCGGTGCTCGAGCCCCTTACATAATGATAACGCCTAGACACCTAGATAATAAAGATAATCATAATAGACGATACGCAGCCCATAACATCTCTCCCGCCATCCAAAACGAGCTTGGCCTAAAGCTCAAGGGGGATGGATAATGGTGAGAGCTTCATCCAACGCCCTCCTCGTCAGAGTCCTTGTCGTGCAAGTAGAAAAGCTTTTTGCGCTTGTGTCCGCGAGTGTACTGTCTGTCGCAATTGAAACATAGTCCATGAACACGTCGTTCCAACATCTCGGCCCGAGATAAGCGACGGATTGGCAGAGCAACCTGGCCCTCGGTATGGCCCTGTGGAGTGCTCATATCAGGCAAGTAGGCTTCCTGCGCCAGCTGGAGGCGATTATCGCATTGTCGGGTCAAACTCATAGCAGTCGCTAAGTCTGGTGGGGCCTCAAATTCGATATCTAGTCGCAGGAGATCGCGAAGTCCTGCAGTGAAGATGGGGGCCTGCATCTCTGGGGAAAGTGGGACACGTGCTAGAAGAAGTTGAAACTGCTCCGGGTAGTCATCCACCAAGCCTGTTTGGCGTTGAGTTGTGAGCACTGAGGGGGTTACTGTGGATGTGGGGAATCACAGGTTGCAGAGTCGTTTGAAATTGTCCCATGTCAAATCTAGCTGATCAGTGAGGAGACGAGTGACCTAAAGCGAAGCCGAGTCGAGAAGATGGAAGGAGGCCAGAGGGAGTCGTTCAACTGCCGGAGTTTGTTGGTGGCTGAAGAATTGCTCGCAACGGGTGAGCCAACTCAAAAGATCAGTTTTTCCATTGTAGGTGGGGAATTCCAGTCAGATATAGCGCATCAAAATAGTCGCGTCAGGACGTAAAAGAGTTGGTGGAGGTGACTCTTGGTGGATGAGCGGCAGAAGCGGGACTTGGCTGCTACTAGCGTGATCCGTGGGTGGGGTGGCAACTAGGGGAGGTGCTACTGTTAGTCCATTAAGCTTGGTGGCGAGGGTGGCCATGTCATCTCGATGACGTGTGTCGGCGTCCCGAAAGTGTGCTTCTATATCCTGAAAGCGTGCATCCACGGCAGATATAAATGCGTGTATCCGGTTCATAACCTCCAAGAAGTCGTCCGAGTCTCCCATATTGTGGATGGAGGTAGCACGGGATAAGGAGCGGTGATGGCTAGATTGCTCGGAGGCGGCAGTTTGGGAGGTGCTGCGAGATCCGCGTCGTCTCCCAATGGTGGCACAAGAACACAAGTTGATGGCGTGGGAAAGCCCCGAGGAGAGATAAATTAATTATCTTGGATTGCAATGGGCTCACTGTTTTGCTGCCCTGTCTTGACCTGAAAGTTGAGGGAATAAATAGGCGTTGTTTATATCTGCATAGAGCTCGAGAGTAAGGGGTATGCGCCTATGCGGTTCTGGCGAATTAAATTAACATAAGAGGCGCTGACTCCTTTAACACGCAAGAGGTGCTGACTCCTTTAACACGCAAGAGGCGCTGACTCTTTTAACACGCAAGTGGCGCGTATGGTTTTGAGGGAGGAAGGTGGCACAGGGCTCGAAACAAGTAACCGGAGAGCATTCCTGGAAGCAGACACGTGCAGCTGAAGTCGGTGTTGCGCGGGAGGAGCGGCCGATAAAGAGGCGTCGTTTTCCTCGGGCCGGGAGGGTGTTGCGTTGGTGTGCGGAAGCGGCCTTGGGTTGTCGTCGGACTGTAGAATAAGAAACGCAGATGCTGGAGTGCCGAGGAATGTCGCTCGAGAGTTGTTCGTGTAAGGCAGAAAGGGAACACAGTCACTGCTAATGTCGTCAGCAAGCAATGGAGTGGCAAAGAGTGACGATAGCGATCCAAGTGAAAAATTGTAGGGAAGGACCGGTAAGCTCTATACCAAAGTTGTTACAAACCTATTTCAGCGGAGGTCAGAGTAGTGGTCGGGGACGGAGAGGATGGTGGTGGAGGGTACAACGGAGCCTTGACCGCGTCTGCCTGGGCAGGGTTGCTCGTTAGAGGGGAGAGCCACCAAAGATCTCACAGTCAATAGATTGGAAATAGACTTCTTCTTGCTTGCCCATTACAACCCTCCATATGCATTTATATAGCCTTACAACATATAAAGATACAAACAACAATAATTATACCTAATTCTAGGCCCGGTGCTCGAGGCCCTTACATAATGATAACACTTAGACACCTAGATAATAGAGATAATCATAATAGACGATACCCAGCCCATAACAGATGCCTAATGGAGTGCCCTAAATGGAGAGGCGTTGATTTTTCAATTTCCCGTGGAGCTCTCTAGATTGAAGAGAATGATTGTTCACCGGTCATTTTGCACTACAGGCAGAGGACCGGGTCAGCACTCTGTGCTGTGCACTTTCCCTCCACTCTTAGCAGCTCACCCGACTGCCCCTAAAGTATTGCAAGTTCATTCTACATAGGACAAGAAATATTAATAATACAGCATGCAATGGGGATAATTAAACTGGCCAATGGATTGTTGAATTCAAATTTGTAAGAGTTCTATTGTTGGATACTGTTACCGCTTCAGTATTCCTGATTTATATCTTTTTAACATTTTGAAGTCTTATTAGTTCATTCATTCTGTGCTTGCAAGCATCACTATGTTCTCTATAACTGCTGCATCTATTACACATTCTATGATCCAGGGAGATGAGGATTGAAGAAGAAAGGATTGAGGCTGAGAAGAGGCGGGTAAGGTGTCCTGAATGAATCTTGCACATCTCACATAAACAAAGCTGAAATTGAGAAGCCCTGTATTATATCTATCAAAGAAATCTTATTCTGGATAAATGTGCTGTGTATTTCTTGGGACAAATCTTCAACATCATGATATGCTTTGCCCCAATATTTTGTGGGCAGCCTTTTGTGTCTAGCAATAATACTTTTGGTATAACTTAAGTTTTTCTTAATCATTCCACATATTTAATCTGTCTTGTTGGTGCATCTTTTAATCTTCATTGATATACCCAACTGATGTTTTTTCCATACTACATTGTTTTTGTTACCTGTAGGAGAAAACACTTGCACTAAATGAAATTACTGGATACAATCACGAGGTATGCTCGTGCCCAACTTCAAAAGGCCGGTTCCTCCTAGAAGCCCCTCTCCAAAATGAGACATCCAAATACTAATGATCAAAAGATAAAATCTAACTCTCTCATGTCACCTCCTTATATTGGGGGGGGGGGGGGGGGCTCATATATCATTTACTCTAATGCATACAAATAACAATACAAAATACAATAGTAAGTTACGCCCCGCCAGAAAATCGACTTGAGCCCAGTGTTGAAGTGCCGCCCTCCAGCTAGTAGTGGTATGCCCGCGAGTGGATGCCACAGAAGTTCCCAGAGCTCCTTCCGACGGTACATCTGTGATCATAAGAGCGTCAAAGTCAGCCGAACATATCTCGTTTATGGCATCCCCGATGAGTAACCAGAGCTCCTTCACGAGATAATCATGAGTAGACAAGTACGGTTGTTTGCATCTATATCACAGACCCTTGCTCCGTAAGTCATTGTACTCTTGGTTGGACAGACGGTGAGTAGGGATATGACGATTGTTGCATGGGCTCATAATGGTTGGGTGAGGTGACGGCGGCGGTGGTGGGTGTTTAGACGGGGGAGGAAAATATGGTTAGTATGGAGGTTTGGAGGGACGCAATGGGGAAGGAGGGTCCCCGGGCGGCGCCAGAAATTCTACCTCCACTAGTGGGGAGAGGTCCATGGCTTGGTTGATAGTTAGCGGTTGAAGGGTGCGAAGGCGGGCTCGGATATGGTGTTGTAAGCCGTGCATGAAGTAGCCCAAGTAATGGTCTGGAGGAAGACCTGGAACATGGATGACCAATTTGATGAATGCATCAACGTACGAGTCAATGGATCCAGTCTGACAGACCCCGCAAAGGCGCTCGATCATGGTGGCGGAGTAGCGGTGATCATACTGTTAAATGGGGGCCTCTGTGAGAGCTGACCAGGTGAGGCTGGGAGAGAACTGGCGGAGCCAGCGGACCCAATGGAGGGTGGACCCTTCCATGCCGATAATTGTTGTGGAGACCTGCTGTGTCTGAGGGTCTGGTGAATGTCAAAAAATTGTTCGGCGCGGACAATCCACTTGAGGGGATCAGTTCCGTTGAATGTGGGAATGTCGAGGCACGAAAGTTGCGAGTAGGCAATCCCACCAATGTGGGTTCTTCAGGGGACAATGTGTTATGGGAGCGCAAGGCTGAGGCAGCAGTAAGCCCGAAGTTCTGTCCGGGTTGCACGTTGTGGAGCATGGTCATAATCGACGTGAGCTACTCGGCTTGGGGCTCAAGACGAGAGTTACTGGTGGTGAGGGCGTGTTTGAGAGCTTCTATGCGGGATTCCATCCCTCCCTTTGGCATATGAATTGAGCTATGTTGCTGAGAAGGGAGCGGACTACGATTGCTGGACGGAAGCGGTAGTTGACGGAAGGAAATGTCTCGACACTAGAGCATGTGGGAGACGAATCGACTCTCGATCTGGCGGGTGTTGTATGGATCCGACAGAAACGATGGGGTCGGGGGTCGATCTGGACAACGGAAGCGGGAGCTGGCGGAGATGCGCTAGCTGTTGGACGATCGTTGCAAAAGGAGTGGATCTGGAGCTACGGATGACTGGGAGCAGGGAGGCGGGATGGATGGATCTGGCAGAGTGAGAGGTGTCCGGACCGCTGCTGGCGACGCAGTCGGCAAACGGCTGCTGGATTTGATGGGGGATTAATCGATCGACGGAGTCCGCGGATCGTTGTGGTTGACAAAGTCGGGAGAATCGAGCGATAGAGATCGTATTTGGCGGAGATGACCAGTGTTGACGCTAGAAGAAGGACGCAGAGAGGAACCCGGTGGCACACGATGCGCGGGATGGGGGAATAGGTCAGACCAATGTTACCTGTAGGAGAAAACACTTGCACAAAACAAAATTACTGGATACAATCATGAGGTATGCTCGTGACCAACCTCAGGAGGCTGGTTCCTCCTAGATGCCTCTCTCCAAAATGAGAGATCTAAACCCTAATGATCAAAAGTTTAAATCTAACACTCTCATGCCACCTCCTTATATAAGGAGGGGGCTCGCATATCATTTACCATAATGCATACAAATAATAATACAAAAACATTAGTAAGTTACACGCACGTGCGTAACCGTTTTCAACAGGTTTGGTTCTCACCATCTCTCCAAATTAATCAGTTTTGATCCTGTCTTTGATTTTTCAACCTTTCTTTTTAATTTTTCTATAAAATCCAACTTGGCTATCATTAACTTTCACTCATGAGTTTATTCTGCATAGCATAGGTGATTGAATCATAATTTTATTAAGTTTACTTTTAGCCTACAAAGTATGGATACTTAAAAATGGTCTACGTATCGACTTGAATGCGTACCAGATATGGGAAACGCCCGGAAATACGTTTTCGAAACTCCAGGAAACTCATTTAAAAAAAATATATTTTTTATTTTCGGAATCACGTATCCCGCAAGGGGGATACGCGATTCCGTGAGATATATAGCTCGCGTATTTCATTTTACGCATTAGGTTTTTTTGTTCCGCTCCCGATCCCGCTGGCGTTCCACTCCCGATTCCGCCGATCCCGCAGGTACTCCTTCTTCTTCTCCTGCTTCTTCTCCTCCTCCTTCTGCTTCTTCTGCTTCTTCTCTTGCCTCTTCTTCTTCTCCTGCTTCTTCTTCTCCTCCTCCTGCTTCTCCTCCTCCTCCTCCTCATCTTCCTTCTTCTTCTTCTCCTCCTGCTTCTCATCCTTCTTCTTCTTCTTCTTCTGCTGGTTCTTCTCCTGCTTTTTCTTCTTCTTCTCCTCCTCCCGCTTCTTCTTCTTCTACGTAACAAATGCGTGTAGCTTGGATTTTTCACTCAACAGTTAATATATTGTTGTACAAAATAAATGTGTGTAGGTAGGAATTTCTCACATGATCCAATTTTATGCATACAAATATAAAGAAGCAGGAGAAGTGCCGCCTGCGTGTGTAACAATATACCCCGCCAGAAAATCGACTTGAGCCCAGTGTTGAAGTGCCGCCCTCCAGCTAGTAGTGGTATGCCCGCGAGTGGATGCCACAGAAGTTCCCAGAGCTCCTTCCGACGGTACATCTGTGATCATAAGAGCGTCAAAGTCAGCCGAACATATCTCGTTTATGGCATCCCCGATGAGTAACCAGAGCTCCTTCACGAGATAATTATGAGTAGACAAGTACGGTTGTTTGCATCTATATCACAGACCCTTGTTCCGTAAGTCATTGTACTCTTGGTTGGACAGACGGTGAGTAGGGATATGACGATTGTTGCATGGGCTCATAATGGTTGGGTGAGGTGACGGCGGCGGTGGTGGGTGTTTAGACGGGGGAGGAAAATATGGTTAGTATGGAGGTTTGGAGGGACGCAATGGGGAAGGAGGGTCCCCGGGCGGCGCCAGAAATTCTACCTCCACTAGTGGGGAGAGGTCCATGGCTTGGTTGATAGTTAGCGGTTGAAGGGTGCGAAGGCGGGCTCGGATATGGTGTTGTAAGCCGTGCATGAAGTAGCCCAAGTAATGGTCTGGAGGAAGACCTGGAACATGGATGACCAATTTGATGAATGCATCAACGTACGAGTCAATGGATCCAGTCTGACAGACCCCGCAAAGGCGCTCGATCATGGTGGCGGAGTAGCGGTGATCATACTTTTAAATGGGGGCCTCTGTGAGAGCTGACCAGGTGAGGCTGGGAGAGAACTGGCGGAGCCAGCGGACCCAATGGAAGGTGGACCCTTCCATGCCGATAATTGTTGTGGAGACCTGCTGTGTCTGAGGGTCTGGTGAATGTCAAAAAATTGTTCGGCGCGGACAATCCACTTGAGGGGATCAGTTCCGTTGAATGTGGGAATGTCGAGGCACGAAAGTTGCGAGTAGGCAATCCCACCAATGTGGGTTCTTCAGGGGACAATGTGTTATGGGAGCGCAAGGCTGAGGCAGCAGTAGGCCCGAAGTTCTGTCCGGGTTGCACGTTGTGGAGCATGGTCATAATCGACGTGAGCTACTCGGCTTGGGGCTCAAGACGAGAGTTACTGGTGGTGAGGGCGTGTTTGAGAGCTTCTATGCGGGATTCCATCCCTCCCTTTGGCATATGAATTGAGCTATGTTGCTGAGAAGGGAGCGGACTACGATTGCTGGACGGAAGCGGTACTTGACGGAAGGAAATGTCTCGACACTAGAGCATGTGGGAGACGAATCGACTCTCGATCTGGCGGGTGTTGTATGGATCCGACAGAAACGATGGGGTCGGGGGTCGATCTGGACAACGGAAGCGGGAGCTGGCGGAGATGCGCTAGCTGTTGGACGATCGTTGCAAAAGGAGTGGATCTGGAGCTACGGATGACTGGGAGCAGGGAGGCGGGATGGATGGATCTGGCAGAGTGAGAGGTGTCCGGACCGCTGCTGGCGACGCAGTCGGCAAACGGCTGCTGGATTTGATGGGGGATTAATCGATCGACGGAGTCCGCGGATCGTTGTGGTTGACAAAGTCAGGAGAATCGAGCGATAGAGATCGTATTTGGCGGAGATGACCAGTGTTGACGCTAGAAGAAGGACGCGGAGAGGAACCCGGTGGCACACGATGCGCGGGATGGGGGGATAGGTCAGACCAATGTTATCTGTAGGAGAAAACACTTGCACAAAACAAAATTACTGGATACAATCATGAGGTATGCTCGTGACCAACCTCAGGAGGCTGGTTCCTCCTAAGATGCCTCTCTCCAAAATGAGAGATCTAAACCCTAATGATCAAAAGTTTAAATCTAACACTCTCATGCCACCTCCTTATATAAGGAGGGGGCTCACATATCATTTACCATAATGCATACAAATAATAATACAAAAACATTAGTAAGTTACACGCACGTGCGTAACCGTTTTCAACAGGTTTGGTTCTCACCATCTCTCCAAATTAATCATTTTTGATCCTGTCTTTGATTTTTCAACCTTTCTTTTTAATTTTTCTATAAAATCCAACTTGGCTATCATTAACTTTCACTCATGAGTTTATTCTGCATAGCATAGGTGATTGAATCATAATTTTATTAAGTTTACTTTTAGCCTACAAAGTATGGATACTTAAAAATGGTCTACGTATCGACTTGAATGCGTACCAGATATGGGAAACGCCCGGAAATACGTTTCCGAAACTCCAGGAAACTCATTTAAAAAAAATATATTTTTTATTTTCGGAATCACGTATCCCGCAAGGGGGATACGCGATTCCGTGAGATATATAGCTCGCGTATTTCATTTTACGCATTAGGTTTTTTTGTTCCGCTCCCGATCCCGCTGGCGTTCCGCTCCCGATTCCGCCGATCCCGCAGGTACTCCTTCTTCTCCTGCTTCTTCTCCTCCTCCTTCTGCTTCTTCTGCTTCTTCTCTTGCCTCTTCTTCTTCTCCTGCTTCTTCTTCTCCTCCTCCTGCTTCTCCTCCTCCTCCTCCTCATCTTCCTTCTTCTTCTTCTCCTCCTGCTTCTCATCCTTCTTCTTCTTCTTCTTCTGCTGGTTCTTCTCCTGCTTTTTCTTCTTCTCCTCCTCCCGCTTCTTCTTCTTCTACGTAACAAATGCGTGTAGCTTGGATTTTTCACTCAACAGTTAATATATTGTTGTACAAAATAAATGTGTGTAGGTAGGAATTTCTCACATGATCCAATTTTATTATGAGTTTGTTAACATTGTTTGTTATGAATTTCATTGTTGTTTAAGTTAGGTCTTATCTTTCATAACATGGATTCAAGTAGCGACGTTACTGAAAATGACGAAAAGCCTTTTTGGAAATATGTGACAAAACAATGCTCTCAATTGATGTAATGATGTATTGATGTAAACATGTGATAGATTGTTCTTTATGACGCTTGTTTCCTTGAATGTTATTTATAGCATTATATGAAATGTCAATGATATATAATATAGTTTTATTAATTTTTTTCGTTACAATTCAAGATATGTATAAATAATTTGCTAGTTGTCTTATTCTTATTTTAATTAATACTTATATTAAAATAATTAAAAACGATTCTCGTATCCTAATTTTTTTAAAAATCACGTTTCTGTATCCGTTTCGTATGGTATCATGTATCTCGTTTCCGTTCTCGTGCTACATAGCTTTTAGCCCTCTCGGTATTATTTAGTACAGCACTTTTAAATACCAGCCTGCCAAACATTAGTTCTGTAAGTTTATATTCTCAACTTCCATATTTTGCCAACCATTTTTGATATGATAGATGCCCTTAGATTTATTACACCTATGTGTCACTTATTCTTATAGGATATTAAATTATAAATATCAATTCCAGCCAGTAATGCGATTCATATCTTAAACATTTTGTTAATAGAACAGAACTATGCAATTCACTAGCATAATTTACATTTAATATTGTTGGAGTTATTAGTTTTATTGTGATATTTAAGTCTTTAGATTTGTTTAAGTCTTTAGTCCCACATTGTGTATGTAGTTATTGAGTTCATGTATGTTCTTTAAATACTCCCTTTGTGGGATGAATAAAGTACACTCTTTTCTCTCTTTTCTTTCCAACATAGTATCAGAGACTCTTGATCTGAAACCCTAAAAAATTATTTCCCTGTCTGCCACTTTGATTCTCGGTTTTTTTTTCCGCCCCCGCTCTCGTGTCGTTCTGCCTGTGGTCCCCCTGAGAGATTTCTCTCCCTCTCCCTTCAACGGTCTCTGATTCAGTCGACGATATATATCAAGGTTTTCCCCAAGGGGCGGCCGCTGCGGGGCTGTCGAAGGAGGGGGTCGCCAGGGTGGCCGAGGCGGTTGATGACTGGTTGCAGGCGCAGGCGCCCTGGGGGCGAGGTTGGTCTCAACCATACGCATGTCAAGGGCATCCGAGACTGTGCGGGGATGGTGCGTGCAAAGCCAAGAGCAGATATGGGGCAGGAGTCCCTGCATGAAGAAACCCAAGTAATGGTCTGGTTGCAAGCCAAGAACATGAGTGACCAAGACGACAAACTCGTCAATGTAGTCGTCCAGACCGGCTATCTGGCGGACACCGCATAGCTGCTCGATAGCGGAAGAGCCAGAGTACCGGGTGTTGTACAGCCGAATCATCTCCCGTTTGAGCTCGGACCAGGAGAGGCTTGGGTTGGACTGGCGGAGCCACCGAGCCCAGTGGAGAGCCGAGTCGTCCACGCCAACCACAGTCGTAGACACCTTGTTGTACTCCGGGGTGTAATTAAGGTCGAAATTTTGCTCCGTCTTGGCGATCCACCCCATCAGATCTACGCCGGCAATCGAAGGAATATCGAGGGAGAGAGCGGGTCGGCCCTGAATGGCCAAAGGTGGTTGTCTGAAGGAAACGGTCGCCAGTCCGGCGCCGAGGGGAGAACCATTATCCACAGGCGAGCCGGTGCCGGACGCGGCGGGCATGGCGGCGGCGGATGTCTGGAGGGAGTCAATCTTTGAGTGGAGGGCGAGGAGGGAGGCGTGCATGGAGGCAACAAGTTGTTCATGAGTCTCGACGCGACGACTAAGTTCTTTGGAAGCAGAATCCGGAATGGAGTCGCCGGAGTAGCAAGTGGTGGGAGCCATGGGGCTAGTGACGACGGTTGGAATGGGCGGATGTGGTTGAAATGGCTGGAAATTGGGTCTGCGTCTTTTTGTGGCTTATCGGCGTTGATCGGCGGCTTGCGGGACTGGTCGCGATCGTATGGAAGCAGTCAAGAGGAACGCACGAAGTAACGGTACGACACGGTCGGCGGCCTGGTGCCGACAGTATCTGGACGGGGAGGCGACGGAATCTGGACGCCGGATCGCAGAGCGGCGAACTCACAGACACGGAAGCAGGGCGGGTTGACGGACCACAAATACGCACAGATTAGGTTTTAATACGAACAGCGGGACTGATGCGCACAAACACGAGCACCGGCGGCAATTTGGTGGGCGGTGAGGCTGGTCGGACCAAATTAATATGAACTCGAGAGGATTCCGGCAAGAGAAAGGCCGACGGGGGATGAGGTAGAAGAAGAGGATTAGATTTTGAGAGGGAACTTAGAGAGCAGCTCTAATTTGAATTATTCCAAGCATAAACCAGAAATGAGTACAACTTCACCGTGCTGGCACCGCGTCTTTAATAGGAAATAACAACATACTGAAAAATGCATACAACCACATAAGAAGTAACAGATTAGGAAATAAATAAAACGTCTGGCTGACACCGCGTCTTTAGTCTCCCCTCCCTCGGACGGAGCCGTCGTCGCATTCCTCCGCGTGTAGACCCACCACGATATCTCGTCATCGTGTAGGTCCGTAACAATGCTTTTGTCAGTTGTACTGCCCTTCATAAAGAATACACTTTTTATCCATGTAGCTCATAAATCTTGCAACTCTAATATTAATTAATGCTTTTGTTCTTATATTTTGTGATTTTTTTATTCCAATTCCCCAAAATTCCACCATAATTTTATCTTTTAGTGCATGCTTGCATGAAATATCCTTGCTGAGACCTTATTTTCAGGATAACTAGGTCTACTTTTGTCTTGCCACACATTGCGATGTCCCAGCAAAAATTTTTAGTTCTTCATAAATTCCGATCCATGTCACAACGAAAACTTGGTAGTTCGAGATTGAGAATATGATAATATGGTGTTTTCTATGTCCTGTTCCATTTACCTTTTCACAAATTCTGGCAAATGAGCCAGACCTGAAGGATTCTATCATGAATTATACTTTTGTTTAGCTTTTCAATCTAATTTCTATTTTATAGCCTTCCGGGCCCTTCTATTATCACTATCAAAATCGGCACATTGGAAAGCATTGTATAAGGGTAGCTTTGGTGCACCGGTTGAGGTGTTGCCGTGTGACCTTGAATTCACGGGTTCGAGTCCTTGCAAAAATGCAGGGTAAGGTTTACCTACATTTTACCCTTGTGGTGGGATCTTCCCCCGACCTTTGTTGTGCGGGGATGCTTTGTGCACCGGACTGCCCCCTATACATGGATGCAAAGGTGTGTCCGCTGCAATGAATCTGCACACAACTCTAGAGTCGGCCAGTAGTTGGCCCGTGCTCATAAGTGAATGTAAATGTTTCCGCCCATTTGAACATCACGGCAGTCCAAAATCCATGTCGCCCGTAATTCATTAGTTCTCTTTGTACGAATGCTTTAACTTCTCCTATTTCTGCCCCTTTCATGGTTAGGTTTCAGAATATCCCTCTCTATGTACCGTAAGAGAATACCGAAACATAGATACAAGCACATGTACAAATACTTGTAGTTATAAGGAATGACACCACAACTATTCACAATATGGGAGTAATATATACAGGATAAACAACACTCCTAATGACCCATTCTTGAGCATCTTATACAACTATTTCTTCTCTATGTACAATATTTACTATTTTGGAGCTTTCTTACAATGAAATTTGAACTTAAGAATGATAAAACTTTACTCTGATATGGAAAAACCCTAATCATTCCCTTACAAAATTGCTATGCTTCATGCATAGGTTAAAGAAGAGGCAGAGCAACTTGCCCTTGTATTCCAGACCGTTGGCGCTTTCAAAGTAAAACGCGAAGGTGGAAAAGGAAAACAAATATTTGGAAGGTAAGATTCTGAAACTTGTCTATTCCATTAACAAATGTCTCTCCTGACTCCCCTTGTGTTGCTAGTGTTACTGCACAAGATCTGGTTGACATAATCAAGGCCCAGCTAAATAGGTATTGTGCTTTTTTTCACCATTGTTAATTGTTGTTAAACAATTTTTGTTGATGGTCGGGACCAGACAATTACTCGCTATCTGTCGATCTTCCAGGGATGTCGACAAAAGAACTATCTCTCTTCCAGAGATTCGTGAAACCGGAGAGTACGTCGCTGAGCTTAAACTCCACCCGGAAGTCACCGCGGAAATTAGGCTCAACGTATTTGCTAATTAGCTTGTTCGTCATCTGAGCTTCTTTGACCGTCCGTCTCATCGAAATACTACCGACACAGTTGCCCAACCGTCTTCAATTGTTCTCCGTAACGACGAAATATATCAAGGTTTTTTCAAGTTTCACGAACATATGTTCTCTAGAAGATCGCTGTTTGTTAAAGCTCACCCTGTGCATTTGTTTTTCAGAATATGGTTGCGTGGCTCCCGCTTGGACTAGAATAGCTCTAATTCGCAAGGTTGAAGATATTGAAACAGCTAAGTTCTCTTAGATTTTTAATTTCCATTTGCTAAGCTTGCATGAAAGTTATGTTCTACTTTTCAAAGAGATGAAGGCTATTTTTTTTTCTCACTTTTTATGTGAAATGGATTTTCGTCCCTGATGCTCGTGTTATTGCAAGGCTCGAGTGTTGTTGTTGTATGTTCGTGTTATTGCTGACTTTAAAGGTGGGTTGTTTGTTTAAGGATTGGGTTATTTGTATGTGAAACCAGGAGAATATATGTTGGTGCAGAAATATCATGCGATTTACACTCGGTAGTTGGCTTAGGCTTGCGGGTTGACTATAAGATTGATCGCTCGTTTTCTCGTCAAACTTTGGTTCTCCCGTGGTTGTCGCCCCTTAACAAGTATGGTATCAGAACCAACGATCTGGTCGTCATCGTGTGTGTTCCTCATGTGGTTTAAGACTTTTATTTATTAATGAATTTTTGTTCTCATATGATTTTTGTTAAGGCATATAAAAAAATATTTAAGCATCCCTAACAAATATTAGTGTGCTCTCATCCATAAACTCGGGGTCTGTTTAGGGTGTGCCTACAGTTGGAGGTGAAGATAAAATAATATTCTTGAATGGAGCTCTATCCATGCAGTTAGAATCAAACATAAAATGACATTTATGATTTCAAATGGAGTCTATTCAAACAGGTAAAGTATAGCATTTGTATTTTTTTAAAAAAACACAAGGGAAAAAAATGTCAAAGCAAATGGAACCTCAATGCATTAGTTTGTAGCTTGTTTTTTTTTTTGTTCTCTTCTCATTAAATATTAGTTGAATTGGCACAGCCATCTTGTGCATAAACTATCTCATACATTCAATCTTTGCATACACATTTATATATGTACATATATGTATATCAATATATCATGCGGTTGATACGCGCAAGCTTGCGGGCTGAATATGAGTTTGACCGCTCGTGTTTCTCGTCAAGCTTTGATTTTACGGTGGTAGTCGCTTTGTAATAAGTGCGGTTAAGAGTCAATGATTTGGTCGATATCGAGTATGTTCGTGTGATTCAAGGCTTGTGGTCTTAGCTACGGGTGAATATGGAGACTCGTAAGTCGTAACCGATCATTGTTTAGTGACTCTTCGGATAGATGAAATATATGAATACGTTTAATTTTTAATAATATTATTTTTGAACAATGTTGCTTGACAATTACTAAAAAAAATTAATTTTTTTTTGATGATTTGCTGATAATAATAAAAAGATTTGATAACAGTCATTTTTAAAATAAATGATTTGTCAATAATTATGATTTGCTAATATGGTAATGTGGTTTGCTATTAACAATGTATATGAATAAACTTCGGCTTTCATTTGGATATTTTGGAAGGGATTATTTTGATTGCTGGACCGTTTCCTTTTAAGATATTTATTATTATTATTATTATTTAGTTTGTAAAGCACAAGAAACACAGTTTAATTATATCTATGTTTTGGGCCTTTTGGCATCTCATACGGCACATATAGAGGAACATTGTGAAACTTGAGTGTTGCAGGCGGGAAAATTTCTAATTCAGAAATTCGGATCTAAGTGTAGCTCGAGACTACTGATCCAGCGGTTCGGTTTGCCCGGCACTGTAGATAGAACAAGAGAGAAAAAACTAAGGATCTCTGACACTACAGCAGGAGGTTCCACCACGTATTCAGAAACTTAAGAAAATTTTCTCTCCACAATTAAAGATGGCTGAGCCAGGTACAAGGAAGACACCACATAGACAATAGTTAGTCTTGATGGGGTAGGTGATGGTAAGATTGCAAGATTTCAAGGTGTCATTCCTGGTACTTCTTGGGTCCTATTTATAGGCAAAACTTAAGAGGGGGGTCTTCAGGCGTGAAGACGCAGCCCTGTGAGCTTGCCTTTTGGAGCCTGCTGACTAATGACTATCTTTGGGTGACTGTTTTCGGGCGATTGTCTTCGGGCGACAGTCTTCGGGAGACTATTTTTTGATTCTCGGCCGCGCCTAACGAGATATCGTTAGAAGTCGCCAACTAGGCAAGTATTGATGATACTCGTCAAACCCTCCTGTTGAGTGCTCGCTTTGAACGAACGAATATATCATACTCGCCTATACTGGTGGATGAGCGCATACCCTGGCGAGTATGATACTCGTCGGTAATAGAGAATCGTCCTCCTAGTTTATTGTTGATTGTTGACCTGGTCTTCAACGTCAATTGAAGACTACCGCTCTCGTGGCACGACTGGCTCTTTCTTGACGAATATGGGTTGTACACTAAATATGAACAAAGCAGAAATAGGATAAGTTAAAGCATTCGTCCAAAGAGAACTAATGAATTAATGCGCGACACAGATTGCGGACCGTCTTGTTGTTAAAATGGGCAGAAACATTTACATTCACTTCTGCGCACATGCCAACCCTAGAGTTGTGTGCGGATTCATTGCAACGGACACACCTTTGCATTCATGTATAGGGGGCAGCCCCGTACACAAAGCATCATCACGCATCGAGGGTCCGAAAAAAGGTCCCACGATAAGTGTGAAATGTAGATAAATTTTACCCTACATTTTTAACAAGAGAATGTTCCAAAACTAAAACCCATGTCCTCAAGATTACACAACAAAAACTAAACCCGTGCGTCAAGACTTCCCTTCCTAATTATTAAATCATATACTTTGTTTATACTCAGCCCGGTTACATTCCCCCAGGTGGTGTTGTAATACTGGTATACTTCTTAAAGCTTAATTAAAAATTATCAATTATTAAGACAACATTCATGGGCGGTGGGGGGGGGGGGGGGGGGGGGGGGGTGGGTTGGCACTTAACACGCTTCAATTGAGAGTGTTTGGCATATTGCACCCTCATATTGAATCTTTGGCACTTTGCACCCTCTAAAACCTCAAATGCACTCTAATTCTATTAAAATCATTTATTTTAAAACTCCAAATGCACCCTCTAAAATCCCAAAATTCAATTGGAGGGTGCAAAGTGCCAAAAATTTAAACCTGCGGTGCAATGTGTCAAACACCCTCAATTAAAGGGTGTTAAGTGCCAAAATCCATTCATGAGGCTGTCACTAATAGCTTTAATTTCTGCTTTCTTTTATTAATTGTATAAAATACTATTTATTAATATAAATTACATGCACTTAAAAGAGCTATAAAGTGGATAAAAAAAATTGTGCGTACATATTTTATGTCGTACGAGTGAAGATCTGCTCGTCTGATTCACATTCTTACGGTGGGATTTTGAGCGAAAATATAATTGTATTTTTTAATTTCAAATACATTCATATTTTGGCCAATGGAACGGCCAGATTTTCACCCGCACGGTGCTTTATAAATATCAAATTTTATGGGAATTGTTATTAGTACCGTAGTTTTGGGTGTGCGCACAGTACTTTATCTTAATTTTTTGCATCTTTTGGAAATACGTCTTGTACATATATTTTTTAGGAAAAATATTTTACTTAAAAGTTGTAGATCTCGACGAGATCTACAACTTTTGTGTTGAACATTTTTTCTAAAAATACATGTACAAAACGTACTTTAAAAATACACTAATTTAAAAATACGTATTGTACGTATATTTTTAGGAAAAATAAGGAGAAAGTGTAATCGGGCTGCCCAAAACTGCGGTGCTACACCTCCCAATTTATTTAGCTATAAAGTGTGCAGCAGGGAAGGGAAGGAGGGAAAGCGGAAGCTGCGAGTGACGATGGAAGAAGGGAAATGGATCAAGGTCTGCGCAATCGCTTCCTCCCATCTTCTCTATTTCTGATCTAATCTGTTGACTAATTGTTTTTTGTGATGATTTATGCACGACGATTCGAGTTTTTTCCGAGGAAATGTTGTGATGGAGGATCTCTTTCGATGCAATTAGGGTTTATGAATCTGGGTTTAGTGATTACTAGATTTTATCAGCAGGATCTTACCATTACTGCAATTTGATCTTGTTTTTTTTGTTTGTAATACAGATTTTTGGCGCAAAAATATGAGGGAGAGACTGTTTTCGATGCAAGTAGGGTTTACGAAATCAGTCTATCTTCCTAATTTGTTAAGCAATTGTTATGCGAGTTTTTCGGAGAAAGCGTTGTGATGGAGGATTGGAGGGTCTCTTTCGATGCAATTAGGGTTTAGGAATCTGTTAATCTTGGTTTATTAATTAGTCGATCTATCAGCAGGATCTTACTATTTCTCCTTGATCTCTCTTTCCAGTTTCAATCTCGTCCCGATTTTCCTTCGCCGCTTTTTTTTCTTTTTATCTTGTTTGTGTTTCTGATACAGATGTTTGGAGGAATTAGAATTTCCTCTTTTATTTATTAAATAAGCCTATACCGTAAACCCTGATCATTTCAACATATAAAATATCTCTTGTTCTCTCTATCTCTCGCCTCAATGGTCTTCTATCTAGGGTTTTGGATCTCTAAATTTGAACGCTCTCCCTCCTCTCCTACCATTCATCTTTGTTTCCATGGGTGCAAACGAGTCGAGTTTAGCAAAATTTTCAAGCTCGAGCTAATCATTCTGAGCTCGAGCTCAACGAGCTCGATTTGCTTAGCTCGATCTCAAACTCAAGGCCTACTTACTGAGTTCGAGATGCCCACGATCTTTTCAACTCATAAACCTTTTTTTCTTCTTTTTTAAAATTTTTTTTAAACACAAATAAAAAACTCACAAGTTGGCTTGTGAGCTGAAGAACAATAATATATGAGCTTGAGCTCGAGTCGAGATTTTTCGAGCCAACTCATCGATCCTACGAGCCGTCTGAATTCAACTTGCACCCCTATTTATCGTAATCTATTGTTGACCGATGTTGTTGTCGGGATACGGAAGATGCGAGGATCAACTTTGATCAGGCCCATGAGGTAGATTGGGAGAAAATGAGATGAATTAGTTGATAGCACATCAAGCAAACCGAGTGTGTCGATTATGTCTGCCTATATGAGTCGAGAGTATTCTCTTTCACAAAGCCGTCATGGTCTCTAATCATTCAGCGCTTGATTCTGAAACCTACAATGTGAAAATAGATACATATCAAGTTAGTATCATAGCTCTTATTCTTGGTGTGTGTGATATGTACTAATAGAGACTACAAGAACTCTTGTTAACATGGTGAGAGGAAAGAAGAAATTTACGAGGACATTATAGATCCTATGACCGGGTGTTATGAGTGGCCTTACTTGGGAATATATGTAGTCTTGTTAAAGTGGGAGGAAGGGGGGAGGTTCCAACTTTTGATTTTTAAATTGATACGGGAAAACATGGCGTGTGGATTGACCAATTGGACATTTCTGTCACCTTATACGGGTAAGGTTGCGGATGTCCAATGTCGGGGGCACATCGGTTTGAGTTTTTCATGCCAGCTTTAATATATCGAGTGATATATCGGAAATATATATATATATATAATCAATTTTTATTTATAAATGTTAATATATTATATATTAGCAAATTAACATTTATTGAAATTCTAAATTATCAGCTTAGCATAAATATTTTGTGTTACATAAATAATAACTGTATAATATTTGGAAGAAAATCAAAAGAAGCAGGAAGCCAAGAAGTCATCAAAAATTGTTGGAAATGTGTCATTTTATCCATGTGAACTTTATGTCAACCGACATTTTCGATCATTGTTGGCCGATATACACAACACTGTATACGAGCATGAGACTCAAAGATACCATGCCATTTTTTGTCTAAACCCACCTAATAAGGGGCTTCTCAATTTATAGGAATTTCGGGTTGCGAATAGTCGGAATCTCCATCTTCCCCACTCACTTAGTGGGGAACAAGGAGGCCAAGTGGGGTTGACCAAAGTCAACTCCACTAATGTCATGACCTCAACCAACTGGTCGTGTGCGGATCCATCGCGCGTGACCGCATCGCCGCACCGCCACTGCGCAGATGCCCCCTCCTCCTCCGGCCAGCCGCTGCCATACGGTCGCAAAATTGCGGGGCCGACCGCTCGACAGACTGCCGCCCCGTGGCCACGCGTGTCGTGCGCGCGACCACGATTTCCGCGGGAGGCGGGCCCCCGCGGCCGACCAGACCTCTGCCCCTATGGGGGCACACGGCCGACCCTCCACCGGTCGGCCCCGGTCGGCCGTTCTTCGTCACACATGTCCGTCGGTTACCCTGCACCGGCCGGCCCCTCAGCCGCCACCTAACTTCCGTCGTCCAACCACCTCGTATGCATAACCACCGCACCCCACCATCGGCGTAACCTCCCATTATGGGGATGCGTATAATCCAAACTCATAATGGGTGCGTGCAACTAATTTCCTAAATATATGCATAATGACATAAGATATTGGGTTGTGTTAGTGTGTATAGTGAAAATGCGCCTAATGGTCTGCGTATAGCAAGGTTATGATGTGCGCATAATCACGTCCATCATGGGTGCACATATCGCCATAAAATACTCATAATGGTTTGCGTAAAACACATAAATTGGTTACGGTATGTTGATAATCACAAAATTACCCCAACCATTTATTTACGGAAATGTCACTCTCAAAAAACTATAAAAGTGATCACATGCCCTCATTTCATTTAACCTTGCTTCCTATGCACGAGAGATCTCCCGAAGAATCCTTTAAATATCTTTATATGCGCTTGAAGGAATCCTGGAAGATTTCCCCGAGGTCTTCAAAGACCCCCTTAGGAATTTCATCACGCACATCCCCCCCCCTCCCCGCACATTTCACCCCGTGCACTTTTCACTCCGCGCACATTGAACAACGCACCTTGCACCCAGCACACCTCTCTCTCTCTCTCTGCACGTCGCTCCAGACTCCTTTGGGCGCAGCTAGAGCAAGCAATAGGCTCTAGATCGCGTCGGGCGCGTCATTCCAGTTTTCGATCATCATCAGCAGGCTCCGGAGTGCAGCAAGCACAGTGCTTCCCACTACAACTTAGAAAATACTTTAGCTTCACGATCGGTGATCTGTCACCCTGAGAGCTTCTCTTCCCTCTCTCTCTTTTTACAACTATCACGAGAGGCGGCATGTGACCCTCAAGTTCTCTACATCTCTTGTAACAAACAAAAGGATAGTGGATATTTGGTTGACAGTCTCCACCACATGATTTTTTACCCCTTTCCGGGGTTTTTCATGTTAAAATTTTTTTTGCTAACAGTCTCACTCTACTTACTGTTTGCGCACTCGACAGCTCCCAAGCTAAGACAGTTCGATTTAGGACCGGTCTACTAGAGCATCGAGTTGACCCGCAACACCGCCCTTATCATGTGTGGTGGGCCCACTTAATAGGAATAAGTCACTAGAAAGAATAATTCAAACGGTTAGCATTTTAGGAGTTCTATTTTGTGGATAAGTAGAGGATGTGGAAGAAATGAAAGAGACTAAGGGTGCATTTGGCGCGGCATTTTCACGCCGGTGGCAGGAGCAGACACAATTGAACGGCGGGTAAACAAATGACTTGATGTGTGTTTGTTGCGTCTGCTCTCACCCACCCCTGAGAAACAGAGCCTTTATATCACACCCCCCCCCCTCCAGTTCGATCAGCGGCCACGGCTCATCCCGCCTCGTCTCCTCCAGCCGCGCCAAACGAGGCCTAAAGTAACAGCATGACAGTTCATGCAAGAAACACCATGGAGTTTCATCGTCATGTTGTGACTATGGGAATGAATCTCGGATATGTAAAAGTCCTTAGGAAATATGATTTGCGCCTTCATTTATAGATAGGGGTGTTCACGAGTCAAATTGAATTTCTCTTCAATCAAGAATCCGAATTTGCCATAAAATGCAAATATTTGGAGTCAGATTCGTTTGAATATTTGAATTTGGATTCGGATTCGGATTCAGATTCATCCCGAAATCTCGGATTCAAAGCTTCAAATATAGGATCAAATCGACTTTGACGGCCAAAATCATCTTTATATATAAATATAGATATTGCTATTATTCATGAACTATTCACAAATCTTGTCAATAGAGATGAATGCATAGGTCATAACCGTTATGTCATACACATTCATAACGGTGTCGTTTTTTGTTCAAACTCACCGGAGCAAAGACGCTGCGCCAAACACATTCATGACAGTGGCGTTTTTGTCCAAACTCACCGGAGCACAAATGTCGCACAAAACACATTCATGACGATGGTGTATTTGTTCAAACTCATTGGTGCAAAAACGCCGTGCCAAACGGATGACGGTTCGTAATCGCCGCATTTACAACCTTCGCCGCCGTTCCAAATCGACCCTTAAATCTCCTAATGTACATGTCAAGTCTTGCTAAGAAGTCCTTTGAGATCTGTTGCAGAATAGAGACCGGGCGGTCTGGCGGCTTGGAGACCGGGTGACCTGTCGGTCTGTCTCTGGCGAGTTGGCGGATTACAGTTCGAGCGGTCTGTCGGTTTCTCTCCAGCAGTTTGGTTGCAGGACTGTTGTTGTTGGTGCACTGGCGGTCTCCCCGTCTGTCCCTGGCGACTTGGAGACCGGGCGGCCTGGCGTTCTAACTGGCGGCTTGTCTTCTCCCTCTGGTGGTTGCCGGACGGTTAGCCTATTCGTCTAACCGCACGGCTTGATCGGCTTGTATTTATGTTAAACCACTTGTACATGTAATTATTTAGTCCCACATTGTTTAATTGTAATCTCTCACATCTCCTTCATTCTATAAAATGGAGGCTATACAATGTAATACACACCTTTTTTGGATAATAAAGATTTCTGTTATTCTAATTTCCGGCTTCTCTTTTTCTGTTATTCGCACACGGTATCAGAGGGGACGATCTTTTCTGCCTGATTCGGTGCCTTCTCCTGTCCGCGCGGTTTTTCTCCTTCTTGTCATCTGTTCGTGCGACCTCCCCTCCCTTCTCTACTCTGTCATTGCTCTTTGTGTGCGCGGCTCTCTCTTTCTTCGCGGCCTGTTTACGCAGTTTCTCTGTCTGCTGTTCGCGCGGCTTTCTTTCTACCCGCACGAACTCTTTCTTTGTGTCCGCGGCGGTTTCTTCTCTTGCCCACTGCGGTTTCTTATTGTGTCCGCTACGGCCTTCTACCTTGTCTTCGCGACCTGCTGTTCACTCGGCCTCTCTCTACCCGCGCGGATTCTCTCTTCCATGGCTCTTTCCGGCTCTTTTACCACCACTGCTACTTCTGTGGCCAATCCGCCTCCTCCCATTCCTTCTGGGAATTTTGGCACCGTCTCCAAACTTGTTTGTTCCAGCTACCCGGATTGGAGTGTCTCCTTCACCTTCCTTCTTCGCTCACAACACAAACGTCACCACCTCACTGATGACCCTCCTCCTCCCACTTCCGCTGAGTTTGACGACTGGGATGCTAGCGACGCACTTGTGCGCACTTGGCTAGCCAGCAGTCTTTCTGATGAATGTCTTCCCGTCATCCGTCATGATGAGACGGTCAAGAAGGCTTATCTTCATCTTGCTGCTTTGGACTCGAAGGGGGCTCAGGCATCCCGCATCTATACTTTATATGCGGACCTCTTTGCCCATCCTTCCATGTCTCCTGCTGCCGCTTATCAACAGGTTCAGGCTCTTGGGGTTGAGATTCTTCAACATCGCCCCTTCTCTGCGGATTTAACCGAACAACACAAGCACTTCCAGAAACTTCTTGTTGTTTGCTATCTTTCGCGACTCCCTGAGTTCTATGACATGATCCGCCAACAAATCTTGGGTGAGGCGGACTCTCCCACCTTGGATACAACTGCTGCACGCATTGTCGCAGTTACCTCTCTACTTCAGCGTCCGCTTCTGTCTTCTCCTCCTCCTGACAACTATGCTCACCAGACTCAACGGAGTGGCTCTGGTAGTCGCAACCACCATTCTGGTGGGCGTAGCTCTTCACGCTTCCTCTGCTCTCATTGTGGCCGCACCGGGCATCTTGTGGATCGCTGCTGGATGAAACATCCACATCTTCGCCCTTCTGGTGACTCTTCCGCCTCCTCTTCAAAGCCGTCCGCATCGGTGGTCACGTCCTCAGGTAGTGCTCATGTGGTTACTCAAGGTAAATGGCTCATCGACTCTGGTGCGACTAATCACATGACGGACAACCCTCAATGCTTTTCTCTCCTCGAAACACATGATCGGTTGCCCCAGGTACTTATTGCAGACGGCTCTCCCTCCCCGGTTCATGGGACGGGAGTGGTTCATGTCACTTTGTCTCTTCGTCTGGCCGACACTCTCTATGTGTCCAAGTTTCCATGCAATTTATTGGCGGTTACTTGTTTGTGCAAGCAACTTCAATGCTCCGTCACATTCACTCCAACTTCTTGTTTTTTTCAGGATCTGAGCTCTCAACGGACGATTGCTACTGGGACTGAAAGCGGCAGCCTCTACTTCCTTGACAACGTTTCCGCTCTGTCGGTCTTCTCTTCCTTCTCTACAGACCTTCTACAATGGCATCTCCGCCTTGGGCATCCTCCTCCACGACTTCTTCGCCAGCTTCTGCTCCACCTCCCTCCGCGCAGCTCTCCTCTCAACTGCGACGCCTGTCAGCTTGGCAAGCATCATCGTTCCTCCTTCCCGCCAAAGCAAGATCGTGGTTCTACCCGTCCGTTTGATCTCATTCACTCCGACATCTGGGGTCCTGCTTCTACCATCACCGTTGGTCGGGGTAGTTCTTATTTTGTTACTTTCATTGATGACTTCTCTCGATGTACTTGGGTGTATCTCTTACGAGAACGCTATGATCTATTTGATGTATGACAATCTTTTTATCATTTAATTAAAAATCAGTTTGGTGTTTCCATTAAAATCTTACGCTCTGATAATGCTAAAGAATATGTTAGTCAAGCTTTTTCATCTTTCTGTATGCAACATAAGATAGTTCATCAAATAAGTTGCTCTTATTCCTTACAACAAAATGTAGTGGCGGAACGCAAAAACCGTCACTTCTTTGATGTCACTCGCACTCTGCTAACGCAAATGCATGTCACTCGCTCCTATTGGGACTATGCAGTTATCATTTCTTGTTATCTCATCAATCGCATTCCCTCCACAGTTCTCCGCGGTCAAACCCCTTTCTCCATTTTCTATCCGGGCAAGGATCATTTTCCTCTCCCTCTACGAATCTTTGGGTGCACAGCGTTTGTGCACGCTCCCTCCGCCACCCGCGACAAACTCTCCCCTCGCTCCACCAAATGTGTTTTTCTGGGATACTCTAGCACTCAGAAAGGCTATTGTTGTTTTGACCCCATTCTTCGCAGGCAGTTCGTCTCCGCGGACGTTACCTTCTTCGAGAATGTTCCATATTTCGTTGACGACTCTTCTCCTCTCCCTGTGGCTTCCAATTCTCCTAATGTTCCCTCCAGCCCATCGGCACCTGCCGAGGTATTTCCTCCACCGTCTCCATCATCTCCTCTCTCTTCACCTCCGCTATCTCCCTCATCTTCTCCGCCATCGCCCTCTACTCTCGGGCCAGCTCTCTCCACCACGGATGCTCTGAATACCGAGGAACCTGCTGACCTGGACCTTCCCATTGCTCTTCGCAAAGGGATTCAAGAGTGTACCAAGCACTCGCTTGCTGCTGTTGGTTCTTATGATCGTTTAACCCCTGCTCACAGGGAGTTTGCACTGGCTATCTCTGCCACTTCCACTCCCCGTTCCTATCAGGAGGTCCTTACTGTTTCGCATTGGAATGCTGTCATGGATGAAGAGATTGCTACTCTCACTGAACGGGGTACCTGGACCCTGGTTCATCCTCCCTTCGGCACAGATGTTGTTGGTTGTCGCTGGGTTTTTATTGTAAAGTTTCGCCCAGACGGTAGTGTGGATCGTTACAAGGCTCGGCTTGTTGTCAAGGGCTTTACCCAGACTTATGGGGTTGACTACTTTGACACTTTCTCTCCAGTTGCTCGTCTCAGCACTATCGGGTTCTCCTCTCTGTGGCTGTCAACAGGGATTGACTCATTTCACAGCTGGATGTCAAGAATGTTTTTCTATATGAGGATCTTCGGGAGGATGTATACATGGAGCAACCTCCAGGGTATGTTGCTCTGGGGGAGACACAGGTTTGCCGGCTCCGGAAGGCTATCTATGGCCTAAAGCAAAGTCCACGGGCTTGATTTGACAAGTTTAGCGGGATTGTGGCAGTCGTGGGTTTTACGAGAAGTTCTGTCGATCACTCCCTATTTACTCGTAAAACCTCTCTCGGTCTAGTGGTGCTTGCGGTATATGTGGATGATATTTTTCTCACTGGAGATGACCAAGCTGGGATAACCTTGACAAAGAAATTTCTCGGAAGCCCAATTCCCTTGTCCTCTCCCAACGGAGGTATGCTCTTGATTTATTAAAAGATGCAGGACTGACTGGGGCTAAACCTGCCCGATGCCCCATGGCGACTGGAGAAGATAATACTTGGACGGATGACTCTACTCTTCTTTCTGATGTTACGAGGTACAGACGTCTGGTTGGTAAACTTATATATCTCACGATGACCAGACCCGATATTGCCTATGATGTAGACAAGGTTAGCCAATTCATGCAAGCTCCTAGGGTGTGTCATCTACAGTCTGCCCTGAGGATATTGGAGTATGTTAAATCAGCACCTGGGAAAGGACTCTTCTTTCAGAAGAATGGACATTTGAGGATTGAAGCGTACTCTGATTCGAGCTATGTTGATGACAAAGGAGACCGCAAGTCAACATCAGGCTTTTGCACCTTTGTAGGGGAAAACCGTGTGAGATGGAAAAGCAAGAAACAGTCTGTCATCTCCAGGTCCAGTGCAGAAGCAGAATATCGAAGTATGTTATCGACCATGTGTGAGTTGAAGTGGTTACGAGTTCTCATGCTTGACCTAGGAGAGGTCTACAACCATCCTCTATTTATGTTTTGTGACAACAAGACCGCTATATATATCTCCAAAAATCCGGTCTTCCATAAGAGAACAAAGCACATTGAAGTCGACTGCCACCTCATTCGGAAAGAGATTCTGAAGGAACAAATTTGTACTATGTTCGTCACCTCAGACAAAGAGGTGGCTGATATTTTCACCAAGCTAGTATCCGCCTCTTTTCATCACATTTGCGACAAGCTGGGCATGATCGACATATATGCTCCAGCTTGAGGGGGAGTGTTGCAGAATAGAGACCGGGCAGTCTGGCGGCTTGGAGACTGGGCGACCTGCCGGTCTGTCTCTAGCGAGTTGGCGGATTACAGTCCGAGCGGTCTGTTGGTTTCTCTCCAGCAATTTGGTTGCATGACTGTTGCGGTTGGTGCACTGGCGGTCTGTCGGTCTGTCCCTGGCGACTTGGAGACCGGGCGACCTGGCATTCTCCCAGGCGGTTTGTCTTCTCCCTCTGGTGGTTGTCGGGCGGTTAGCCTATTCGTCTAACCGCGCGGCTTGATCGGCTTGTATTTATGTTAAACCGCTTGTACATGTAATTAGTTAGTCTCACATTATTTAATTTTAATCTCTCTCATCTCCTTCATTCTATAAAAGGGAGGCTATATCATGTAATACACATCTTGTTTGGATAGTAAAGATTTCTGTTATTCCAATTTCGGACTTCTTTTTTTCTGTTTGCACAAAATCCTTCTCTTAAAGTAATTCTCCTAAACTGCCCCTATAATATAGCCATATTTCACGGAGCAGCTTCATGACGGGGATGATGGCTCTGGCGGGGTGAAGTTGCTCTAAACAGAGCCCCATAATCTTTAGAGTAGAGAGAACTTTTATAATTATGCTGAAGTCCTGAGAGAGAGACATTCCATAAATGAGCCTTTTTTTTTGGCGATTAACAATTGCACCCCTAAAACTTCTTTTTTTTGTTACCTCCTCCATTGTTTAACCACAAACCTGTAAAAAGATCCAAAAACATACCCGACGTTCTCTATTCCCCGTTGTTGCCAGTCTTGCCGTCGTTGCCGATCTCCTTAACCGACGCGGCGACGCCCTCGATTTTGCCTTTGGAAAGCTTTAGGAATTCATTGATATTCCGCCTCTGTAATTTTTCATCGTCTCCTAGAAAGTTTCAGAGGAAATCTTTGACGAGTTTTCTTTACTATCTCTTTCAGAGTTTTTTGATCTTCTCTTAGTCTTCTATAGCTTTTTTCTCGAGTTTGTTCATCTCAGCCTAAAAGGGTTTATTTTTCTATACTCTCACTCACTTCTCTTCTCAGGCTAAAAGGAGGTATCTTTTTTACCATCTCTTTGGTTATCATTTTTTTTTCTTCAATCCTTCTCACTGGCTCTTTAGTTACCAATTCTCTTCTCAAGCTTACCCTCTGTTTACTCCCACAGCTTTTTTTACACTCCTTGTCCCCATTGAACTCTTATCTTATACTCCTTTTCCAGTTTGTGGATGAGTCGTGTCTACTCTCTGGTTTCCTATTCATTGCCATGAACCTTCTGGTTGCTAGCCGGCTGAGGAAGAGAACAAAGGATCAGGGGATGAAGAAGGCAGGGAGAAGCTCAATGGGGTACATGTTGTATTTTGAGTTGCAGTTAACAATGGGGTTCAAATTTAATATTTTAACTTGTCTTTTTGAATCTCTTTACCTCTATATTATTATTAACTTGTTAGGAGTAAAAATACGGTCCGCCAACCGGACCTTTCTTTAGGTTCCCACTAATCAAACACTCTAAAAGCTTGTAATTTTGTGGGGTCCATGGTGCATGGTAAATCTGTGCACCGTGGCCCCACCAATTCGAATGTTTTTATTGGACACACATGATCTGCAAGCCTGACCTATTATTATGCACGATATCCTCAAATCTGTACCAGCTGGATCAGAAAGGAACCGTGCCCGGTGCAAGAAGCTCCCATGCTGTCGCTGTAGTAGAGAAAAAAGCCTACGTCTTCGGCGGCGAGTTCACGCCCCGCGTCCCGGTCGACAACAAGCTCCACATCTTCGACCTTGAGCACCACCACTGGTCTACCCCCGAGGTGACGGGCGACATCCCGCCCCCTCGAGTAGGCGTCACCATGGCTTCCGTCGGAGCTGCCGTCTATGTCTTTGGCGGCCGTGATGCAGATCACAACGAGCTCAACGAGCTCTTCTCCTTCGACACCGTCACGAACGAGTGGTCCTTGCTCTCCTCCGGCGAGACCGGCCCGCCCCACCGCAGCTACCATTCCATGACATCCGACGACCGCCGCATCTACATCTTCGGCGGATGTGGGAACGCCGGTCGGCTTAAAGATTTATGGGCTTATGATACTTATCTTCGCGAGTGGAGGCAATTCCCGCCGCCGGGAGAAGAATGCCCGCCTCGAGGTGGGCCGGGTCTAGCCGTGTCTTCGGGGAAAGTATGGGTGTTGTATGGATTCTCGGGCGCAGAGCTTGACGACGTGCACGCGTTCGATCTTGCCCGCGAGGAGTGGTCCGCCGTCGATGCTTCCGGCAAGAAGCCGAGCCCGAGGAGTGTGTTCTTGGTTGCCGGGATTGGAAAGCATGTTTTGATATATGGTGGGGAGATTGATCCGAGTGATTTGGGGCATCTCGGTGCCGGGCAGTTTGGCGGGGAGGTTTATGCGCTCGACACAGAGTCTTATAGCTGGAGTAGTGTTGACGATGGCACCGCCCCTCATCCGGGGCCTCGAGGTTGGTGTGCATTTTCCACGGCGGAGTTCGGCGGCGAGAAATGCTTGTTTGTTTACGGCGGAAATTCGTCGACGAATGATCGGCTGGACGATATATTCGTCTTTGTTCCTCGCATGTAAGGATTGTGCTGCTGGTGCTTGATGCGTGTCTAGCTAGCCCTTGTTGCTGAACTTCTCGTAGGGAAGGAAGGTTTTATTCATATATGTTTATGTGCGCACGCCCGTAGCTGTGTATTCTGGTTGTGTATTATGATAATTTATAGCTGGGTTGCTGCTTGTTGATTCATTCATGATGCTCTTGAGAAAGCTGGTTAATTGGATGGCCTCTTCTGTAAGAGAAATATTTATGTATGCGTAACGCAAATAGAGCTGGGTCGTATTTAGAAAAGCAATCGTATTTAAGATTAATTATGCGCGAAAATTTGGGCTAGCGGAAATCCACAGCGGGGTTGGGCGCAACACATGGCGATCTTAGGTGGGAGTAACGTATCAACAATTTTTTTTATTTTGCAAGTGCTGTGCACTAGTGGAATTGAGATGTGTGAGACGAGCGGGAAGGCGACTATGGTGCCTTGATGGCCGATGAATGTTCTCTCCATGACTCGCTCCATGCTCCCACTCGATGCGCAGAGAAGCAGACATTAAACTCGTATGTGGCTAAGGCTACGTTTGGCACTGTGATGGCGGTCATGATCATGGGGGTTAAACTGTCATTCGGTAATGCGCACTTAAGGAACTTCATTCACTTGTATGTTCAAACAGATTGCTCCTTATTAAATGGCGGTTTAATCCATACGTTTACGACCGTCATCACCGTGCTAAACACAGCCTAACGTTCCGTTTGAGAGGATTTATTTCCACCAGTCAAGCGGTTACGACAGCATGAACTCGACCTTAATTAGGGTCTGGCCCATGCAGTCGTAACCGCTTGATCGGTGAAAAAAAGGCCCTCAAAACAAAGCCCAAGTCCTTCCTTGAAAATAGTTTTTTTCAAATTTATTATATTCCCCTAAAATCATAAAAATACGATTAGTTTAATTGTATAATAATAATCACCAAATATGAATAGTCTTCATATGTAAGATATATTTTTTTGTCACGGCTGTCCAATTTATGTAAAAGATACCAAGTGAAATATTGACATTTTTAGAATTGGCGCTTTTTCTTATATATCTATGTTATTATATAAGTAAAAAAGAACTTTTTAATAAAATATTCATCTTTAACTTAAATTTTATGATTTCTATAATTTTTTTAATTATTTTTATTTTAATTGTTACGTGTCAAAGAGAGATAATTGTATGGTTGCACGGTGATGAGTGGAGATAGGCACGGAGTGTACTAGTGTAGAACTGTGTGATTTTGCAGTGCTGTGCAACTCATTTTTTATTGAAGTTAAGAGAACTTTATTTATATGAGCATGTTTTTTCTTAAAATTACATAAATTTTATAAATTAAATTTTCTTTGAATAAAAATGTATAAAATCAGAAATCAACCGTTCAGTTCGATTCGAATTCCCGATTCTTCAATTATTTATGCATATCCCTAGTTTTAGAACTCATAAGAAAATCAGAGAAAATTCAAGAAATATTATATTTTTACATTTTTTAAAAAAATTGCAAGAATAATTATCAGTCTAAATAAACTATTATTTATCAGTCTAAAACTTAGTTTTTCTAAAAAAATCAGTTGATAACTCCTTTTTTGCGTAAAACCAATACTTCAATTTTCTCAAATTTTAAATTAATCATAAACTATAATTTACTTCTTAATTAATATAAAATTGTGTTACAAAATTTACTGGTTGAATTACTTGTAATATACCCTTTTTAGGCAATTATTTACAGCGCCCCTCGTATGACTACTCTCACCCTCAATTAGTTTAAAACACTTGTTTTTAAAAGGTGATTGTTAACCGCAACCCGCTATTTTGCTAGTCGCACCGCAAAATCTCTCAATTTTTTGTACATTTTCGAAATACGCCTTGTACATGCAATATGGAAACTGTTCAACACGAAAGTTGTAGATATCGACAAGATCTACAACTTTCGTGTTGATCACTTTTCATAAAAATGCATGTACAAGGCGTACTTTGGAAATATGTCCAGGCTTTGAGCCTTTTCGAAATACGCCTTGTTCATGCAATTTCAGAAAGTGTTCACCACGAAAGTTGTAGATCTCGTTGATATCTACAACTTTCGTGTTTAATACTTTTCCTGAAATTGCATGTACAAGGCTTATTTCAAAAAAACGCGAAAATTGGGAGATTTTGGGATGCGACTAGTCAATTACGGGTTGTGGTTAACAATTACCTTTTAAAATCTTTACTCGCAACCCTAAATCTTTACTCGCACCCCAATCATGAGCTTATTGGACAGAATTTTTAATGTCAAGAGCTATGTCGTGTATTTCAGTCAAGACTCCGATGATTTGATGTTTTATGAATGTAGTAATAGCTTTAAATCTTTCGCGAAAGAGCGAAGATGAACAACCAACGAATATGAACTATTCCTTACGAAAACTGAAAAATTGTCCTCCAATCCCTAAAATCCATCCATATTCTAAATGATTTACTAGTCGCCTGCATATAAATGCTGTAGAAATGTGCGGCAAGATTCATAGATACCCATGTAGGAATGCGGTCGAAATGTGCGGCAAGATTCTTAGGCGCGCCTACATATGAATGTGGTCGTAATGTGCGGCAAGAAGCTTAGGTGCCACAGATGAACATGATCGAAATGTGGGGCTGTTGTGGTCAGACCCACGTTCCGCCTTCATTAGGCATTTTCGTATCTGAATGTTTGCAACCTACTCCACCGAAAAATAAACCTGCCAGAGAAGAGAAAAAGGAACATGAGAGAGGGAGAGGGGAGAGATCTTTGTTAATGAGGCAACAGGATTACAAATCATAGGTCCCCCCCCCCCCCCCCCCCCCCCCCCCAACCCAGCAATGCATTGGAACTCCCCAATGGGAAATAGAAAAGAGGCCTTAGGCTAGAGCGCAAGTTCTAAGTATGACTATGGCAGTTCAAAATCTAACCATGGAGGCTGTTCCTCGTGTAAGTGGACTGTATAGGATTTGGGCAAGACGGACCGACGGGAAGCCGTCCAGCAGCACTACGTTTCAGCATTCAACCCGAAAATGAGTGACCGCTCGCAAGAAGCAGAAGCCTACGCAAAAGATGGTTGTCGAGACCTAGCCGTTCCATGCGAAGCGCCTTTCTGCGATTGGTCATGGACCCCTTGAGGGCTGGGCTGGACCTGGACTTCCTGCCATGCTTTATATTTCCTTTATTTCCATCCCTCATGTTCTGCACCTACATGCTTATTTATCACTCCCTCTCTCACCCTTTTTGTAACAACAAAAATAACAAATAAACCCACAAAATCAATATAAAATAAATATTATGAATAGTTATGTAAGCATGGGTGAAAGCTAAAAGGATGTCAATCCAATAAGAAGAGTATTATTAGCCCTCATATTCTCACTACTTGCAGTCCAAAAAAAATATTCGCAGCCCAAAATATTGCATCTCCGTAATGTTAAAAGGACAAACATGATACGAAACTGGTAAAGCTAACGAAGAAGTTGATTTCAAAATCAACATTTTCCGCACCGCTTTCCTAGGCTTTGTTTGGCGCTGCGGTGGTGGTCGTGAACGTGGTGGTTATGAATCACCGTCCATGAACGCCCGACCTCGTCTAAAAAAACATGCATTTTATGCTCTAGAAGCAACGGTCATAACCTTTTGTCTTGCAAAACATACATTCCATGATATTGACGTTTTTGACCAAATTCATCGGAGTAAATAAGCCACGACAAAGGAAGCCCTAGGTGAGGTCGGGCTTCACGAACGACGGTTCATGACCACCGCGTTCACGACCGCCGCCACCACACCAAACGAAGCCCTAGTCTTGGCAAAAAGCCCTTTTCATTTTACATACCCTAAAAAACAGAGCAGACTGAGCTTCTTCTAAAAGAAGACAGCACTGCAGAAAATAAGGGTGAAAACTGTAACCTATGTATTGAGAGCATCGGTCATGAAGGATGGGAAGAAGTACAGAGTGGTCGATGGGAAGAAGCGAGAAGATGTAACCTTTGGGATGGAGAGAGAGTTCATACAACAGGATTTCATAGGGGGCGGACGAGGCCGTAGATGCATGAATTCACAACCCCGGCAGATTACGATAATGATGACGGGAGCGAATTTCGGGATTATGCGTTTAACGATGGCGACAAGTTCGAGCTCGTCTGGAGGGATTCGTCGGGGACGGTTTCAGGCGGAACAAGCATTGAGTGCGATTAAGCAGCTCACGAGAAGAAAAAACTAGCCTTTTTTCTAATGAACCGGGTTTTTTTTGGACTAGTTATAGAATTTTTAAGAGTGCTAATAACATTCCTCTTAGACTAAAGAACTCTAAGCTGTGCAAAATATATAGGAAAATCAAAAAAGGAAATTAAGCAGGTCACCCATTGACTTTGAGGAGATCAGTAGCAGCTATTTCAACTCTGGTAGACATGTTTTCAGTGGTGTAGCAAAAAACTGTGGGATGAAAATCAGTAAAAAAACAAAATTATGAAATGGGTAAGACCCTGTTTGGGAGAGCGGTGCACACAGCTGTGAAAACATTGGAAACACTTGGAAGGTGTGATCACAAATGCTCTTTTCACAAATTGGCGTTTTAGGCAAAAACTCCACAACTATGTTGTTGTGGTCAAGTTTCAGCAGGTGTGAACGCCGGAAACTCAAAGTTCATTTTGAGCCCAAAAGGTTGCCACAAAAAAGTTTCAAACGCAAGTAAACGGTCGCCACTCCGTTTATTGTGATAGTTTCATACCGTTGCCGCTCGAACACCACAGCTATCCCAAACAGATAAGTCCGAGAAAACTCTGGTCCTGCTCATAAGTTTATTATGATAAAAGCGTGAAAATTACTCAACAATGTTCGAGAGTACCTGAAAGATCAAAGAATGCAACTTCTCGAATCAGGGGAGTCGTAGCACCCGGTTAACACACAGTTCAAGAGCATCGACATTCTTCCTCAACATCTTTCTTTTAAAAAAAAGTCAAGTATTAGTAACAAGATAAGGCATTGTCTTCCTAGTGCCATAAGCTATAAAATAAGCAAAAATTGCCCACCACAATGGCGCGTTCGAAGTAGGGGTGTACAAAAAGAATCGGAGAACTGAGAACCGGGCCGAAACCAAACCAATCAATTTGGGCTGTTCTAACAGCTCTTGATTTGGGCATGATTTCAAAAAAAAATGTAAAAAACCAGTCTTTTTAGGTCAGTTCTTGCTTCTTGGGGTCAAGTATTTGCGATCCAACTTAAGAACCAAATGTAAATATTAAATCAACATATGATAATTTAATTTAATTTTTGTTATATGATGCAAAAGATTTAAGTTTGTAGTAATATTAAATAACTTTATTGTTAAGCATAAGTAGCATATGGGAAAATGAGATGTGTTAAGAGCAATGTAGGACATTTTAAAAAGCATTTTGAATCATTTAGGGTCGGGTGAAACCGAAAACAGAACCAAAATTTTCAGTTCGGGGTGGCTCTATACTTCGGGTGCATGAGTCGGTTCCGATTCAAATTCCTAGAGTTGGAATCAAACCTATAGATCAATTAAAAGGATACAATTGCAAAGCAAGGTCTTCCAAGCTCTTCAATTCTTCGTTCAATCTGCCACGGAATAGAGAAAGTTATTCAGAAAACCATTTTTATTTGAACATAGAAGCAGATTAAGGCTCTGTTTGGTGGGACTTATTTTCACCGGTCAAGCGGTTACGACCGCATGAACCAGACCTTAATTAAGGTTTGGTTCATGCGGTCGTAACCGCTTGACCGGTGAAAATAAGTCCTTCCAAACGGAGCCTAAGCCTACTAGTGTCATGCCAAATTTCCCAAATCTATGACGAAAAGAAATTGCATTCTTCAGGAACATTGATTGATATATGACATGTCGGACATGTGACAGGCAATTGGAATTGATTTTAAGAATCAAGATTAATTTCAATTCTTTAAGAACTGAAATTTGTTTGAATTTCAATTATGTTGTTCAGCTTGACAAAGAAATTGAGCATTCAAAAATGATATTGATTAATTCTATAATTTTGATGGTAGTTAATGGAGATCTGATAATTGGATAGACGAACCGTCACCACGAGCAGCCTTGGGAATACGAGAATATGCTCTTCCGAAAATTTGAGGATAATTCGACAATTTTCATTTTTCTAACAGAAGTGGCCCAACAGAGGTTGTAAAAGATACGAAAGTCAGATTGAAGAACTGTCACCACCAATTGCCTCAAAAAGATGAGAAGAAGTTTCCATAAAAATTCGGTGACGACCAACTACATAATTCTTTCGACAATAATATTCTGACGGAAATTGCAGGAGATTTGACCGTCAATAGTCTTGAAATAATGAGAATAAGCTTCCATGAAATTTTTTAAGATGAACCGGCAACTTTCATCTGTTTCAAAGACTAAGATTCAATGGTATTTTCTAAAGATCCGATTATTGGATCAACGAACGGTCATCATGAGCAATCTATATCTGATGAGGCAGCTTCCTGGAATTTTTAGGCCGCTCTAACAATGTTCATTTTGTCGGCGATGTGGCCGCTATATTTAGTTATCTCTAGTCAGCATTTTTGGCAAACAAAATAAAACTCTACATCTCGTAAGAATATTAATCGAGCCATAAAATATCATTTATTTTTGCGAAGATATATTCTTGCATGCAAATCTTAATTATTCAATTCTTATACAAAACAGAAAGAATTGACTTTAATTCATTTTGAATTTCATTCCATTGTTTAAGTGTGCAAGCGAATAATGGAACTAAAATTGGACCTTCAATTCCAATGTCATGGTCTAACTCCGTCCAAACGAACAGACCCTTAAAGTTTTTGGTACTCTTAGGAGAGAGACACTTTAAAGGAAATCCTATCATCAAGTGTTCCAATGGCGAGCATGTCTCAGTATTATGTATTCATCGCTCCTCTTTAATCCAATATATTTTGTTCTTCGATAGTTTTTAGCTATCAATTGATCTGACGTGCCGCTCTCCGCCCACCGCTCTTTCGGTCGTTGGGAACCAGTTTTATCCTTACCCTTCTCCATGGTTATCACTGTGAAACCGATGCACGCAAGCTTCAATGAAATACATGCCACCATGGTCAACATACTCGCAATGATGTTCACGCTTTGCCAATGACTCCCCTCCGCTCAGGCACACACCTTAGCCTCTCCCTCAGTTACCAACAAGTGCTCCCTTTCCCAACCAGGAACTCGCTCCTAGCCCCCCTCCCCCTCCCATCCCTAACTTCAAACCACTATCCATACAACCGCCCTATTCCCAGCCAAACCATCGCCAATGTAAACCGAACATCTTCCCCAGAGAGATTGTCCAGCCTCCATGATGCACAAAAATTGATGTCCTCTCACACCAACCACCGGTCCCAACCCTGCCCCAACATCTTCACTATGCTAGCGGCCAAGACCCGATTCCAGTTCTACATCGTGCTCCATCACACTCTGCCAACCACGAGCCAGCCTCCACTCCCCTCTGTCCCCAAACCTCATCCCTTGCGATTTCGTCGCTTATGTGCGGCCTAAATCCCATGCCTCCTCGCCAGTGCACACCTCATTCCTGCTCCTGAGCTCATGCACCCAGCTTTCCCAATCCCAGAGCCCATACACACCTTCATTTTTCATTCTTCCATATTCTCCTTCCCAAACTCGGATGCCCACATCCTCTGCAACAACCACACACCTCTATCCCCTGTCCCACTCGATCTGCTCAATTCCACAATGCCCCAACTACAAAACACATCCACCCGCTCAACGTTTTGTGCACTCCTCTCCACCAAACCCCACGCCTGATGGCTAATGCCAAGGCCTTGATCCCCTCACACTCACAGCTGTTCATAACGCCAAGACCTCGAGCCCCACAGGCTCTCAGCTGGCCCTAACGCCCTTCCCCACATGCAAATCCTATTTGCATGGTCCAATTGCTCCTGACATCCTGCTTCCATCAACGCAGGCACACTGATGCAAGCAATTTTGTTGATTTCTCCTCTGACTGGTTACATACCCGCTGTTCAGTCTGAATACACCACTCTACCTCACTTCCTTCCATCCTCGGGGGACCCGCCACTTACTCGACCTAATTATTATCCTAAAATTCCTTATGAAGTATACTTCGTCCCCATGCCTCACATGCTCTACCCACCTGAAAAGACCACCGAATCTCGAAGAAGCGCATACTTAGAACTTTACAGGCCCGACCTTGGATTCAAGGTCGGATTTTCAGGAAGGGTGCATTGAAATGTATATGCCATCACGGACATGCGACACGCATGCTTGGTAGATCGGCCTCAGTTCGCTTGGGTCTCTTAGATACCCAATTACCTTTATGTCTAGGTTGAGGTTTGGTATCAACAGATGGATGTGTTATAACATCTTGAATCTGATGAAAACGAAGAGTGTCCTCAGAGCAAGGATGCCTGACCTAAGGCGGTTCCTGGCAGGCTTTTTGGACGACATGCATTTACGTGATAGAAAATGCATGAATGAACAGATTCGTTGTTTGGTATTGATATTTTATTTTCCTACAGTTTCTTTTTTAACTTTGGAATTCAGTGGGGTCGCTAACTTTGGAATTAAAAGTTATCAATATCTCTAGTAAATTGATCAAGGCTATCATGTATCAACTTCACTCTATTCAAACCACTAAGACATCCATCCAAAGTACTATTTACAACAGGAATTTTGATAACAATATGCAAACCGGCCATATAATATGACAAAAAAAGGACTTGGAATGTCCTCCAGCCCTACAAATGTGGATAACATGTCGCAGATAGTCCTTCAAACAATCAATGCAGCATAAAAATCAATGAATGAAGGGTTTAAATGAATCATTATTTTAAAGAATATTCTGATTTTTTTGTGAAAGAAGAAACTCTGATTTACTCTCCATTTGGCAGGGCAGGAAGAGATGGAAGAAAAAAAACCACCGGAAGAGAAACGTTACCAAAAGAGGTCATCTCTGAGGGAAAGGGAGTTTCACTGGAGTTTTTTCTCCCTTCCCCACCAGATGTGGAACACCGCCGGATTCGCTTCCTGTGTGGTAGGTCTCCATCTCCAACCATTGGGCATCACAAAAAAGCTTGAGTGGCGCTTCAAATAGAGCTTGAAGCCCACCAACATGGAATAATTTTTTCGACTTAATGACAAAAATATCCTTTAAAAGCTGCAATAACTTTATTTTTATAGAACAAGAAGTATAACAAAATTGGTGAATGTAGGGAAGAACCTTAGGCATGAATTTATATAACGATTTCCTTTTGATGCTGCATCAAGTGCTGCAAAACCAAGCAAAGCATGTAAATGTGCATATATATGAATTTGGTAAAGCTTTAACCAAAAAGTTTCAGAACACGTATGAACATAAAAAGAAAACATAAAATGAGGGGTAACTTCTAGTATTGGTTTGAAGGTACCCATAAGATATTCTAAGTAAGGTATTTTGGTGTATGATATTTATAGATAATAGTTTTAATGGATGATGTCTCTGCAAATATAAATACAAAATTAAGTAGAACGGAGAAGCAGTTTTAGGCTCCGTTCGTTTGGACAGAATTGGAGACCTGAAATTAGAATTGGAGGTCATTTTCAATTGAATTTAGTCTTTAATTCCAATTTTGAAAACTCTATTCCGTCCGACCAAATGGAGACTTTGGGATAAAAGGCTTAAGATTAACAAACAAAGATTGGTCATAAAATATAAAACTTTGCAGATATGAAATTAATAGTCACCAGTGATCTAGGCATGAAGGTATAGGAACCTTTTATTTATTGTGTAGAAGAGTTGAGTAAACCTTGTATATACTTCTTGAATTATCAGATTACAAGTGTGAGTACAAATATATATATATATATACATAGAGAGAGAGAGAGAGAGAGAAATCTCTATTACAAGATGTGGGGCTAAACATCCTAGTTAAGATGCTAAATGGGCCTTTACATATATCATTCAACACTCCCCTGCAAGCTGGAGCGTACAAATCGTAGGCACCGAGCTTGGACAAGAACTGACAATACAGAGGTCGTGGTAAGGCCTTGGTGAGGATTTCAGCAACTTGCTCGGTAGCTAGAACATGCATTAACTTTTTCTTCTATAATTTAACCTTTTCTCGAATGAAATGACAATCAACCTCAATGTGCTTCGTCCGTTCATGGAAAACAGGATTTTTGGCAATGTGTATGGCAGCTTGACTGTCGCAAAATAGGGTGGCCGGTGCGGAAAGCTTGACTCCTAAATCATCAAGGAGACTCTCAAGCCAAGTGAGCTCAGACACAACAGCTGCCATTGAACGATACTCGGCCTCAGTGGATGAACGGGCAACAACAGATTGTTTCTTGCTACGACATGTAATGACAAGATAATCCAGGACAAACTATCAACATCACAATAAGGTCCAGGGAGTTTTCAAGCCCCTGAATCAAGTATCAAGATCCAACTGGGTCTTGTACAAATATATCTACAAGACGACGATGGGTCTTGTAAGGAGTAGATCAAGACAGTTTTCCCACAAGAAGCTTGTGAAATATCACACAGAGTCACCAGAAATGGACACAATAGAGCCAAGAAAGTAATGAAGGGTTCGAAGAATCATATGGTCGATCATCCCGTGAAGTTGAGTTAACAGGATTTGTCAAATCATGTCTGAGTCGCAAGTCCCCTGTGGTCTCAAACTCGCAATGTCAAATCACCATTAAGAAAAACATTTTTGAAGGCTTTGTGAAGTAGAATATTCAGGGAAGCCATGGGAGTAAAACATCTGGTCCTTGTTTGAAGCAAGGAGAAGGAAGAAGGACAGTGGCAAGAAGCATTTTCTCGTCCATCTGTGTTGGAGAGCGGCAGGGTGAAGTCGTCAGGGTGAGCGGCTCTGCAGTGAAAATATCATCAAAGGCAAAGAGAATCCGGGTGGTTTGTGTGGAAGTGGTGTGGTAAGAGGAGGTGGGTTTGGTGGGAGTGGTGTAGGAAGGAGAGGCGGAACCAGCGGGACTAAGGAGTGGTGGAAGGAGAGAATCAGATAGCATCCAGCGGCAGTCTTGCGAGGGCAAATAACAACAAAGAAGAAGCAGCTGCTTGTGGAGGAGAAGCGGCCGCAAAACACGCGAGAAGTGACTGAAAAGGGAGGTGCGGAGGGAAAGAGAAGGTAAGGGAACCGCAAAGTTGAGAACAGAGGAAGACACGGTTAATAAGAGAACAGCAGTAGAGACGCGAAATTTCAATATTGCAACATTCATTTGAAACATAAGGAGCCGGTAACCTCAAGAGGTGATGATTCTTGCGTTCAGCAGTCATTTTGTTGGGGGTGTAGGCACGGGAGGTTTGGTGGATGATTCCAAACTCAACACATAGTTGGTAAACGCAGATTAGTGTATTCACGGGCAGTCAAACGAAGAGTTTTCATTATAGTGTAGAACTAGTTGCGAATTTCGTGATAAAGGCAGTAAAACACCCAGCAGTTCAGAGCAATCACGAAGGAGATACAACCATGCAAAGTAATCATCTACAAATGTAGCAAAGTAACGATAGAAAAACACTTGTGATTTTGTATGGCGAAATCAGAGTAACAAGACAAAGGGAGCAGCACTAGTGGGATAAGGCAGAACGTAGAGGAGTTTTCCATAGATACAGGATTCACAAGTGAATTCTCGATGGAGACATCGGGAGAGCTTTGCGGAGTATATTTAGAGGAGGGTGTCCAGACGGCGATGCCACTCAAAAGAAACAGAACAAAACCGTCGGAAGAGGGATCAAGGATGTAGAGACCATTCGACAGATGTCATTTTCCAATGAGGTGCCTTGCGATCCTGCACAACACAAGAGGTGGAGGAGAATGTTACGTAGCAATCAAGATCTTGAGTGAGACGACTAATAGAGAGAAGGTTGAAAGGAGAGCCGGAAAGAAGAGCAGAGCGAAGAGTGATGGAGGGAGTAATGTGAATGTCGGCGGAGCCAGAGCAGGAATGGTGTCCTCACTTGAGAATAGACTTGGAATGCACCGAGTCAAGTAGCGAGATGGTTGTCTGAGGTAATATGGTGGGAGGCCCCTGAATCCAAGATCCAGGACAAACTATGGACAGCAGGAAAACACACCACCAGAAATGGACACAATAGAGCTCGAAGAATGGTCATCATCCCGTGAAGTTGTTGGATTTGAGTCGCAAGTCAGCAGTCATACGGAAGGCTTTGTGAAGGGAAGCCATGGGCAAAGGGACAGTGGCAAGAAGCAATCTGCGGCAGGGTGAAGTCGCAGCGGCTAGTGACGGCAAAGAGAATCCGGGAAGACCCAGCGGCTAAGCAGATAGCATCCAGCGGCAAGAAGCAGCGGGAGAAGCGGCCAATCCGTAGAAACCACAGGCGGCAAAAGAGGCGGCAAGCAAGGCCAGGTCAGCGGGAATGGCCCGCAGGTAGGCAGGAGCAGCAAAGAAGCAGCGGACTAGCGGGTAGACAAGCATACACAAGGAGGCCAGAGACAAGGCAGCTTGAAGAAGAACTGCTACCAGAGGAAGAGTCGCGGCGGCCAAAGATCAGCGGCCAAGAAGTGCCACCCCTGGCGGTCAAACGTCAATGAAGAGGAGCAAGCCCGCAGCAAGCAGCAAGTCCCGCAGAAGCAGCGGGTAGAGAAAAAGAACCGCAATGGATAGAGGAATAAGCCCGCAACAACGGATAGAATGCCAAAACGGAAGGCCAGTCCGCGCGACAAGCAGAGAAAGAGGAGAGGGCGTCGGCGGAAAAGAAAACTGAAGAAGACCGCGCAAGTCCGCAGAAGACCGCGCAAGTCCGCAGGAGGCCGCTGCGAGTAGATGACAAATCGATAGGCCGCAGCGAACAACAACGAGAAAGCAAACGAGTAGATCGCACGATAAGTCTGGCAAGAGCAGTCTGCATGAAGAGAAACAAAACCGTAGAAGAGGGGAGCAAGACTGCAACGGGTAAACGAGAAGCATCGCGGGTAAAAGAGGAGCCCGCAGAAAGAGCAATAAAACTCCGCGTTGCAAGAGACCGCAAGCAATCCGCGGTGAAGAGAATCGATCTGCGGCAAGAAGAGGTCGAGCGGGTAAGAACAGTCTGCGACTAGAAGAGGCCGCAGCGGATAGAAACAGACCGCAGCGGGTAGAAGCAGACCGTAGCGGATAGAAGTAGGTCGGCACTCCAGAATCCGTAAGAGAGAAAGAGGAAAAGGTCGAGCGGTCAAGGGAAAGTGGGGCCCAGACGAATCCCTATATAAATTGTAGAGGAGAGATGAGATGGGAGGGAGGGAGGGAGAACACCGAGTCCACAGAAGGGGATGCAGAAAAGAAAAAATAGATCGCCCAACAATGAGCGGTTAGGAAGCCGGAAAATAGGAGGCGGGCAGGAAAACGGGTCGACGGTCGAAAAAGGGGTTATCCGTCGGGAGGATCAGTGACCTCTGATATCATGTAGAAGAGTTGAGTAAACCTTGTATATACTTCTTGAATTATCAAATTACAGGTGAGTACAAATATATAGGGGGAGAGAGAGAGAGAGAAATCTCTATTACAAGATGTGGGACTAAACATCCTAGTTAAGAAGCTAAATGGGCCTTTACATATATCATTCAACATATTGTATAATAATGGAGAAATTAATATTGAATTTTTAAATAAGATCGATCGATTCAAAATGAAGAAGTTCCTCATAATGCAAATGTGCTACTATGTCATATGTATCCTAGTGGTAGGCAATAAAAAAACAAAAGCTAAGTTGAATATAGAAAAACAGTATGTGCAGATAGAGATGGAAACTAATAAATTGAGTATATAAGAGGGATGTGGAATAGAATCTATTGAACATAAGGTGGTTGAAGCCATAGGTGGTTTGGATATGAATAAGATTGATATCACATCAATTCTAACAACTTTAGCTCAACTTAAATAAAACATGCTCATTCCAACTCGTTTAGAGATCAAGAAGAAAGATAAATCATTTTGAATCGAACCAACTTTAATCAAAAAGCTTTGATTCCAAGTCGAATTGAAATTGACTTCAAGCCAACTCAAAATTAATTTGTAACTATTTAAAGACATAAATATAAAACTATATTATATATTGTTAGAAATAAGAAATGAAATATAAGGAACATATTATTCATCGCATTAAATAAGACATACATGAGCACACAAAAAATAAACAGGCGTTGTGGGACTAAACCCACAGACTTTTAAAAGAATCTACTAATACAATAATACTCAAAACTTTGACATATATTAATATTTGATATAATATACACATTTCAGATTTTATGCAGATACTCATTTTCAGTCATATTTTCAGATGACTAGGTCTATCTTTCAGTAAGACGTATCAAATTTGAAATCAGTTTCAGTTCAGACTTAAGCTCAAAATGAGTCTAGTCAAATTTGAGTGAGTTTTTAGTTTTCTTTGCTTTCAACTTGGAGTTCATTTAACGGCCCTAGGCTTGTAAAATGGAGGAATATGAACGTAGTAATAAGACTGGAAGAATTGAAAGGAGAAAAGGGTGACCAAAGATAACATGGATACAGTGCAAAAGAACTAAAATTTCTAACAACCCGAGGAACATTCAATATGAATGAAAAGAAAATGAGGATTCACTAAGCCAAACACAAATATTTGGGGAAAGGATGATGACTATGGTTTGCAAAGGATACAAGGTAATATTTCTTTCAGAATGTTGTAACTTTACATGCTTTCATGTGAGTATATGGTACAACATTCAGATGTAATATCATCAACTCATATGCATATTAGTTGGCATGCTACATGTAGACGGACATGCACATGAAAAGATCACCTTCTCTCAATAATAAACGGTTCAAATTCATTTTTCTTTGCATGGGATTCACGAGAACCAAATTGAGAATGACAAGCTTAACATGTACTATAGAAGTTCATTGTGTTGGGTCATTCCCCCAAGCATAGCTTTGAAACCAAGAAAAAGAAAATAGTATACTTACACACACACGCGCGAACAGTCCACGGGGGGGGGGGGGGGGGGGGGGGGGGGGGGGCCGTGCCCCGCGGACGGTGAAGCGCGCCCCCGGCGGGCTTCGTGACAGTACCTGGGCTGCGGCAGCGGGCTCCGCCCCACCCCCCGGTTCTTATAAATATAACTTTTTTTGGGTGATGACACCATTTTAAAATTAAATTTCATATTAAAAACATTAATTAAGTAATTGAAATTAAATTGTTAATTAATTTAAAATAATTATTAAATTTATCTGTTAATTAAAGAATAATAAAAAAATATTAATTAACATTAAACTGTTGGCCTTTTTTATCTACAAAGCAAATAACGGACGGTCGAGATCGATTTGGAGGGCCTCAGATGTTAAACCGTGCAATCGCAACGGTTCCCGATACTTTTTTATATATATAGTATAGAAGTATAGATATATGTACACACATGGGGTCAGTATTGGTAAGCATTTCCCCACCGGGCTTTCCAGTCTTGTTTCCTGAAATTGCACTAGAGAAGGAAAATGGGATATCAAGCGGGAAGGCAGTGAAGGTTAGGGGAAGGCAAGTAGTCATAAGCAGGAAGCATAGGAAGAAGCAGTTATAGCAGTTTGCAAAGCAGTTGGTTTAAGAATGGCAAAGAGAGAAGAGAATGTTGAATATTCCTTCGGAAGGAAAGCTGAGTGATAGCGAAGTTGAAAGGTCCTGGAGAGAAGTATTCCTCCTACACAATAAGGTGGTCTAATTCCAGGAATTCTTGTTCTGGTTTGAACAGAACAAGCGAGAAATCCCATTCCAAAAAGGGGCATCCAGGTGAGTACCACAAAGTGGCGAAGTAAAGGTGCCTCATTGATCGATTGAATTCCTGCGTATGCTGGCGTAGCTGGCCTGTCACACTTTCAGGTAGTTGGATCTATAGCATTTGCTTAGCGAGTGGGAGCAGCCTTTGCAAGAGCACTTTTACGGGAGTAGTTCCCCGGTGGTAGTAAAGCCTTCCTGGTAAGTGGTTGAAGATTCAGCTTATCCACATGCAAGAAATTTCCCTTGGAACTCGAGCCCCAGACCTTGGTTTACGGCTTCTTCATCACTGAAGTCATATCCTTCCCATTGAGTTGTAAGACAGATCTTGCATATCTATATCCACAGAGCCGCCCTTCCACTTCAGCTTCACCTTCTTCATCAAACCCGGTCAAAAGAAGATTCAAACAATTTATGATCCCACTTCCCCTGGGAATAGGTAGGAAATGGTGCCACAAACAAATTGTAGTAGACTCAACAATGCGTCGATTCTTTGCTAGAGAAAGATGAAAGCATAGATCACTAATTTTGGGCTTTCGATAAGACCCCCTACACCCACACATATATATGAGCATCTCTGCACGGGCTTCGCCCATGCTCGATGCTCTCAGGCCGGCTTTGCCCGCATCCTAACGAGCTCCGCCCGCACACACCACTGTTGCGACATATTTCATTTATCGCCGCTCTCGCAAGAGTGCGGTGCAAGCGGCGAGCACGGCTTTGTGCGGGTGGAGCCCGCCAGGATGCGAGCAAAGCCCGCCCGAGAGCATCGAGCATGGGTGAAGCCCGTGCAGAGATGCTCTTATGTGTGTCTATATATATATATATATATTCAAAATAAAAGGAAAGGTGGTGGCATCTGCTCCAATCTTCTCCACCTGTAGATTCTCTGATTCTCATGATCCACTTTTTGCTCTAATAATGGTGGTCGTACCAGAAACAGAGTTTGGTAAGAAGAAAAAGATTAGTTTGATGAGTTCGTCGCTGGAGAAGGTGTCGGTGGAGGCGGTTGCGATGAGGAATTTATCGGTGATCAATCAAATGTTAGGATGTCTGTGCGAGCACCGTCATCCCTTGTTCATGTTGTGACGCCGTTAATTACAGGTATTATTATGTTAACGAGCCGCGACATAAAAATGTAGCCCGACACAATGTTAACTGATAAGGCTTGAATATAATTTAATAATTAATTATAAAAATAGGAGCTCTTAAGTGGAGATTATTAGTTTAAATTAACATAATGAAGAAAATTAAATGGTAAGAGAGGAGGACCGGCTGAAATGGGTTGAACCGGTAATTCCCGGTCAATTAGACGTGCGTGTCGTGCTTGGGAGAGGCGGTGCCCGATAAAAATAAAAAGAAGAAGCCGCTGTTCATTTCACTCCTCTCCCGATCCCGCAAGAAGTGTCAGACGCCCGACAGAAGCCGCAAGACGTCATCGCCTCCCGAGAGCTATAATCTCCTTCGTTTCTTCCAATTTCTCTTCCATTCGAGAGGTAATCTCTTCCTCTTCAGTCCTCTTATCCCTTTTACAAAGATTTTACACGGATTTGAAAAGGGAGAAAACCCTAGGGTTTGAAATTTTTTGATTTCCTTGGTTCTTTTCTTTTAAAATGTTTTTGTAATTGATTATTAGGCAATAATCCATAATTTCCTTCATTTTAAGTGCAACCCTAAGTGTTTTGAGTGAAACCCTAATTGTATACCTCTCTCATATAATAAAAGCCATTTGTTTAAAAGTTACGGCATAATTAAATCAGGGCTATTAGCATGCATATGTCTCAAATTTGCTCGAATCCATCACCATAGAGTTAGGGTGTAGATTATTTTCAAAGAAATGATATTCGTTGACTCCAAATCACTGAATTGAGACTAGAGATTGCTACCCTTCCCTAAATAAGTGAAAAACCCTAATTCAAAACTTATGACAACAAAACCCTAAGCCATTAAAAAATTCCTTGACCTAATTAGGTCAAGTGAAACCCATAAAAGGGGACTATGACATGCTTGACCTAATTAGAGACATCAAATTAATAGCTTTAAGTTAGTTACGGATAATTTGCAAGTAATAAACGATGTTTGGATACATCGATTTGATGTTCTTAACATATTTAAGGACGGTATGTTATAGGAAATGACATCTCAAGAAAGCGAAAGACGCAATGACGGTAACAAGAATGACAAAGGAAAAGAGAAAGTCACTGTGAGTTCTTACCCTTATTATAATTGTTCTTATTTCAGATTTTCATGATTATTATTCCTAAATATGTTTATGTTCTATGTTAAAATGAAGAGAAATCTAAATAAATCATGTAAATAAAGAAAAATAAAAAGTAAATGAATAATGAAATGAAATGGGCTAACGTAAGGGTCAACCCAACAGTGGAGGTGGGGTGAATGTCCTCCCAACGTATAATTAAATGAAAGTAAACGTGTGAATAAGAAAAGGCACGTTGAAAGTAAACGTGCGAATAAGAAAAGACACGTAAAGGAATGTGTGCGAATATGAAAAGGTACGCAAGCGCGTTATATAAATGCAATGAGATGTTAATAGACTCATAACATTGCCTGATAACAACTCAAAGTGTATAAGAGATAAGGAAACAATACAAATGCAAATCATAGGAAAATAAATACAAATATATAATGAATAGAAAGAGATAACACAATGAGAAAAAGATGAAAAAAATGATATAAATAAGATAAACAAGAGATAACGTAACCAAGGAAACATGAAATGAGTAATCCGTAAACCATAAATAAGTCACTATAGTAATAAAGGGAATCATAAGAATTCATTTAGTCCTTTGACTAATAGAAAATGTAACTAAACAGGTCAAGGAGTAAGCCACTCCCTACACTTCTAGTCGGCCCCCTTCACGTCGTGAAAAGATGTACAAGATCTGGGTCGAAGTCGTCACCGCAGTCTTCGGAATTCTGGATGCCCATAAATCTGCCTCTCGCGATCCTGATTACCCTCACGACGAGTTCTAGTTCTGCTTTTAGTAGTCTGTAGTGTCTTCACTATGTAGCAATAGTAGTAGTGTAGTTTCGATCTGTTGTTCATAGTCACATCTTGTTATAGTCATGTGATATACTCTTCTATGTAGCACAGATATGAGATACCCACTTTTTGTATACATATACTGGGTTATCTTTTGAAAGATCGGATGTATTGAATCATATGAGAAATAAATAAAATATTTTATTTTTCTGCATTTTTTCTTAATGTACTATGTAATCATAACTGTTGAATGTTTCAATTTCCTGGTGTCACTGATGTATATTGGGATAATGAATGAAAATTGTGACGGTAGCCTAGTAAGTGGGGCCGTTACAATTAAATGGTATCAGAGCCCAGGTTTGTTTGAACTTTCAGCGAGACGAGAGTACATAGGATGTAAGTAAAACAAATACATGGCAATGTAAATCTTCTTGTTTCAAGAACCCTTCTGCACTTATTTAAGTAGACGGTAAATAGACGAACTTGAAGGAGAACAAATTCGCAGGGCTGAAGAAAGATATAGAGAGAGATCAAATCCTCCTTTATCAGAAGTCATGCAGGCATTAGCAGAAGCTATTCGAATGAGCAATAGTGTTGTTGCCGCATCACAGCCACTAGCGTCAAGTGATCTATATGTAAAGCAATTTCTCGATATGAGACCGCCCTTATTTTGAGGTGGGCTATCTCCGATGGAAACCAAAGGCTGAATAAAGAGGATCGAGCTAATCTTCAATGCTATGAAATGTCCCGGCGATTGGAAAATTGATTTAGTCATCTTCTTGCTGAAAGGAGAGGCTGATCGGTGGTGGGATAGTATAAGGCAAGGGAGATTTGACGAACGTGAAAATTCGGATATCCTGTGGGCCGAATTCTTAAAGAACTTCGTTAACTGGTTTGTTCCTCCGTCAAAGAAATAGATGCTTCAGGAGAAATTCATTCGCTTGATGCAGGGAAATCGCACAGATCTTCAATATGAAGCTAAGTTTGCACAACTGGCTTATTATGCAGGAGACATCGTCGGCAAGGAAAACGATCGTTGTTTTTTATTCCAATTGGGTTTACGAGAAGATGTGTGTGTGCATCTAATCTCGCAAAAGATTAAGAATTACAATGAACTGGTAGAGACTGCAAAGCTAATTGAGATGGATGTCGAGACTTCGCAAAAGTGAATAAAGTTTCCAAAGAATAGGCTTCCAGAGGAACAGAGTATGGATTCCTCACGAAAGAGTGGAGGTTCAAACTGGAAAAGGAAGAAAGGAGGTCCTTCAACGCAAACTCGAAGTGAAAGCGGAGCCAGCAGTAACACTATGTAGCCCTTATGTCTAAAATGTGGGAAGAATCATTTTGGCGAATGTTTGAAAGAGACCGGAGTTTGTTTTAAATGTCAGAAGCTTGGACATCGTCGGCAAGATTGTCCGTCGTGGAAAACATTACCTGAAAGGAATATCAGGAGTGGTCTCAGCCAGGTACCAACATTTCATTACCTTGATACCAGTCAGATTGATAGAGTCGATAAAGGTAAGGGGATCGAAACATCTGGATCCATAGTGGAAACCAGAGAAGAAAGACAGGTGCAGCCTAGAGTTTTCAATATGAACCAGCAGGGGGCTAAAGCCGATGATACAGTTATAACATGTATAATTTATGTGCACAATCACCTTCTAAAGTTATTATTTGATATATGGGCTAGTCAATCTTTCATAGCCACAAGAGCAATTAAACAATTAAGGTTAGAACCTCATATGTATCTTGAGAAATTGAGAGTTAAAATGCTTAATAATACCGAGATGACCACAAGGCTTAGATGTACAGTGTGGCTAACAATTAATAACAATCCAATAGAAGCAGATGTTGCGATTCTACCCCTATTCGAATTTGACATCATTTTAGGGATGGATTGATCATCAAGACGTGAAGTCACCATCAATTGTAAAAAGAAGGAAATTACACTTAAGCTGAACAATCAAACACAGTGTAATTTTAAAGGATTGGATGAAATTTCAAAAATTATTATATCTTCTTTAAAAGCAATGAAGAAACTAAGGAAAAGTTGTGAAGCAACTTTGATAATGATTAAGGGAATTAAGATAGTGGCATGCGAACCGACTGCAGTTCTCGTAGTGTGTGATTTTATCGAAGTATTCCCCGAAGAATTACCAGGGCTACCCCCATCAAGGGATGTTGAGTTCACTATCGATTTGGTGGAAGAAGCTAAACCAGTAGCAAAGGTATCATATCGTATGGCTCATAAAGATTTGGCATAATTGAAAAGTCAATTACAGGAATTACTTGATAAAAATTTTATACGACCAAACACTTCACCGTGGGGAGCCCCAGTGCTTTTCGTTAAAAAGAATGATGGTTTGTTACGGTTATGTGTCGACTATCGAGAACTTAATAAATTGACATTTCGAAACCAATATCCTCTACCACGCAATGACGATCTATTCGATCAATTGGTTAATGCAAAAGTTTTCTTCAAGATTGACTTAAGATCGGGATATCATCAAATGCGAATCAAGGAAGACGATATTTACAAGACCGTCTTTAGTACGAGATACAGACACTTTGAGTTTGTAGTCATGTCATTTGGATTGACAAACGCGCTAGCTGTTTTTATGGACTTAATGAACCGGGTACTCAAGAAATTCATGGACAGTTTTGTTATTGGATTTGTAGAAAGTAATGGTCTCAATCTTATGAGTGCTTCTCTTGATATCAATAACAAGTACAAGTACATATATATAGGAAAGGAGAGAGGAGAAAAGTCATATACAAGAGAGAAAGACTATAACAAGAGAGAATAAAATGGGTCAAATTAATAGGCCTTTACATTATATCTTATATTCTTTAACACTCCCCCGCAAGCTGGAGCACACAAGTCGTAAGCACCAAGCTTGGATAAGAACTGATGGTACAAATGCATAGGCAATGCCTTGGTGAGAATGTCAGCAACTTGCTTAGAAGCGGGAACATACTCTAGCTCTAACTTATTTAACTAAACCTTTTCACGGACGAAGTGACAATCAACTTCAATGTGTTTGGTCTGTTCATGAAATATTGGGTTCTTCGCAATATGGATTGCAACCTGACTATCACAAAGCAGAATTGCTGGCGAGAATAAAGTGATTCCTAGATCACCAAGAAGAGCCTCCAGCCAGGTGAGTTCAGACACAACGGCGGTCATTGCACGATACTCAGCTTCAGCAGAAGAGTGAGCAACAACAGATTGTTTCTTGCTGCGCCAAGTAATAAGATTCCCTCCAAAGTAGGTACAGAAACCTGTAGTAGAGCGTCGATCATCCAAGGAGCCCGCATAGTCCGCATCGGAATATGCAACAAGAGATAGAGAAGAGGATGGTTTATACACCAACCCTTGTCCTGGAGCAGTCTTCAAATATCTGAGCATTCATTCCACTGCTTGTAAATGAGAGCCTCGAGGAGCATGCATATACCGACTGACTACTCCGACAGCAAATGAGATATCAGGTCTTGTAACTGTCAGATATATCAGTTTTCCCACAAGACGTCGATAATACTCAGGGTTTGAAAGCAGATCATCAGAGTCAGACTCATGGGCACATATCTTGTGATTGGCATCCATCGGTGTTTCCACAGGTTTACACCCGGAGTAGCCAGCATCACGGAGAAGGTCAAGGCAGTATTTTTGTTGGGATAAGACAAGTCCATCAAGACGTCTTGCGATTTCAAGGCCAAGGAAGTATCGAAGGTTTCTCAGAACTTTTGTTTGAAAAACAGAACTAAGGTGTTGTTTGACCTCTAGTATTCTGTTACGCCCCCGCTACGCTTTACGGGTCGCCACTATGTTCGGAGGAGCAAGGACGCGCTAAACAACGGGGCTGAACCTTCCGGTTCAGCCCCCACTCAGTGAACCGGCCGGCCAGGGGCTGAACCAGGCGGGTTCAGCCCCCTTGGGAGGGGCCGGCCGGCCCCTCCATGCCCGGATATATATATATCCGGGCAGCCCCCTTTAGGGGTTTATGCAAAGTATGATCAGGTAGCCTCCTTCTTCTTCCTAACCCTAAATCTCCTCTTAATCTCTAGATCTCTCTCTTTAGTTGCTCCTTAGTAGTTTTTCCCTAACATTTGGTATCAGAGCATTCGTCCATGGTGACCACTCACATTCAAGAGGAGTCCTCACGGATTGAAACCCTAGAGGAGAGCGTTGTTGGCCTAACCGATTCGATGGCGGCCATGGAAGGGCGGATGGAGGCCCGGATGGAGGAGTTGAAGGCGTTGTTGAAAGGAAAAGGACCGGCTAGTGAGGATTCGGCCGGATCGGGCGCCGAACTGGGCGGAACGGGCGGAAATCAACCCGGTGCGGGCTCGGCAGCCGCGTATGGCGGTTTGGCGGGTTCGATTCCGCCCGGAATCGGCGCAGGAGGGTCCGGTGGCCCTGGATGGGCGGCGTACGGGCTAGCAGGGGGCTCGACAGCGATGCAGGGGGGCTTGGCGGGGCCGATTCCGCCCGGATTCGCGGCAGGCGGGTTCGGCGAGACTGGACTGGGTCGCGGCCAGGGACGCCGGGGCTGGGAAGAACCCGGTGGGTTTCGGCGGCCACCCGATGTTACGGGACAGCCAAGGGGAGGGCTCCTCCCTCCTCCTCGTGGATTTAAGACACCGGGAGTGGCCGGTTTTGGCCAAGGATGGGGCGGCCAGCCACAACCCCCTCCTTGGGGAGCAGGTCTGCATCAAGGCTACGGCGGTTTCGAGCAAGGGGAGCCCGCAAGACGGGAAGGAGGTCTGGTGGCGGATGGCAGCAGGCTGCAGTGCGAGGGGGTGCTGCGGGGAGTGGAAATGCGGATACGTGACTATGTGGGAAGGACTGACGTCTACCTGTTACCTATTCGGGGCTCAGACATGGTGCTGGGAGTTCAGTGGTTGCGCCAGTTACAGCGGGTGACGTTTGACTGGAAACATATGACTATGGAGTTTGTGCATGGAGAAACACAGTTTTGCCTGCAAGGGATCATGTCATCTCCTGTTAAGGAGGTTTCTCTTCGCAGCTTGCAGCGGTTGAGCGGGGACGGACAGCTGATGGTCGTCCTTCGGGAGGTCCAGACCGGCGATTCCACGCCTTCTGAGGTACCGGTTCAGTTACAGTTACTTCTGACAGATTATGCTGATGTTTTTCAGGAGCCACGTACTTTGCCACCGCCGAGGTTTCGACCACCGTATTCCGCTCAAGGCGGATGCTGAGCCGACGAATGTTCGGCCGTACCGTTACCCACACGTGCAAAAGGCGGAGATTGAACGGAGTGTCCGCGAGATGCTGGAGGCCGGCATCATTCGGCCGAGTACGAGCTCCTTCTCGGCTCCTATCATTCTGGTCAAGAAAAAAGACGGGTCTTGGAGATTCTGCGTGTACTACCGGGCCTTGAACGGCGCTACTGTCAAAGATAATTTCCCGATTCCTCACATCGAAGAGTTACTGGATGAACTGCATGGGGCACAACGATTCACCAAGCTGGATCTTCGTTCCGGCTATTATCAGATTTTGATGGCTCGGGAGGATGTTCATAAGACGGCATTCCGGACGCATGACGACCATTATGAGTTTTTGGTTATGGTCAATGGACTGACTGGAGGGCCTGCGACATTCCAGGCCAACATGAACGAGATATTCAGAGATTTCTTGTGGGAGTTTGTCCTGGTTTTCTTTGACGATATCCTTATCTACAGCGCCAACTGGGAGGACCATGTGCACCACGTGGGGCAGGTCCTTGAGAGACTTCGCCAACACCATCTTTATGCCAACCGTTCCAAGTGCTCCTTCGGGCAGGAGGAGGTGGAGTATTTGGGCCATTTGGTTTCCGGTCGGGGCGTTCGAGCCGATCCACGGAAGATTCAGAGTATGCAGTCCTGGCCGCGACCGGTGACAGTCCGGGCCTTGCGGGGTTTTTTGGGCCTCACCGGGTACTACCGACGGTTTGTCCAGGATTATGGGAAGATAACCCGGCCATTGACCCAGCTGCTGCAGAAAGATTCTTTTTCTTGGAATGAGGAGACGGAGGAGGCATTTCAGGCTCTCAAACGGGCCATGACCTCCACACCAGTGCTTGCACTACCCGATTTCACGAAGGAGTTCGTTCTAGAGACCGATGCGTCGGGGGTCGGCATCGGGGCGGTTTTGATGCAGGTGGGGCGGCCAATAGCCTTTTACAGCAAGGCTCTGGCTCCTCGTACCTTGGGTCTCTCGGCCTACGAGAAGGAGATGTTGGCCATCATTCACGCGGTGGCTGTGTGGAGGCCATATTTGTTGGGCAGGCACTTTAAGATCAGGACGGACCACCAGAGTCTGAAGCACTTTCTGGACCAGCGGGTCTCTTCGCCTCTACAGCAAAAATGGGTTACAAAGCTTCTGGGATACGACTATGAGATTGTGTATCGCCGCGACAAAGAGAATGTGGTCGCCGATGCCCTCTCTCGCCTCCCAGGAGCTGCTCTCTCCAATATTTCGGGGTCGTTGGTTGACTCTTTGGAGGATATTCAGGAGGAAGTGTTGCGGTCGGACACGCTTCGGCCGTTGGTGGACTTTTTACAGCGGGGAGAGACGGGGCCGACCGGCTATCACTTGTGTAACGGCCGGCTATACTATCGGGGACGGGTGGTCGTTCCCGCCGATTCAGCTTGGAAGACGATTCTGATGCATGAGTTCCACTCGTCTCCCACAGGAGGACATGCGGGGGTGCTCCGGACCCTCCAGAGGGCGCGAGCAAACGTGTTTTGGGCAGGAATGCGACGGGACATTTAGCAGTTTGTTCGCCACTGTGACATCTGCCAGCGGCAGAAATATGAGACTTCTTCTCCTGCCGGGCTCCTCGTGCCATTGGATATTCCGCAGCTTATTTGGGACACAGTCTCCATGGACTTTATTGATGGGTTGCCTAAGTCGAAAGGCAAGTTAGTCATTTTGGTGGTAGTGGATAAGCTTTCAAAGTACGGCCATTTTCTGGCCCTCAGCCATCCGTATACCGCGGCGTCTGTGGCCGCACTCTTTGCTCGGGAAATTGTTAGACTGCATGGCCTTCCTCGGGCCATTATTTCGGATCGCGACCCCACCTTCGTCAGTGGGTTCTGGCGGGAGCTATTCAGGTTGCAGGGTACCCGCTTACACTTCAGCACGGTCACTCATCCGCAGTCGGATGGTCAGACGGAGGTCCTCAATCGGGGTGTCGAGACATATCTTCGTTGCTTTGTGATGGATGAGCCTCGGAGTTGGCCGGACTGGTTACACTGGGCAGAGTACTGTTACAATACGTCATATCATTCAGCCAGCAGGATGACGCCGTTTGAGGTGGTTTACGGACGGCCTCCTCCGACCTTGGCCAGCTATGAGCCCGGCAGCACTGCCCTTCCGGCGGTGAATCGGGCTCTTCTGGATCGGGATCGTATGTTAGTCACTCTTCGGGAGAACCTACGCCTGGCACAGAAACGCATGAAGTCCCAGGCGGACAAGCACCGCACGGAGCGGGAGTTCGCCGTGGGCGATGAAGTTTTTCTCAAGCTCCAGCCGTACCGGCAGTTGTCTGTGGCTCGTCGTGGCAACCATAAGCTTTCCCCGCGCTACTACGGCCCCTTTCAGATCATCAGCAGGGTGGGGCCGGTAGCTTATACGTTGGCATTACCGGAAGGTTCCCGCATTCATCCTACATTCCACGTCTCCTTGCTCAAGCGGAAGTTGGGTCCGCATGTCCAGCCAAGTTCCTTATTACCTGAGGTTACGCCTGCGGGCGAGCTGCGTCCGCTCCCAGAGGATATTCGGCACGGCACCGGTGGAAGATTCGGGGCACGGAATACCGGCCAGAGCTCTTGGTCCAGTGGAAGAATCTGCCGCCAGCACACAACTCTTGGGTAGACTTCTTCGATTTCAAGGAGCTCTACCCGGATTACCAACTTGCGGACAAGTTGGTTCTTGATGGGGAGGGGAATGTTACGCCCCCGCTACGCTTTACGGGTCGCCACTATGTTCGGAGGAGCAAGGACGCGCTAAACAACGGGGCCGAACCTTCCGGTTCAGCCCCCACTCAGTGAACCGGCCGGCCAGGGGCTGAACCAGGCGGGTTCAGCCCCCTTGGGAGGGGTCGGCCGGCCCCTCCATGCCCGGATATATATATATCCGGGCAGCCCCCTTTAGGGGTTTATGCAAAGTATGATCAGGTAGCCTCCTTCTTCTTCCTAACCCTAAATCTCCTCTTAATCTCTAGATCTCTCTCTTTAGTTGCTCCTTAGTAGTTTTTCCCTAACATATTCCTTTTGAATCATCGTCTGTGATTAGGATGTCGTCGCATATACCAAAAGGAGAATTGTGTCTGTTGTTCTATGTCGAGTAAACAGAGAGAAGTCTGTCGAACTCCGACTAAAACCAACAGCTTGAACAGCTTTACTGAACTTATCAAATCATGCCCGAGGGGATTGTTTGAGACCATAGATAGACTTCTTAAGATAACAAACTCTGGACTCCTCCGTGATCTCAAACCCGGGAGGTTGTTGCATATAGACTGTTTCTTGTAGATCACCATTGAGAAACGCATTCTTAATATCGAGTTGGTGCATGGGTCACCGACGATGCACAACTACGGAGAGAAGGACACGAACCGTGTTGAGCTTGGCGACCGGAGAGAAGGACTCCTCATAGTCGAGACCATGTTGTTGAGTAAAGCCACGAGCCACCAATCGTGCCTTAAGACGGTCAACTGTCCCATCAGAAGCATGCTTGATGACAAAGACTCATTTGCAACTAACTGTAATCTGGCCAGGTGGTAGAGGAACCAGAACCCATGACTGATTAGCCCAAAGGGCGCGCATTTCTTCGTCCATGGCAGGACGCCAACCTGGATATTGCAAACCTCCTGCACAGAAGTAGGAACAGAAATGGAGGATAATGAAATAGCAAAGGTGTGAAGGGGCGGGGACAGGCGATGTAGAGAGACATAATGCGTCATAGGATGAGCTGTGGAGATAGATACCGGAGCAGCAGGCCGCGGAATCACATCGGTAGAGGGAGGCCGCGGCATGGCATGAGAACTGGGAGGGCGACGAGAGTACACACGAATGAGAGGCGGTGTAGGGCGGATTGGGGGGGTTGTGGGGGTAGGTGTTGGAAGGAGAGGGGGAAGAGGAGACGTGACGGGGACCACGGGCCGAATTATAGGAAGAGGAAGAAAAGAATCTGTAGAGATGGTATGAAAGAGTTGATCTTCCCAAAAGGTGACATCAGCGGAGATGATTAGTTTACCGTCGGCAGGAGAATAGCAAACATATCCCTTTTGGGTGCGGGAGTAGCCAACAAACATCAACTTCGTTGCACGTGGAGTGAATTTGTCAGTGAGCGGAGCCAGGTTATGAACATAACATGTGCATCCAAAGACTCTGGGCGTGAGAGAGAACAGAGCCTTGGAAGGAAAGAGCAGAGTAACAGGAGCCATGAAGTTCAAGGTGGATGAGGGCATGCGATTGATGAGATAACAGGCAGTAGAGACGGCAAAGTTCCAATAGAGAAGTGGAACCTGCATCTGAAGCATGATAGACCGGGCGACATCGAGAAGATGTGATTCTTCCGCTCGGCGACGTCATTCTGTTGAGGAGTATATGCAGTATGCACACGAGGTCTGATGAACAATACCAAACTCTGTGCAGATATTAGAGAAGGTGCGGCCCGTATACTCACACACATTATCGATACGAAGAATTTTCAAGCAAGTAGAAAACTGAGTACGAGTCTCCACTAGAAAGACACGGAAAGTCGAGGGGAGTTCAGTACAATCCCGAAGTACATACAAGCAGGTAACACGTGAGTAATCATCAATGAAGGTAACAAAATACCGATAGCCAAAAACACTAAGGAGCTTATATGGCCCCCAAATATCAGAATGGACTAAGGAGAAGAGGGCGTCGCATTGAGTACTAGGAGAGGTAAACGAGACACGATGTTGTTTGTCATAAATGCACGATTCATGCCGAAACTCAGAAAGGGAAACATCTGGAAGAGCTTTCTGGAGAATTGGAAGAGGAGCATGCCCAAGACGACGATGTCAGTCAACAGAAGAGGTGGTGGAGAGAGCGATGGGAGAAGAGGAAACGAAAATGTAGAGCTCATTGGACAGCCACCCAGTACCGAGGATGTCTCGCGTCTTGCGATCCTGCACAACACAAGAGATTGAAAAGAAAGTTATCTCGCAGTTAAGGTCGTGAATGAGACGACTAATAGAGAGAAGATTAAAAGCAGGGCCAGGAACATGAAGCACAGATCGAAGAGTAATAGAGGGTGTAAGGAGGATGTCGGCAGATCCAGAGACGGTGGTGGTATCCCCATTTGCAACAGTTATGAACTTAGAATGCTCAGAGGCCAAGTAATGCGGAGGTTGAAGTGAAGTAATGTGGTGTGTCGCTCTGGAGTCCAAAATCCATGAGAAACTGTGTACCAGACATGAAATCCCGTTATCAGAGATAGACACAACAGAGCCCGGTGATGGGGCGATCAGCGCTTGAGGTGTCTGGATGTCAGCGTGCAAAGCAGCAGTTGTAGTTGGATGGTGAGGTCGTGTTGAAGGGGCACACATCATAAGAAGCACCAGGCCGCAGCAAGAAGCACAAAGCCGCAGCAAGAAGCACCAGGCCGCAGCGAGAAGGACAAAGCCGCAGCGGATCAGAGAAGCACCGGGCCGCAGCAAGAAGCACCAGGCCGCGGTGAGAAACACCAGCAGGCCACAGTGAGATGAACAAAGCCGCAGCGAGAAGAACTAGGCCGCAGCAAGAAGAGAAGACCGCAGCGGATCAGAGAAGCAGACCGCGCACTGTTCTGAGACAGCGATCAGAAGAGCAAGAGGAGCGGCCAAAAAGATGACAGGAACGGGCCGCGGGAGCCAGCACCGGATACCAACACACGGCAAGAGTGGGCAGAGAACCCAAGCCGCGACGAACAGAAGAAGCCGGGCGGCTAAGGGAAGAGGTCGGCAAAGAGGGAGCAAGTTGGCAAAGGATATATGTAAGAAGCCGCTCGGTCTCGGTGATAACACACCAGCGGCAAGAACTAGGCCGCGACCAGAGACGGAGCCGAAGGGGGGAGGAGGCCGAAGCGACCCGAGAGATCGCAGTGAGAAGGACGGTAGCCGCTCGGTCACGGTGATAACACACCAGCGGCAAGAACTAGGCCGCGACCAGAGGCGGCGAGAAGAAGTAGAAGCGAAAACCGCACGAGCAGGCGAGGCTGCAGCGGGGAGACAAGGGCAGTAGCAGAGAGACAAGCCGGGAGAAGGGAAGACCGGGCGGAGAAGAAGGGAAAGCAGATCAAGTCGCGGCGAGTAAAAAACAAGACAGGGCCCACGATGGTAAGAGGAGAGGACTATAAAAGAAGAGGACGAGAAGGAAGTAGGGAAGGAAGGTGGAGCCACGGATCGAGAAGCGGGTAGAAACCGAGACCGCAGTAGTCGCGAGAAGAGGAAACAGGACCGTGGGTAGGAGACCGAGGCGGTTAGGAAGAGGGAGACCGCGAGAAGCCGAAGGCTGACAGGCAGAGGCCGGAGTTGGCGGATAGAAAAGTCTAACTGTCTGAGGGAACCGGATTCCTCTGATACCATGTAGAAAGTAATGGTCTCAACCTTATGAGTGCTTCTCTTGATATCAATAACAAGTATGAGTACATATATATAGGAAATGAGAGGAGAAAAGTCTTATACAAGAGAGAGAGACTATAGTAAGAGAGAATAAAATGCGTCAAATTAATGAGTCTTTACATTATATCATATATTTTCTAACAGTATTTATCGATGATATTCTAATATATTCGACAAATAAGGGTGAACATACAGAACACTTAAAAAATTGTGTTGCAGACATTGAAAAGTCGTGCTTTATATGCAAAGTTTCAAAATGAGATTTCTGGTTAAATAATGTTTCTTTCTTGGGTCATGTCATTACAGAGCACGGATCATTTGTAGACCCAGCAAAAGTAGAAGCAATCATGAATTGACCAATACCGACTACTGTCACAGAAATTTGGAGTTTTCTCGGATTAGCAAGCTATTACAGAAAATTTGTAAAAGATTTTTCAGCGATTGCACTACCGCTTACTAAACTAACCCGAAAGAGTGTTCTATTTCTCTGGACAGATGAGTGTCAGGAGGCTTTTGATGAGCTAAAAGCAAGATTAACCACTGCACCAGTGCTAGTCATGCCTTACGGCATTGAAGTTTTTCAAATTTACAGTGATGCATTCCTGAAAGGCTTGGTTGTGTTTTAATGCAGAATGGTAAAGTCATGGTTTATGCTTCGAGACAATTGAAGGATTCTGAGTATAATTACTCAACTCATGATTTGGAGTTGACAGTTGTCGTATTTGCCCTAAAAATCTGGCGACATTACTTATATGGTGCTCAATGTGAGATTTTTACAGATCACAAGAGTTTAAAATATATTTTCTCCCAGAAGGAAATAAATATGTGTCAGAGACAGTTGTTAGAACTTATCAAAGACTATGACATTGATATCAAAAACCATCCCAATAAAGTGAATGTAGTTGTCGATGCGCTCAGTAGGAAATACTTAGCGCCTATGATTGTTCCACTAACAGAGCAGGAGGAGTTGTTGCGAGAGATACAAAGTTTTGAATTGCTTACATGTATTACTACCTCCCAGTCTCAAGGCTTGCTCTTTCAACTACTGGTGAATCATTCCATAAGGAAAGGATAAAGAAGGCAATGGATCAAGATCCTATAATTGTGAAAATTCTGGAAAAGGTAAAAAGCGAACAATCAACTACTTTTACAAAGAATGATGGATTATTATTTCTGAATGAAAGGTTGTGTATTCCTAATGTTGATACACTCCGAGTAGAAATACTTTATCAAGTGCATAATACAACTTATTCAATTCACCTCGGAAGAACGAAAATGTACCAAGATCTCAAGCAGGACTTCTGGTGGCCAGGAATAAAGACGGATGTAATCCAATATATTGTCAAATGTCACACATGACACGTGTCAACTTGTAAAGGTAGAACATCAAAAACCTGACGGATACTTACAGTCATTGTCGATCCCTGGGTGGAAATGGGATGACATAACCATGAATTTTGTTATGGGACTACCAAAGAGTAAAACTAGAAACAACGGTATATGTGTAATTATTGATCAATTAACGAAGGTTGCACATTTTATTCCTATAAAAAATGATAGTCTAGTACAGAAGTTAGTCGATCAGTACATCGATATTATTGTAAAATATCATGAGATTCCCCGATCTATCGTGTCTGATAGAGATGGACGCTTTACATCGGATACTTGGAAACTATTACAGAAAAAGTTGGGGACAAAATTATTATATAATACCGCATTTCACCCACAAATTGATGGTCAGTCTGAGCGAACTATCCAAATGTTGGAAGATCTATTAAGAATGGTCGTACTCGATCTTAAGGGCTCATGGGAAAAATACTTATCGCTGGTGAAAGTTTCTTACAATAATAGCTATAAGTCAAGTATTTAGATGGCACCATTCGAGAAATTGTATGGGCGAAAGTGTCGTACCCCGCTAAGCTGGACAGAAGATATCGAACAAAAGTTATTCCCAAAGAATCAAGTGGATAAAATGAACGATATACTTACATTTGTACGGGAAAGATTGAAAGTAGCTCAAGACAGACAGCAAAAATATTACAATGTCAGACATCGAAGAGTAGAGTTTAATGTATGAGACATGGTATGTATTAAAATAAAGCCCATCAAGGGAGCTTCACAAATTCATTGACTTGGGAAGCTTAGTCCAAGATACGTAGGGTCATTCGTCATCTTTGAAAAGATTGGACCGGTGGCTTATCGCCTAGTATTATCTGATACTCTTCAAAACCTTCATGATGTATTTCATGTTTTTTTCTTGAGAAAATACATAGCAGATCCAGAGAAAATAGTTCCATCTGAGCAGATTCAAATAGAGTCGGATCTATCAAACTCAACTGATCCATACAAGATTGTAGATTGGCAAACTAAACAACTCTGAAACCGAGAGGTTCGATTTGTTAAGGTCTGATGGAAAAGGCATAGTATTCATGAGCCAACGTGGGAAAAAGAAGAAGAAATGAAAAATCTCTTCCCTCAATTGTTTGATGTACCTTCAGATTGAAGATTTCCGCATACGAAAATTCAATAAGGAGTGGAGAATTGTGACGTCGTCGATTACAGGTATTATTATGTTAACGAGTCGCGACATAAAAATGTATCCCGACACAATGTTAACTGATAAGGATTGAATATAATTTAATAATTAATTATTAAAATATGAGCTCTTAAGCGGGGATTATTAGTTTAAATTAACATAATGAAGAAAATTAAATGGTAAGGAAGAGAGGAGGACCGGCTGAAATGGGTTGAACCGGTAATTCCTGGTCAATTAGACGTGCGTGTCGTGCTTGGGAGAGGCGGTGCCAGATTAAAAAAAAATAGAAGAAGCCGTTGTTCATTTCACTCCTCTCCCGATCCCGCAAGAAGCGCCAAACGCCCGACGGAAGCCGCACGACGTCATCGCCTCCCAAGAACTTGAATCTCCTTCGTTTCTTCCGATTTCTCTTCCATTCGAGAGGTAATCTCTTCCTCTTCAGTCCTCTTGTTCCTTTTACAAATATTTTACACGGATTTGAAAAGGGATAAAACCCTAGGGTTTGAAGTTTTTGGATTTCCTTGGTTTTTTTCTTCTAAAATGTTTGTGTAATAGATTATTAGGCTATAATCTATGATTTCATTCATTTTAAGTGCAACCATAAGTGCTTTGAGTGAAACCCTAGTTGTATACCTCTCTCATGTAATAAAAGCCATTTGTTTAAAAGTTAGGACATAATTAATTCAGGGCTATTTGCATGCATATGTCTCAAATTTGCACGAATCTCTCACCATAGAGTTAGGGTGTGGATTATTTTCAAAGAAATGTTATCCGTTGACTTCAAATCACTCAATTAAGGCTAGAGATTATTGCCCTTCCCTAAATAAGTGAAAAATCCTAATTCAAAACTTAGGACAGCAAAACCCCAAGCCATTAATAAATTATTTGACCTAATTAGGTCAAGTGGAACCCATCAAAGGGGATTATGACATGCTTGACCGAATTAGAGACATCAAATTAATAGTTTTAAGTTGGGTACGGATAATTTATAAGTAATAAACGATGTTTGGAGACATCGATTTGATGTTCTTAACATACTTAAGTATGGTATGTTATAGGAAATGACATCTCAAGGAAGCGGAAGACGCAATGACGGTAACAGGAATGACAAAGGAAAAGGGAAAGCCACTGTGAGTTCCTACCCTTTTTATAATTGTTCTTATTTCAAATTTGCATGATTATTATTCCTAAATATGTTTATGTTTTATGTTGAAATGAAGAGGAAATTATGTAAATGAAGAAAAATGAAAAGTAAATGAATAATGTAATGAAATAAGCTAAGTTAAGGGTCAACCCAACAGTGGAGGTGGGGTGAATGTCCTCTCAACGTATAATGGAATGAAAGTAGACGTGCGAATAAGAAAATGCACGTTGAAAGTAAACGTGTGAATAAAAAAAAGTCACGTAAAAGAATGTGTGTGAATATGAAAAGACATGAAAGCGCGCTATATAAATGCAATGAGATGTTAATAGACTCATAACATTGCCCGATAATAACTCAAAGTGTATAAGAGATAAGGAAACAATACAAATGCAAATCATAGGAAAATAAATATAAATATATAATGAATAGAAGAAGATAACACAATGAGAAAAAGATGAAAAAAATGATATGAAAAAGATAAACAAGAGATAACGTAACCAAGGAAATATGAAATGAGTAATCCGCAAATCATAAATAAGTCACTATAATAATTAAGGGAATCATAAGAATTCATTTAGTCTTTTGACTAATAGAAAATATAACTAAACAGGTCAAGGAGGAAGCAACTCCTTGCACTTCTAGTCGGCCCCCTTCACGTCGTGAAAGGATGTACAAGATCCGCGTTGAAGTCGTCATCGCAGTCTTCGGAGTTCTGGATGCCCATAAAGCTGCCTGTCGCGATCCTGAATTCCCTCACAACGTGTTTCAGTTCTACTTTCAGTAGTCTGTAGTGTCTTCACCATGTAGCATAGTAGTAGTGTAGTTTTGATATGTTGCTCATAGTCACATCTTGTTATAGTCATATGATGTACTCTTCTATATAGCACAGATATGATATACTCACTTTTTGTATATATATACTGGGTTATCTTTTGGATTATCAGATGTACTGGATCCTATGTGAAATAAATAAAATGTTTTACTTTTCTGCACTCTTTCTTAATGTACTATGTAATCATAACTGCTGAATGTTTCAATTTCCTGGCGTCACTGGTGTATATTGGGATAATGAATGAAAATTGTGATGGTAGCCTAGTAAGTGGGGTCGTTACACATGTTATGGCGCTCAATGTGAGATTTTTACAGATCACAAGAGTTTAAAATTTATTTTCTCCCAGAAAGAAATAAATATGTGTCAGAGACAGTGGTTAGAACTTATCAAAGACTATGACATTGATATCAAAAACCATCCCAATAAAGCGAATGTAGTTGTCGATGCGCTCAGTAGGAAATACTTAGCGCCTATGATTATTCCACTAACAGAGCAGGAGGAGTTGTTGCGAGAGATACAAAGTTTTGAATTGCTTACATGTATTACTACCTCCCAGTCTCAAGGCTTGCTCTTTCAACTACTGGTGAAGCATTCCATAAGGAAAGGATAAAGAAGGCAATGGATCAAGATCCTATAATTGTGAAAATTCTGGAAAAGGTAAAAAGCGGACAATCAACTACTTTTACAAAGAATGATGGATTATTATTTCTGAATGAAAGGTTGTGTATTCCTAATGTTGATACACTCCGAGTAGAAATACTTTATGAAGTGCATAATACAATTTATTCAATTCACCTCGGAAGAACGAAAATGTACCAAGATCTCAAGCAGGACTTCTGGTGGCCAGGAATAAAGACGGATGTAATCCAATATATTGTCAAATGTCACACATGACACGTGTCAACTTGTAAAGGTAGAACATCAAAAACCTGACGGATACTTACAGTCATTGTCGATCCCTGAGTGGAAATGGGATGACATAACCATGAATTTTGTTATGGGACTACCAAAGAGTAAAACTAGAAACAACGGTATATGTGTAATTATTGATCAATTAACGAAGGTTGCACATTTTATTCCTATAAAAAATGATAGTCTAGTACAGAAGTTAGTCGATCAGTACATCGATATTATTGTAAAATATCATGAGATTCCCCGATCTATCGTGTCTGATAGAGATGGACGCTTTACATCGGATACTTGGAAACTATTACAGAAAAAGTTGGGGACAAAATTATTATATAATACCGTATTTCACCCACAAATTGATGGTCAGTCTGAGCGAACCATCCAAATGTTGGAAGATCTATTAAGAATGGTCGTACTCGATCTTAAGGGCTCATGGGAAAAATACTTATCGCTGGTGAAAGTTTCTTACAATAATAGCTATAAGTCAAGTATTCAGATGGCACCATTCGAGAAATTGTATGGGCGAAAGTGTCGTACCCCGCTAAGCTGGACAGAAGATATCGAACAAAAGTTATTCCCAAAGAATCAAGTGGATAAAATGAACGATATACTTACATTTGTACGGGAAAGATTGAAAGTAGCTCAAGACAGACAGCAAAAATATTACAATGTCAGACATCGAAGAGTAGAGTTTAATGTATGAGACATGGTATGTATTAAAATAAAGCCCATCAAGGGAGCTTCACAAATTCATTGACTTGGGAAGCTTAGTCCAAGATACGTAGGGTCATTCGTCATCTTTGAAAAGATTGGACCGGTGGCTTATCGCCTAGTATTATCTGATACTCTTCAAAACCTTCATGATGTATTTCATGTTTTTTTCTTGAGAAAATACATAGCAGATCCAGAGAAAATAGTTCCATCTGAGCAGATTCAAATAGAGTCGGATCTATCAAACCCAACTGATCCATACAAGATTGTATATTGGCAAACTAAACAACTCTGAAACCGAGAGGTTCGATTTGTTAAGGTCTGGTGGAAAAGGCATAGTATTCATGAGCCAACGTGGGAAAAAGAAGAAGAAATGAAAAATCTCTTCCCTCAATTGTTTGATGTACCTTCAGATTGAAGATTTCCGCATACGAAAATTCAATAAGGAGTGGAGAATTGTGACGTCGTCGATTACAGGTATTATTATGTTAACGAGTCGTGACATAAAAATGTATCGCGACACAATGTTAACTGATAAGGATTGAATATAATTTAATAATTAATTATTAAAATATGAGCTCTTAAGCAGGGATTATTAGTTTAAATTAACATAATGAAGAAAATTAAATGGTAAGGAAGAGAGGAGGACCGGCTGAAATGGGTTGAACCGGTAATTCCTGGTCAATTAGACGTACGTGTCGTGCTTGGGAGAGGCGGTGCCAGATTAAAAAAAAATAGAAGAAACCGTTGTTCATTTCACTCCTCTCCCGATCCTGCAAGAAGCGCCAAACGCCCGACGGAAGCCGCACGACGTCATCGCCTCCCAAGAGCTTGAATCTCCTTCGTTTCTTCTGATTTCTCTTCCATTCGAGAGGTAATCTCTTCCTCTCCAGTCCTCTTGTTCCTTTTACAAATATTTTACACGGATTTGAAAAGGGATAAAACCCTAAGGTTTGAAGTTTTTGGATTTCCTTGGTTTTTTTCTTCTAAAATGTTTGTGTAATAGATTATTAGGCTATAATCTATGATTTCATTCATTTTAAGTGCAACCATAAGTGTTTTGAGTGAAACCCTAGTTGTATACCTCTCTCATGTAATAAAAGCCATTTGTTTAAAAGTTAGGACATAATTAATTCAGGGCTATTTGCATGCATATGTCTCAAATTTGCACGAATCTCTCACCATAGAGTTAGGGTGTGGATTATTTTCAAAGAAATGTTATCTGTTGACTTCAAATCACTCAATTAAGGCTAGAGATTATTGCCCTTCCCTAAATAAGTGAAAAATCCTAATTCAAAACTTAGGACAGCAAAACCCTAAGCCATTAATAAATTATTTGACCTAATTAGGTCAAGTGGAACCCATCAAAGGGGATTATGACATGCTTGACCGAATTAGAGACATCAAATTAATAGTTTTAAGTTGGGTACGGATAATTTATAAGTAATAAACGATGTTTGGAGACATCGATTTGATGTTCTTAACATACTTAAGTATGGTATGTTATAGGAAATGACATCTCAAGGAAGCGGAAGACGCAATGACGGTAACAGGAATGACAAAGGAAAAGGGAAAGCCACTGTGAGTTCCTACCCTTTTTATAATTGTTCTTATTTCAAATTTGCATGATTATTATTCCTAAATATGTTTATGTTTTATGTTGAAATGAAGAGGAAATTATGTAAATGAAGAAAAATGAAAAGAAAATGAATAATGTAATGAAATAAGCTAAGTTAAGGGTCAACCCAACAGTGGAGGTGGGGTGAATGTCCTCTCAACGTATAATGGAATGAAAGTAGACGTGCGAATAAGAAAATGCACGTTGAAAGTAAACGTGTAAATAAAAAAAAGTCACGTAAAAGAATGTGTGTGAATATGAAAAGACATGAAAGCGCGCTATATAAATGCAATGAGATGTTAATAGACTCATAACATTGCCCGATAATAACTCAAAGTGTATAAGAGATAAGGAAACAATACAAATGCAAATCATAGGAAAATAAATATAAATATATAATGAATAGAAGAAGATAACACAATGAGAAAAAGATGAAAAAAATGATATGAAGAAGATAAACAAGAGATAACGTAACCAAGGAAATATGAAATGAGTAATCCGCAAATCATAAATAAGTCACTATAATAATTAAGGGAATCATAAGAATTCATTTAGTCTTTTGACTAATAGAAAATATAACTAAACAGGTCAAGGAGGAAGCAACTCTCTGCACTTCTAGTCGGCCCCCTTCACGTCGTGAAAGGATGTACAAGATCCGCGTTGAAGTCGTCATCGCAGTCTTCGGAGTTCTGGATGCCCATAAAGCTGCCTGTCGCGATCCTGATTTCCCTCACAACGTGTTTCAGTTCTACTTTCAGTAGTCTGTAGTGTCTTCACCATGTAGCATAGTAGTAGTGTAGTTTTGATCTGTTGCTCATAGTCACATCTTGTTATAGTCATGTGATGTACTCTTCTATATAGCACAGATATGATATACTCACTTTTTGTATATATATACTGGGTTATCTTTTGGATTATCAGATGTACTGGATCCTATGTGAAATAAATAAAATGTTTTACTTTTCTGCACTCTTTCTTAATGTACTATGTAATCATAACTGCTGAATGTTTCAATTTCCTGGCGTCACTGGTGTATATTGGGATAATGAATGAAAATTGTGATGGTAGCCTAGTAAGTGGGGTCGTTACACATGTTATGGCGTCCAAATAAAAAACTGAGGACACAGGGAAAAGCGAGAAGGAAAACCTGCGGCTGATGAGTCCCTACGGGAAGGAGGGGATGATTGAGGCGGTGGCAGCGATGAAGTTGCAGTTGATCCGTCAAATGATAGAAGCAGACTGTGCAGACGGAAGTAACGTCATCTACATCCCTAATGTCACATTCGTCGTCACCCTCTCCATGATTTTCCATTACTAGTTGGTTGGTCGAGTACTTCCTCGCCCTCCTAGTCGGCTAGTCGAGTACTTCCTCGAACTCCAATATGGAGTCACCATCGCTTTTCAGTGCGCTTTTGGACCTTTCATGGGATCCAATTCTATCGCAGGTTGGCTTTCCTCTAGCACATCATTTGTTCGACATTCCTTCCATCAACAACACCGACCTCATGGAGTGGATTGCTCATGCGACAGAACCGCAAAAGGTTGTTATGGCTCTCATTGGCATAGAGGGGTTGGCCCTCCATTGAGTTCCTGGCTGCGACAGAACAACCATTTGCTCTCTTGGTCCGAACTCCACCAGGACATCATCCTCCACTACGATGTTTGCTATTATGGAACGACAGTAGAACGTTTATGAGGTGTCCGCCAATCGGGTCTCCATGGCAACTATAACGACGAGTTCATTGTTTTGGCAACGCATGTTCCTGACCCACCAACAGATCATTACTTGGGCTTATTCATGCAGGATATTATTCCCCACATCCAGTTCTGTCTTCCCACCCACCACCCTTGGATGATTACTGATGTCATGGATCTCTCCCTCTTGGTGGAAGCGGACTCCAATGTCACCCTTGTCGACACCGGCCAGCCACTGGGGAGTTCTATGCCTCGGCCAATTGCGTACCCTCCACCACCCTTCTGTCTGCCACTAAAGGTGCATACTGCGACTTCCTACCTCCTCGTCGAACGGCGCCCGACTAACCAACCAGAAGTATCATGTTCTTCGCACTAAGGGCTTCTGCTTCCGTTGTAAACATCCCTACTCTACGACTCATGATTGTACTCTGAAGGAGCTCTGCATCACCATTAGTAAGGACCCCGAGATCACCCTTGGGAATTTTGAAGACTTGGAAGGAGATGACTCACCAGCTGCCATGGAACCCCACCACAGATGCATATTCTAGAATTTATGTGCTCTGCATTTGGCGGCACCTCTGCCCCCCACACTATGATGCTCTTTGGTTTCATGTATGACGCTTCCCTGACGGTGTTAATTACCCACAATTTCATTTCTCATTGATTGGCGACACAGCTTGACATTCACCTGTCTCCTGCCCCTAACATCGTTATTTATTTGGGTGATGGTCGCTGCAATATCAATGGAGGCATGTGTACGGACCCACACATGACAGTAGGACGATGCCCTCTCCGTGTATATCTCTACTCCTTTGAGGTTGGTGGCATTGATGTCATACTCGGTGTCGCATATCTTCGACCCTCGGTGACATGTATGTTAACTGGGACGCATGATGATATGCTTTACTTAAGCGGGAGTCCCTTTACTCTTGACAAGGGAGGCGCCCCTTCCCTATTTGACGGTGGCCCTCCTTCATCCACAGCAGACAAAGGTAGTGAACTTTTCCTCCTACCTGTGGCTCGGCGTCAAGCCGACCCGCCTGACAGCCCCTCCACAACTCCATCTGCAATGCGTCCAGGAAATTTCTTCTACCTTGAGGACAAGGTGAATATTCAAGAGGGAGACATTGTTACGAATACGAAAGAGGGTTGGGGACGAGGAGAAGATGACATCGCGCATATATCGACATGGGGACCAAGGAGACACGGATCCCAACATGACAAAGGGCGTTCGCCAGTAGTGCGCACTGACATAGGGCACCGTCAATTTTATATTTTATTATCACACATGTATTTCGGGTCATGGATTATTTACAGTTTGCCCTTGCGTGTTTCAGAACTAGGCACTATATAAGTCTATGTAGGTCTCTTATTTGCATCATCTTGGAAGTAAGATCTTTTTGAAAAAAGCCTTAGGGGATGATACTATTCCTCTCTACTTCCCTCTCATTCTCTTCTCCCCTCTCCTCCTTCAAACCCTACCTCCTAACACACACATATACTAATATATAAAGAAACTTTGTGTTGCTACAGTAACCCGTTCGTTGGTCGATAATTCTTTTTTTTAACAATTTATAAAAAAAAATTTTATTAATATAACAAATATTATATAGATATAAAGCGGTGGATGAAGAGTGTGGTTGTTCATCATCCGCTTTATATATCTATGTATTATAATATATGTTAGAAAAGACTATGTAAAGGCCCACATATTGGCTCATTTAGTTTCTTCTTCTCTTCTTGTATTAGTCTCACACCTTGTAAATGAGATTTTTTTCTCTTCTCTCTTCCTATATATATGTCCTCATACATTGTTTTTACATACAGAAGAAGTATATACAAGGTTCCATCATTCTTCTACATGGTATCAGAGCTACCGGTCCCCCTTGAGCGGTCTCTGCTTTTCTAACCGCTTACCCTTTGATGGTCTCCTTCCTTTCTTCCTGAGGGCTCGGCGAGCTACCTCATTATCGGATAACTTTCTTCTATCCGCTCGGCACTCGACGAGTTACACCCCTCCTGTTTCTCGTCTCTTTCCAGGGCTTTTATAGCCTATGCTGTTGGGACCCACTTCCCTGCTCTCCCGCTGTCTGCTCTGAGTCCGCTGCGGTTTATCTTATTGATCGCGCGGATTGCCTCCTCTTGATCGCATGGTTTGCATCTTCTGGATTGCGCGGTTTACCTCTTCTAACCGTTGGAGTCTCTTGCCCGTTGTGGTCTCCTCCTATTGATCACTGCAATCTCCCTTCTTGACCGCGCTCTTTCTGGTGGTAGCTGCTTCTGCTGGCCGCCGCAGACTCCTATCGCTAAGCGTCGATTACCCCTTATCTGATGTGATTTGCTTCGGTCAGTTATGACCTGTTTGCACTTCTTACGATTCCTCTTGTTAATTGTAGTCTTCTATCTGTTTGGCGTGGTCTTGCTCTTGTCGTCGTTCTTGTTCTCTCTAGCCGCCGCTCGTTCTGCGCGGTCTCCTTGCTTAAGTTTCCCTATCCACTGCTCTTTTGTCGACTTCCTCTTCTACTATGCGGACTGCTCTTCTGCTCCATTACATTCTGATCGCAATTTTCTTGTCGCATTGCTTAGCTGCCAACCCGCTGGATGTGCCTTGACGCCCGTTGCTCTTGCGGTTTGCTTAGCCGCCTACCCGTCGGGTGTGCTTAGCCGCCTACCCGCCAGTTTGCTTAGCTGCCTACCCATCGGGTGTGCTTAGCCGCCTACCCGCCGGTTTGCATAGCCGCCTACCCGTCTAGTGTGCCTTCCCGCCCAATGCACTTGCGGTTTGCTCGCCTTACCGGCTCATTGTCCTGTGTAACCGACTGCCCACTTGATCATGGATACGTCTATTTCCACTTCCACTCATACTGTTGTGGTTGTTCCTATTCCTGAACTCCGTGACGAGTTGCGCATTACCACCATCTCTCTCACTGGAAAGAAAAACTTTGTTGAGTGGGTACGCTCTGTTGGTCGGGTTCTTCAGTCAAAGGGCTTTCTGCATCATTTAACCCAGGATGTTCCCTATGCCCCTACCGAGGACTGGATTCAGAACGATGGTCGTGTTCAAACATGGCTACTCAACTCCCTTGATGGCAAACCTTACCGCATGACCATGTATCACGAGGCGTCCAAGGCAATGTGGGATGAGCTTCACTCTCTTTACTCGGGCAAGGACAGTCTTCAACACTTGTATGATATCATCACCGATTTTCAAACTCTTGACACCGGCGGTGCTTCCGACTTAACTTTGTGTGTTGCTCAGTCCAAAACACTTGTATGATATACACATAGCTAAGAATTCGGTCTTTCACGAAAGAACGAAACACATTAAAGTTGATTGTCACTTCGTTCGGGAGAAAGTTCAAAGGAAGAAACTGGAATTGAAACATGTTCCGGCTACTGACCAAGTTGTTGATCTTCTCACTAAGGCTCTACCGAGTGCTTTATTTTATAAGTTCTTGTCCAAGCTGGGTGCCTATGACTTGTACGCTCCAGCTTGTGGGGGAGTGTTAGAAAAGACTATGTAAAGGCCTACACATTGGCCCATTTAGTTTTTTCTTCTCTTCTTGTACTAGTCACGCACCTTGTAAATGAGATTTTTCTCTCATCTCTTCCTATATATATGTACTCATACATTGTTTTACATACTGAAGAAGTATATTCAAGGTTCCAGCATTCTTCTACAATATATAATATTTATTATATTATAAAAACGTTATTATATATATTATATGTAAAAGTAATTTATAAATATAAATTTGAATATAAATATGAGCATCTTCGCACAGGCTTCGCCTATGCTCGATGCTCTCGGGCGGGCTTTGCCAGCATCCAGGCGAGCTTCGCTCACATGAAACCTGTGCTCGCCGCTCGCACCCCACTGTCACAACATATTTAATTTGTCACTCAATCACTTCAACAGTGGGGTGCGAGCGGCGAGCACATGTTTCATGCGGGCGAAGCCCGCCTGGATGCGGGCGAAGCCCGCCTGGATGCGGGCGAAGCCCGCCTGGATGCGGGCGAAGCCCGTGCGAAGATGCTCGAATTTTATATTCAAATTTATATTTTAATTCATATTCATATTTATATTTATAAAATTACTGTTACATATAAAATAATATATATATATATAATATGTATCATCATATCTTCAAGACCATCATATATTTGCTCAAAAAAGTAAGAGTTCCCTTTAATCACAAGAAGTATGTTCCGTCAGAAAACCACGACATTGCATATTTATATTTATATATATGAATGTAGGTATACATATATGTGTGTGTGTGTGCGCGCGTGCGCGCGCACATGTACATATGTAGATATGTATGTATATATATACTATATTAAAAGGGAAAACACCTTTTGGTTAAACATTCCATTTTCGATTTTACCTCTCTTTATTAAAAGAATTGCAATTTTTAAAATTTATCTGATTTTCTTTTATTTTAAAAAAATGCTCTCATATAGATAAAGTCTTCTAACTACAATAAAAAATGTGTTCTCCCCGCCGCTCGCAAATCCCAGCGCATACCACAAAAATGAGCGACGAGCATAGCATAACACTCAGAGGCTTGAGAGTGTCGGGAGCGCAGACGCGCCGGGACAATGTCGTGGTCGGGATAATATCGCGTTGAGGTACTATTGTGGTTAGCCATAGGGCGGAGCCCCGTGCCTGTCACTCGTATGTATGTATGTATATGTGTGTGTGTGGGGGGGGGGGGGGGGGGGGGTATAGATTCGGAACAACCAAGAAATTTTTAATGAGTCTAGCTCACCAGATACTTGTAGAGAACCAACCACATCACTCAAACACTGTATGTTTTCTATGGAAGTGCTGGTCACCTGCATGTCATGAATTATACAGTTTGAAGTGATAATTCAAAAGAAACATAAGTACAAAGTATTGTGCCAACATGAGCTAAAAGAGAGGAAAGAAAGGTTTACATTGCACTCTTTCACAAAAATATTGATTCTGTCATTTAATTCTAACAAGAGGAATAAATGAAACAATCTCCACGGATTTTAGAATCATAACAACTTTACTAGTAATAGAAAATAATCTCAAATTTGTTTGGTATTTGCATATAGAGAAGACATGGAAAAGAAAAAACCAAGTAGGATTTGAATAAAAGATAAGTTATATTTTTGGATTCGGTCTTCCTGTTTACATAGCAATACAACGACTCTTTATATTCTTTTACATTCAATGTAAGCATTTAACTCTTCTCGTCAGTCTTATGTGCTTCGGGTTTTCTTTACAGTTTTGAATGTTCACCTTCTTGCGTCTGTTATTCTTCTCCACGTGACTGTCCTTCAGTTCTTTAATTATTTGTTAATCTAGATTACTTATTGTTAGAAAAGACTATGTAAAGGCCCACATATTGACATGTTTAGTTTCTTCCTCTCTTCTTGTATTAATCCCACACCTTGTAGATGGGATTTTTCTCTCTTCTCTCTTCATATATATATGTACTCAAACATTGTTTTTACATACTGAAGAAGTATATACGAGGTTTCAGCATTCTTCTACATGGTATCAGAGCTATCGGTCCCTCTTGGGTGGTCTTTGCTTTCTTAACCGCCTAACCTTGGGCGGTCTCCTTCCTCTCTTCCCGCGAGCTCCGTGAGTTACCTTATTGCCGGATAGCCTTTCTTCTATCCGCTCGGTGCTCGACGAGTTATTCCCCTCCTGTTTCTCAGTTCTTTCCAAAACTTTTATAGCCTTTTGCTGTTGGGACCCACCTCCCTCCTCTCACGTGGTTTGCTCTGAATCTGTTGTGGTTTACCTTCTTGACCGCGCGGATTGTCTCATTCGCGCGGTCTGCTTCTCCTGGATCGCGCGGTTTACCCTTTCTAACCGCTGGAGTTCGGTCTGCTCTGAGTTTGCTGCGGTTTGTCTTCGTGATCGTGCGGATTGCTCTCTCTTGATCGCGGGGTCTCCTTCTCCTGGATCGCGCGGTTTACCTCCTCTAACCGCTGGAGTCTATTGCCCGTTGTGATCTCCTCCTATTGATCACCGCGATCTCCTTTCTTAACCGCGTTCTTTCTCGTGATCGCCATTTCTGCTGGCCGCCGCGGACTCCTGCCGCTTAGTGTCGATTACTTTGTGCCCGTTGCGATCTGCCTCAGTCGGCTGCGGCCTGTTCGCTCATCTGCAATTCTTCTTGTCTGTTGTGATCTTTTCTCTGTCTGGCGCCGTCTTGCTCTTGATGTCGTTCTTGGCTTCTCTAGCCGCTACTCGCTCAGCACGGTATCCTGGCTTAAGGATCCTTGTCCGCTACTCTCTTGTCAGCTTCTTCTGTTTTGCGGACTGCCCCTCTTCTCCTCTACATTTTGATCGCAGTCCTTTCTTGCCGCATTGCTTAGCCGCCTACCCGCTGGGTGTGCCTTGTCGCCCGTTGCTCTTGTGGTTTGCTTAGTCGCCTACCCGCTGGGTGATCGCAGTTCTTTCTTGTTCTCTTAGCCGTCTACCCGCCGGGTGATCGCATTGCTTAGCCGCCTACCCGTCGGGTGTGCCTTCCCCCTAAGTGCTCTTGCAATTTGCTCCCCTTGACGGCTAGCAGTCCTGTGTAACTGACTGTCCTCTTGATCATGGATACGTCTACTGCCACCTCCATTCCTGTTGTTGCGACTGTCTCTATTCCTGAACTCTGTGACGAGTTGCTCTTACCACCATCAGTCTTACTGGAAAGAAGAACTTTGTTGAGTGGGTGCACTCTGTTAGCCGGGTTCTTCAGTCAAAGGGTTTTCTGCATCATTTAACCGAGAATGTTCCCTATCGTCCTACCGATGACTGGATTCGGAACGATGGTCCTGTTCAAACATGGCTTCTCAACTCCCTTGATGGCATACCTTACTGCATGGTCATGTATCATGAGACGGCCAAGGCAATGTGGGATGAGCTCCACTCTCTTTACTCGGGCAAGGACAATCTTCAGCACTTGTATGATATCATCACCAATCTTCAAACTCTTGACATCGGCGGTGCTTCCGACTTAACTTTGTTTGTTGCTCGGTCCAAAACACCGATTGAAGCATGGATTCAGCATCAGCCCCCAACTACAGATCTCGCTGCTTAGCGCGCTCAGAAAGAAGCTGTTGGTATTGTCATGATGATGGCTCGTGTCCAAAACACTAGTTGAGGACAAGATCTTGTGTGATGTCGCGCACGTACTATTTTGACGACCTAGATTATATGACTGTAATGTCATGTGTTATGGCCGAGCTAACACGTGTGTATTTTTGATAAGGGTCGAAAGATTACCCTATCACTGACCCAACCCAAGGAGCCATCCAAGGGTAAGGTTGAGTCATCCATCAACGCGGGATTCTCGAGGTCGTTACATTTCTTGAGGGGTGACTTTTTACGAGAGAGCTTAGACATCGGGGATATATATGTAGTAGTGACCACCTTAACTAATGAGGCCCCTACAAACACAATGATTATTGATACGAAAATTTGTCGTTTGTTGGACAATTATTTTGATATTATGTTTGAAGAGCTCCCAATGAACTTCCTCTTATGAGGGACATCCAGTACGTGATTGGCTTAGTATCGGGGGCACCTTGACCCAACCTTCCCCGTTACCTCACGAATCCAATTGAGCACGCTGAGCTAAAGTCGCAAGTGGATGACCTTCTTCGGGAGAATTTCATCCATGAGAGTGTGAGTTTGTGTGTGATTCTGTCCTTTACCCCAAAGAAGGATGAGAGCTGGCGCATTGTGCATTGATAGTCGAGTTATCCATAAGATCATGGTGAAATAAAATTTTCCTATACCCCGCCTCGACAACCTCTTGGATGCAATTGTCAGTGCTCAAATCTTTTTGAAGATCGGCCTACGTAGCGATACCATCATATTAGAGTGCAAGAGGGAGATGAATGGAAGACAATCTTCAAGATGAATGATGGATTATATAAGTGGCTAGTCATGGCATTCAGGTTATTGAACGTCAGCACGTTCATGAGAGTGATGACGCTGATTTTGTGGCCCTATATGGGTAAGTTCTTGGTTTTATACTTTGACGATATATTGATATATAGCCAGGGACACACAAAACACTTGCATCATCTCAATTTAGTACTCGATCTCCTCCGGAAGGAGCATTTGTATGTAAACATGAAAAAGTGATCATTCCTATAATCATATTTGCATCGGTCCATTTCCAGGGGCATATTGTGTCTGCATCTGCCAAATCGGTTAACCCTAACAAGATCAAGTTCATTCGTGAATGGCTTATTCCGATGAATATTCACAAGGCCCGTAGTTTTCACGATCTTGTCACATTCTATATGAGGTTTGCCAAATGTTTTAGTTTGATTATGGCCCCCTTACGAGTTACCTCAATGAGGGTGATTTTGTTTGGACAAAAGCAGCCACATGAGTATTCAAAGAAAAGGTATTGTTTGCTTATGTTCTACGTCCCCCCTGATTTTTCCAAGGTATTTGAGGTGGTTTGTGATGCATCCGGAGTTGGGATTGATGGAGTATTTAGTTAAGAGGGTCTTTGTTATGGGCCTTGGGCGAAGGGCCTAATTATTGTTATCTTTTAATGTCTTTTATTGTTATCACTTTGGGTCTTGTCCTTTAATGTCGAATCATTTAAATATTAGTTAAGGGCTAGAGGTTAGGTTGTCATGATGGGTCTTGTGTATTGTAAGCCTATTTAAAGGCGTGAATTGTATGGAATGAAGGCACTCAAGAAATTTAGTCTATTCTTTTTCACCCTTGATGAGATTATGGTAGCTCTCTCCTCCCGAACACACTCTACTTAGACAGCTGCGTTTCCGACTCTACATTATCCTCCACCTCCAACATTATCCTCCGCCTCCAACATCCCCACCTCTAGCTATTCTCTGGCAACTCTAGCGATGTTACAGGCTAGGCTCATAACAACTTGATATTAGAGTCTTCCTTCTTTCGGTACCATCTTTCCCCACCACCGTCTACTTCCACCCAAAGGAGCTCCCTCCTTTCCCCTCTGGTTTTCACGGAACGCCACCACCAACAGCCAAAAGAAACCAAAGACAAAATCAAAAGAAGTCATTGCAAGCTCCGCCCTCTGGTTTTCACAGGACGCCTCCACCTGAGGCAAAACTGACACAAACTCCTTCTTTACTAGACGCACGTTGAGGAGACAGTCGACGATCCCTTCCTCCCGCACGGGTAATAGAAAAACCATCTATGTCGTCCTCAGCGAACGAAGTTCCTTATCGAGATGATCACAGAACCATCTCCGTCAACAGCAGGTTGTCTCTGTTTTGGATCGACAACAAACTCGTCCAGTCTGTGTGAGTCGTCTTCTTCATCCCATTTCACCACTGCTTCAATCAATAGACCTTCCAGCTTCCTACGACATGCTTCTCCGACATCACTGATCCTCGTCAACGCACCTCGAAGCCACGAGAAATCTTCCTTCTTCAGTCAAATAATGCAATCTAGCAGCGATACTGCTCGCTCACAGGTCGACCACGGGAATCGACGCCGCTATCAACGCCCTACTAGACAACATGATAGATGCACGCAAAAGTAAACAATTGCTCATCACACGACTGATGCCTCTACCAGACCAGGTGCAAGTTGTTGATATTTTGGCTAGTTCAGCAGTCATCCTACAACTAGTACCTAGTGTTGTTCTCATTCAGAAGGACACACTATTGTCATACATTGATTCTTAAAGGCGTGATTATATGAAATGAAAGCATCCAAGAAATTTAGCCTATTCATTTTCTCATTGATGAGATTATTGTAACTCTCTCCACCTGAGCCCACCCCGTCTAGGTAGCCACAGTTTTGGCTCTACTGTATCCACCGTCCCCATCATCCCCTCCTTCGGCCATCCTCTGGCAACACTACTGACGTTACAACCTAGGCCCATAACAATCTTCCAGTTGCTTACTTTAGTGAGAATTTGAATGACACCCGGTAAAAGTATTTGAACCATGATCTTGAGTTTTATGTTGTAGTGCAGGCACTACGATATTGGCGTCAATATCTCCTGCATAAGGAGTTCGTTTTATACTCTGACCATCAGACCCTGTGATACCTTGATTCGCAGAAAAAGTTGAGTCATCGACATGAAAAATGGGTAGTTTATGCAGAACTATCATTATGTTCTCAAACATCGAGTTGGTGTTGAGAACAATCATGTTCATGCTCTGAGTCGTCGAGTCAACCAATTGCATACCATGAACACATGTTGTAGCTTTGAGTGTTTAGCATATGATTTACCTAGAGTGCCCAGATTTTGGTGACATTTATTGTGTGTTGATGATAGATTCCCCCGAGCTCCAGGAGGGTTACGTGATTTCTGATAGTTATATATAGGCTCCTTCTTATATGTTCCACATATGTCCCTCCGAGATTTCTTTGTCCAGGGGTTATACACAGTGGAGTCGCAGGGTATTTTGGTAAAGACAAGATGGACGCTTTAGTTGAGGATCGTTTCTTTTATCCAAATCTGGAGAAGGATGGCACGAGAGTTATTAGACACAATCAGGTCTGCCAGAATGCGAAGGGGACAAATCAGTCCATTGGTTTATACACTCCTTTCTATATCCCACATAGGCCCGGGGTTGACATTAGCATAGATTTTGCACTCGGCCGCCCTCACGCTCAGAGGAAGCGTGGTTCTATTTTTGTTGTGGTTGATTGCTTTTCGAAAATGGCTCACTTAATTCATTGTCAAAAGCCCGTTGACACATATAATGTGGCAATCATGTTCTTTAGGGAGGTCTTCAAGTTCCACGGGTTGCCTATGTCTATAGTTTCTAACTGCAACATTAGATTCATGAGCTATTTGTGAAAAATGTTCTAGAAGAAAATTGTTGTCACAATGATATTTTCCACCGCCTATAACTCACAAACAGATAGGCAAACTGAAGCTGACAACTATAACATAGAGACCCTTTTGTCATGTTTAGTTGGGGATAGCCCATTTCTTGGGACTTCATTCTGCTCATAGCAGAATTTGCGTAAAATAGTTCAATTAATAGGACTACGGTTCTGATTCCATTTGGCACTATGTTAGGTTATGACCTAGGAAGCCTATTCACTTATCCACATTCCTATAGAGACTCGGACCAGTGCGTTTGCATAGTCTTTTATTCAATATTTGCATGAATTTCATGAAGAAGTCTAAAAGAAAATTGTGATAAGTAATGATTACTTTAAGGCTCAGGCAGATCCACATGGGAGATTCCCTCAAGGAAAAGTAAAGAAATCGAGTGTTCGACAAATGGGTACCTACACAATCATAAGAAGGATCGGAGTGAACACATGAAATTGGCATCCCTCAAAATATGGGGATAAACCAAATACTCAATGTAGAGGACCTGACTCGGTATTACAAGGAGCGTGCATATGTGGATAATTTCCCACAATCCCACCCCACACATGAGTCGTGGCCCATCTTACCTTTTCCCTTCTGATGTAGGGTAGGCTGTGTAGTGGACTCTTAAACACAAACTAGTGACGTGAGGGGAGGACTCACCCTAACCGTGGGCTATATGTGAGACAATATTATTCAGGCGAATTAATCAACATAAGCAACATGACAAAATAATAACCATTGCATTCATTCATAAAGGAAAACAATTTTTTTTGAGCGATTTAGGCAATAGCTTTCCTCCGCATGGAGGGCTAAATTGAGCGCGCGGCGAATCAAGCGTCCTGCAAGGTAAGAAGTTCACGGGCGAATACAATGTACTATATTTCCTGCCAATCACAAGAATCCACAACGTGCATAATATTTTATACCAACAATAATAAATCCACACAATACGAGTACAAAATCTGAAATATAAAATTAGGGCTGCTGCGAAATCAAGCAAAACTGAAATCTTGGAGGAAAATGGGGCTCCCGGGTGGTACGAGGAGAGATCGGGTAAGGGAGGGTGGTTCCACGGAAGGGGGGTGGAGAGTGGCTACGGGGAGCGAAAACGGGGGCCGGTGGGCGCGGGGCTGGATCCGGCAAGGTCCGGCCCCGGTCTGGACAGATCTGGTCGGATCTGTCCAGATCCGGCTGTAGGGGAAAAGGGGGGGTGCGGCTGGACTTGGAGGGGGCTGGTCGGTGGCAGCAAGGGAGGGCTGGAGGGTGGCGGCACGTGGGAACCAGCGGGGGAAAAGGAATGGGCGGTGGGGGGGGGGGGGGGGGTCCGGCAGCCCAAACTGGGCGGACAGGGGGGAGGGTTCGGCTGTTAGAAGAGGCGGGCGGCTAGGGGCTATAGGCGGCAGCAAGGCTTAGGGGAAGGAGGGAAAACAAGGAAACTTACCCCAAGGCGTCGGCACCAAGGGCTCCACGGCGTCGGCACCGTGGAATGATCACCGGAAGCAAGGAAGAAGAACCTCTCCAAACTTTCAGCAATAAAATTCCAGCAGCCCTAATAGATCTATTTATAAGAAAATGGGATTAGGGCAACCGGAATCGACGGCTATGATTGGCCGACGGTTCCGACCCCATAACTACATGAAATAAAATCCAAAATACACAATGTCATATATGAAACTGAATCTAAACGACGAGTCGGACGCATCCGCGGTAACGGATCGCCGGTCCGATCAAGTCCGTCGGCGCGAATAGACGAAGATGGGGTCCGCCTTGCACCGAGATGCACCCGATGGCCCCCCATCAACTCCCCCCGACTGAAAAGCCTTCATCTCCGATGAATGGAGATGATCGTACTGTAGTCGAAGCCCGGGGGCGAGTTGATCAAGCTCAGCAGCAGCAATCCAAGTGTCGTCGGAAGAAGAACGTCCACACCAGCGAACCAAGTAGCGGCACACGAGTCCAGCCGTAGAGGGGACGAACTCGTGCGTAATGATCTCTGTAATCTGCTCGACCCTCTGCTCTCGGGAAAAGTGGTCCGGCGATGGTGGCGGTGCATCAGGTGAAGCCAATGGTGGGGAACTCCTGGGGAAGTGGGAATCAACTGGAGGCTGGGTGGTGGGAAAAAGGGATGGTGGTGGAGGTTCGGGAGGGCCGCCAAGGTGGGGATCGGGGTACTCGTGAAGTGGGAAATAGGATGTCAGGTCCTCAACATTGAATACAGGGTGGATACCCATGCTCGCAGGAATGTCCGGCTCGTAGGCATTCAACCCGATCCGCCTCAAAACAGTGTAGGGCCCAATTCGCCTGGCGCTTAACTTCCTAGAAGGCCCCTGAGGGAGCCGCTCCGCACGAACTCGTACCATCACATGTTCGCCAACCAGAAAATGTTTCTCCCGCCTATGTCTGTCTGCCTGTTCTTTATAATGTTCGTTGCTTAAATTGATTTTACGCCTGATAGACTCATGCAACTCATGCAAATGACGTGTGAAGGACTCAGCAGACTCACTAGGGCGTGACTCAGTCGGGACGGGTATAAGATCAATAGGCTTCTTCGGGTCATAACCTGATATTACCTGAAACGGACTCAGGCCAGTCGACCTATTGACAGAACTGTTGTATGCAAACTCAGCTACAGGGAGCACCAAGTCCCAGCTAGAAGCATGCTCACCAACTAGACACCTCAACAGGTTACCTAAACTTCTATTCACCACCTCAGTCTGACCGTCCGTCTGAGGGTGGTAGGCGGACGAGAACTTAAGAGTAGTCCTGTTTTCCGCCATAACGTCTTCCAAAAGTAACTAACGAACCGCACGTCCCGATCGGACACGATGGACTTTGGGAGACCGTGTAACCTGAAGACCTCGCTCATAAATAAGTCCGCGACGCGGGGGGCATCGGCGGTCTTGCTACATGCAATAAAGTGCGCCATCTTAGAGAACCGGTCGACCATAACAAAGATAGAATCATGCTTCCGCAGGGTGCGCGGAAGCCCCAGCACGAAGTCCATACTAATGTCCTCTCAAGGACGATGGGGAACGGGAAGAGGGGTATATAAGTCGGTGTTCTGTTTCGACCCCTTGGCCGTCTGACAGATCCGACAGTGTCGTACACTGCGAGCCACATCCTTCTTTAGGCTCGGCCAATAGAAGCGATCTTCGACAATAGCGATCGACTTATCCCGCCCAAAGTGGTCGGCGGCACCCCCCGCGTGTAATTCCCAAACTAAGTAGTCGTTGTACGACGTGCTGGGTACACACAAGCGGGAGCCCCGGAATAAATAGCCTTCACTAAGGCTATACCCCTCAATATCGTCAGGCGGATCCCTCGACGGCGCGGCATACACATCAGAGAAGTCACGACACGTGGGGTAGTCCGCGATCAATCTCTCAAAACCGTCCACCTGGGCCCTCAAGGTGTGGAGGAACGAGACTCGGCGACTGAGTGCGTCAGCGGATTTGTTCTCAACACCGGCGCGGTGTTTGAGAACATAGTGGAAGTCCTGTAGATACTCAACCCACTTCGCATGCCGATGACTCAACTTCCTTTGGGAATCTAGGTATCGTAGGGCCTGGTGGTCCGAATAGAGGACGAACTCCCGGGGTAAAAGGTAGTGCCTCCAATATCGTAAAGACTGGACAATAGCATAAAATTCTCGATCGTAGTTCGAGTATTTCTGCTTAGCTTCGTTCAATTTCTCACTGAAGTAAGAGACCGGGTGTCCCTCCTGACTCAACACGCCCTCAATACCAACACCAGATGCGTCACAGGCGACCTCGAAAGCTCTACTGAAATCGGGAAGTCGCAGAACAGGGGCGGACGTCAGCTTGTCCTTTATCTCCTCAAATGCGCGGGTGGCCTCGGCGGTCCACTGAAAGTCTCCCTTGCGTAAGCAGCTAGTAAACGGGGCCATAATCGAACTAAACCCCCTAACGAATCTCTTATAAAAGGTCGCAAGTCCATGAAAACTACGGGCCTCGTGAATGTTCGAGGGTGTGGGCCACTCGCGGATGGACTGGACCTTCTCAGGGTCAACGGACACGCCTGAGGAGGAGATAATGAATCCCAGAAAGTGTACTGACTCAGATAAGAAGGAGCACTTCTTCAAATTGATAACTAATTTCTCCCTTCGGAGAATGTCAAACAGGAGTCTCAAGTGCTCGAGGTGATCCGACTCAGTAAGGCTATAAATCAGAATGTCGTCAAAGTAAACGACTAGGAATTTACCCATATAGGGTCGTAGGACCTGGGTCATGACTCGCATGAATGTACTTGGGGCATTCGAAAGCCCAAATGGCATGACCAGCCACTCATACAGGCCGTCTTTCGTCTTAAACGTCGTTTTCCACTCATCCCCTTCTCGAATTCTGATCTGGTGATACCCGCTTCGAAGATCAATCTTCGAGAAGATCTGGGCTCCTGACATCGTGTCTAACAAGTCATCAAGACGAGGAATCGGGAAACGATACTTCACGGTAATCTTATTGATAGCTCTACTATCAATACACATGCGCCAACTGCCGTCCTTCTTAGGGGTAAGAAGGGCGGGGACGGCACAAGGGCTCAAGCTCTCGCGAATAAACTGCTTCCGGAGAAGCTCATCAACCTGCCTCTTGAGCTCAGCGTGCTCAACGGGATTCATGCGATAATGTGGCAGATTGGGGAGCGAGGCCCCCGGGACTAAATCTATAGCGTGTTGGATGTCCCGCAGAGGGGGTACTCATCAGGGAGCTCCTCTGGCATAATATCCGCAAACTCACTTAGTAAGGGTCGAACGGCAGGATGAACCTCAGGTGTAGGGCAGTCAGATGTCATCGTGGCTGCCACCACATACATGATACCGGCATCAGTGTTATCTCTCATAAACGCACCACGCCTCAGGATATGCACGGGCCTCAAGGCAATCGTGCTAGTGGAAGGCTCAATCCGGCCCTTAGGTCGCTCTCTGGGCTGGGTGGGAAATAATGTGATCTTCCGCCCCTTGTCGTAAAAGACACGCGTGTTTGACCGACCGAAGCACGTGACATCGCGATCGAAAAGCCAAGGGCGGCCTAACAGAACGTGGGCGACGGCCATAGGTATGACATCGCACCAGACTCGGTCCTCGAAGGATGCGATGGTGATCGGGACGAGACAGCGCTGGGTAACCTGGATCGTTGTCTTGTCGACCCAGATGACACGATAGGGGTGAGGGTGAGGCTCCGCCTTCACCTGCATGCGGTCTAGACCTCTCTGGGCCACGATATTTACGCAGCTCCCACTATCGATAGCTAGTTTGCAGGGACAGCCTGCACTCGGGAAATACGTATAGAAAATGGTAGTGCGTCTCCAATCCTCATCAGCACGTGGGGTATGCAGGAAGCGTCTGACCACTCCCACCTCTAACGAACGCTCAGCATCGCTCTCCCAGCCCTCCTCCACGGAGGCAGTGAGCTCCTCAATAATCTCCTCATCTCCCTCTACACCGTGCTCCTCATCCTCAATCAACAGATTCCGCGTCGGGCAGTGGGCCGCTACGTATCCTCTGCCCGAGCACCTAAAACACTGAATACCCCCAGGCCTCTGGCCCTCAGTAGCGATAGCCTTCCTCTTCATGTCAGGAGTGACCCGAGGGGGTGGGGTGGCTGTAGCAGTCTAGGCCGGAGCGGGCTTCCTAAACGTCGACGAATCCGTCCGGGAAGGAAACTGCTTCGTACTAGAGGTGCGAAGGTACTGCTCATACTCTAGAGCGAGCTGGAATATCTGGTCGACCGACTCCAAGCGGTGGGGAATCAGCTCTCTCCGGAGATCCGAACGGAGGCCCGCCTTGAATCGAGAGGCAGTGGCGATGGGTTCCTCCGAAATATCGCTCCTAACAACTAGCTCGTCGAATCGAGCCATATACTCGGCCACCGTGAGCGTTCCCTGACGCAAGTTCTGTAATTGCTCGAATAACTGATCCCGGTAGGACGCAGGGAGGTACTTCTTGCTCAGCCTCTGCTTCATCTCTCCCCATCTGGTGATAGGGTAATAACTGTCACGCTCTAAGGATCTCTCGACACTAATCCAATATACCTTGGCCTGCCCGACTAACTTCATCTTGGCGAACCGGACACAACGTTCATCACTCATGTCGTACCAATCAAAATAGTGGTTCATGTCAAGGAGCCAATCGCTAAAGGCCTTCGGGTCCAGGCGGCCATCGAACGTCGGGGCATCGAGGCGAATCCGACGGGTGATGTCAAAGGCGCGGTCGCCTCTCCGCGGGTCAGGATAATCATCAGGATCATCGTCACGGTCATAATCGTGTCGAGCGGGCGGGGGCCCGCGCTCACGTCGACCCGGTGGATAATACTCATCTCGACGCTGGTCATGGCGACCGTGTGGGGGTACACGGTTCCTAGGGCCAGGCTGTCGTGGCATGCGGTAATCCTCGCACGGGGGTGGGGGTCGGCCACGTGGTGGCTCTGGGTTCCGCCATGCTGGCGGGGTGGGGACTCTCACGGGGACCTCCCGATGGTAGCGGTCTGCCGGTGGCGGATCATCTCTGACTTGCTGCCCGCGGCGGGGAGAGTCATCTGGGTCACCCGCGATCTCATTGTCGTGTAGGGAGGGAGTATCCCTAGCGTGCTCTATCAGATCTAGACGACGAGTCACCGCGGCGATATAGTGACGCACATTTTCGAACTGGGCACCCATTGCGTCAAAACGCTCTAGAATTAGGCGCTGAAAGTCTGTGGTAGCGGCGCTCGAATTCGAGCCCGCTGCCCGATCGTTGGTCGCTGGTGGATCTACCATGCTTCTAAATGCCCTACCACTACGGAGCATGCAAAACGGCCCGACCTGGGCTCTGATACCAAATGATGTAGGGTAGGCTGTGTAGTGGACTCCTAAACGCAAACTAGTGACGTGAGGGGAGGACTCACCCTAACCGTGGGCTATATGTGAGACAATATTATTCAGGCGAATTAATCAACATAAGCAACATGACAAAATAATAACCATTGCATTCATTCATAAAGGAAAACAATTTTCTTTGAGCGATTTAGGCAATAGCTTTCCTCCGCATGGAGGGTTAAATTGAGCGCGCGGCGAATCAAACGTCCTGCAAGGTAAGAAGTTCACGGGCGAATACAACGTACTATATTTCCTATCAATCACAAGGATCCACAACGTGCATAATATTTTATACCAACAATAATAAATCCACACAATACGAGTACAAAATCTGAAATATAAAATTAGAGCTGCTGCGAAATCAAGCAAAACTGAAATCTTGGAGGAAAATGGGGCTCCCGGGTGGTACGAGGAGAGATCGGGTAAGGGAGGGTGGTTCCACGGAAGGGGGGGGGGGGGGTTGGAGAGTGGCTACGGGGAGCGAAAACGGGGGTCGGTGGGCGCGGGGCTAGATCCGGCAAGGTCCGGCCCCGGTCTGGACAGATCTGGTCGGATCTGTCCAGATCCGGCTGTAGGGGAAAAGGGGGGTGCGGCTGGACTTGGAGGGGGCTGGTCGGTGGCAGCAAGGGAGGGCTGGAGGGTGGCGGCACGTGGGAACCAGCGGGAGAAAAGGAATGGGCGGTGGGGGGGGGGGGGGGGGTCCGGCCGCCCAAACTGGGCGGACAGGGGGGAGGGTTCGGCTGTTAGAAGAGGCGGGCGGCTAGGGGCTGTAGGCGGCAGCAAGGCTTAGGGGAAGGAGGGAAAACAAGGAAACTTACCCCAAGGCGTCGGCACCAAGGGCTCCACGGCGTCGGCACCGTGGAACGATCACCGGAAGCAAGGAAGAAGAACTTCTCCAAACTTTCAGCAATAAAATTCCAGCAGCCCTAATAGATCTATTTATAAGAAAATGGGATTAGGGCAACCGGAATCAACGGCTATGATTGGCCAACGGTTCCGACCCCATAACTACATGAAATAAAATCCAAAATACACAATGTCATATATGAAACTGAATCTAAACGACGAGCCGGACGCATCCGCGGTAACGGATCGCCGGTCCGATCAAGTCCGTCGGCGCGAATAGAAGAAGGTGGGGTCCGCCTTGCGCCGAGATGCACCCGATGGTCCCCCATCACCTTCCCTCTCCAGTCTCAGTCTTACGAGTCACATCATGAGGGTCACCTCACACCAAAAACGGTCAGTTCAGATGTTCGACGAAGATACACTTTACTTAGGCATACCAATAACAACAAGGGGCATAGCTCAGATTGTTGCATATGACCTTACAGCCACAAAGGGGTGAGATACATTGAGATATCACGTCCATTGGAGCGGTCACCCGACCTCATATGATATTTGGATCTCTTCACAAAGCTTGAGCAACTTGTCCCAAGGCTATACTGAGAGTAAGACCATCTTCATTCACCGGAGATGAATACTTTAGAGTCGAGATGAATTGATGGAGATCAACGGCCCACATGCATTTATTCTCGCAGGAGGTGATGATCCATTGATTGTTCAGACGATCCAAGTCAACTAATGCGTCTAGATGATCTTTTCGAATCTATTTTATATATTTACTTTCGTATTTTGAGTTGTATTTAACACTCGATCGACTCGGACATTATAAGTCGTCTGATTCGAGTGGTCTGGCAGTTACTCTTCTTTTTACAGTCGTGCTAGCTGAAGTTGGAATTATTGAAAGTTTGAATTCTGATTTTGAGTCGTCGGTCTTCCTCCCGATGGGACTTTGAGATCCCCCTTGGTGTGAATCCTAGGGTTTTTTCCCGTTTCACCGATCGTCTTTCTCCCTTACATCAGGTTATGGCCCTTCTTCCTCCAGTCGATACCCATCTTGCCCCCACAGCTTCATCCATGACCACCACCAGCCCCACTCTGGTCACTAACTGCATACCCTGCCACATTCCTCCCAATCGCGTCATTCCAAGACTACTCCAAAGCCCACCGACCCATCTTCTTCCCTCCCACCACCAGCCAGCCTCTCCCCACCACCTGTCCTCCCTTCGTCCATGTCGTCTGGCCCTTCCATGCATCCAAAAATCCACTACCGACCCCTTTATTGCATCTTAACTATTGCTACTCCTACCTTATAAGCCTCCCCTCCCCTCCACTCATACATCCCTCCTCCATTGATTCCAGACCCATCAAGTTTGCCTACCAGCCCCCAGTCTCCCTTTCTCATGACACCACCCGGAAAACAACAAAAAAGATCTCAATAAATTTTTCCTGATAGAGCTTTCAAATAGAAAATCTAGAGAGGAAAACTTAGATCAACAGATTCTACCAACACCCCATTTTACCTCACTATATAAAAGATTGTCTTCCTCGTAAAAACATCTTTTTTCCACACGAAGAGCCAAGTTCATAAAAGAAAGTAATATATGTAACATATATTTCTCTTTCTTAGTCAATATAACCTAAAGAGAATTTTTTCCCTCTTCTAGAACTCTTCACTAATGAAATATCAAACTAGAAGTTGTCTCCTATGTTCCTTAACTTTTTGTCTCCTTGGACTATGACTCTAATCAAACTAATCTAATTAGAACACTCCATCTATTTTCTTCATGGAATTATGGGGATCTAGGTGAAGAGGAGAAAAAGGGGATGTTGACCACAGCTCTTACATTTTTAGCCACCCTTTTAATGAAAATTACTTGACCTACAGCTTGTCGCTTTTTGATACTTCCTCTACCCACATCTCTATGTGTTGCAGCTCATGGACTAAAGTCTTGCATTTCCTTTCTTATCAATAACAACAATTTGAGAAGTTCATTAGCAGCAATCTGAAGTCGACAGCCATTGGATCTCCACCATCGCCAGATTTTGCCCACGCCTACAAGTGCAAGTCGTAGTTGGGTGTTTTATTTTTCTATTATTGTGTGCTTGGACTATATTTTGGTAGATACAATATGATTTTATTTCGTGAATTCATATTATTTGCATGGCTTATTCTTTGTGTGCTTGAAAGTATTTTGTGCTCCAATTGTATGCTAAATAACACTTGTAATCTTGATCTAATTATGCAATTGAATGTGAAATTGAACAGGTTTTATTTCAATAAACTACTTATTAACAATTGTTAAATAGAAATGATTCATTGCATTGGCATATTTGCTACATCATTTGGAATCATTTGACAAATTAGTTAAGATTGAATACTAAGTGTCAGTACACACAACCTACCCTGTGTTAGCTTCCATCTCCTATGATGTATAGGAATTTTTGCCAGCTGGATGGCAGAGATGTTGTTTCAGAAGATAATTGTTGGTCCTTATCTTCATATTTTAGATCCTTTAAAAGTTGTTTCAACCATTTAGCATCACATCGTGAGCTCAAAGTTGCAAGATATTCGACGTTTGTTAAAGACAGCGTCACTGTCCTTTGCATTCTTGAGCTCAAGAAAATACTTTATTTCAAAGAAGAGGAATCCATATGTGCTCTTTTTGTCGTCAATGGATCATACCCAATCATGGTCTATAAAACATCTACGCTTACTCCCTGCTTCTTTCTTTTCATACATTAGTCCATGCTTTACCGTGTCTTTTAGCAGAATTTTCTTCATTGTTGTGAAATGATTTACACTTAGTTCATCCATGAAACTTGAAACGATGCTTACAGCACATTCGATGTCAAGTCTCGTGTTAGTGAGGTATATTAATGATCCAACCAAGCTCCTGTAGATTTATTATTTTACTTTTGCTTTTTTGTTGTTCTTCTACAGCTTATCATTTGAATTCACGGGTACTGCTGAAGGTCAGTAGATAAACCCTGACTTTTGAAAGACTTGGATGCCGAGGAAGTACTTCATGATATCTAGATCAATCATGTTGTATTCTTTCTTCATTTCTTGCTAGAACTGCTCTATATTTCATTATTGCTTCCTATAAGAATTAAGTCATCAACATACATGCAAATGATTAAGTAGTTTTTTTCTTGATGCTTTATATATAGTGATGGTTCATTTCGGCTCTTGATGAGGCCACTATCTATAAAGTACTTATCTATTTTGAGGTTCCACGCTCAAAGTAAAAAAGTGATTTTTGTAATATGTAAGTTTTTCTTTTTCCCCCTTGATAATAAAACTTTGTGGTTGTTCTATATAGTTTTCTTCGTTTATTTCTCCATTGAAAATCAGATTTTACATTCAACTGTAGTACTAGGAGATTACTTTGAGCTACTAAAGCAAGAACTATTCAAACTTTTTTCACTCGAACTACAAGTTTCTTTATAATCTCCTCACGGCTTTTTGTGAGTGTTCTTTGGGAACTAATCAAGCTTTGCATTTTTTATTGTCTCATCCTTATTATATTTAACCATGCAGACACACTTTAAGCCAATAATATTGTGATAAAAAAAATCTCCAATCTCCGGGTGTTATTCTTCTCAATCATGAAAATTTCAATTACAATTGCTTCAACTCACTGTTTCTCTCAGAATGCTCGGAGAAACTTGCAAACACTTGAGTAAAGAATGCTGCATTACAATGTCGATAGATATTTGCTAACTTTTTGTATCAATTTGGAGATAATGAACCAGGGCATTCAAAAATAGATGATAAACTAGTAGAGGAATTTGATCTTGGAATGCATGATAGAGATTTTGTCAAAGTGTCTTCTCTGACATCTGCATAACCACCAAAATTGAACCTTGATTCTGATCCAAATTTTGAGTATGCCCTCGATTATAGATGTCATGCTCATTTATTATAATATCTCTTGAGACAAAAAAATCCAGTTAATGGATTAAATATCTGATATCCTTCGGACGCTTCACTGTATCCCAACAAATGCACTTCTCTCATTTTTCATCAAACTTGTCTCTATTATCTGTTAGAGTGTGTAAATAAGTATGCTACTAAAGATTCTTATATAAGATATCTTTGGTTTTTTGTTGAAGAGAGCTTTTGTACGAGATATGTTAAATAGAGATGTGCACATAAAACCAAAATCACCTAAACCGGACCGAAAAGATCCAATCAAACCAAATTTAAAATTGAACCAAACGATTTGGTTCGGTTCGGTTTCAAGGGGCTAAAAACACCTTGTATATCTTCAACGAGGTTTGAACACCTTGTATATCTTATCTTAATAATGTTGTTGTTGTCGCATTATTTTTATATTTTTGTGATTGTATCTGATTGTGATTAAAAATATATAAACTAAATATTAATAGATAGGTTTGACACAATTAAATTGATAAAAAATGGATGGCTTATTGTTAAATAAATAAGCATAAATAAACTAGAAACTTTACTAGACAATTAATCTAATACAATTAAAACATTTTGTCAAGTATTCTAAGAGTTACTCAAACTATTATGTTATGAATGATATAGGATAATTTAAGTGATTGTAGTGATGAGTAGCACAGGAGTTAAGAACACAAAAAATTAAGTATGATGATTGAATGTATTAGAAAAGCCCATGTAAAAAGGCCCATTTAATGGCCTATTTTTCTTCCTCCTTCTTTAGTCTCACATCATGTATAGGATTTATTCTTCTCTCTTCTCTCCTATATATTTGTATTCTCTCCTTGTATTTACATACGGATATAATACATACAAGCTTTGAGCTCTTTCAACATGGTATCAGAGGGAGGTTCCATCTAGACGCGGACTGCCCCTTCTCTGTCCGCTCGGTCTCCTGCGGACTGCCTCTTCTCTGTCCGCCCGGTCTCCTGCGGACTGCCCCTGCTTCTGTCCGCCCGGACTCGTGCGGACTGCTTTCTGCATCCGCTCCGGTCTCGTGCGGACTGCCCTTCTGATTCCGCTCCTCTTCTCTCCCTCCGTGGTTCCACCCTCCCCAGGCTTCTTATAGCCATCTTCTGCTCTGACTCGTGGGGCCCACCTCTCTCCCTCCGCTCCGGACGATCTTCCTGTCCGCTGCGGGCTCTGCTTGTATCCGCTCGAGCCTCCTTGCTCGCGGACTGCTCCCTCTTGTCCGCTGCGGGCTCCTCTTGTATCCGCTCGAGCCTCTTTGCTCGCGGACTGCTCCCTCTTGTCCGCTGCGGGCTCCGCTTGTATCCGCTCGAGCCTCTTTGCTCGCGGACTGCTCCCTTTAGCTTTTCTCTCTCGCTCGCTGCGAGCTCTGCTTGTATCCGCTCGAGCCTCCTTGCTCGCGGACTGCTCCCTCTAGCTCGCTCCTTCTTTGTCCGCTCGAGCCTCTGCTCGCGGACTCTCTCTCTCCGCCTTCCCTTGCGGACTGCCTCTGTCCGCTGCGGGCTCTGCTTGTGTCCGCTGCTGCGCCCTGCCCCCCGTTCGCCGCGGCCTCTGTCGCGGACTGCCCCAGTTCGCCGCAACATCTGACGCGGACTGCTCCTGTTCGCCGCGGCCTCTCTCTACTCGCCGCGGCCTCCAGTCCGCCGCGACCTCCAGTCCGCCGCGACCTCCAGCCGCCGAGACAGCCAGACCGCTGCGGGTTGTTCTCTCCGAGCCCTGCTGCTCTTCCGTCGCCATGTCCTCCAGCGACTCCACTACCGCTCAACCCCCTGCCAGCCACGTAGCTCCTCTCGAACTCCGGGATGAGCTTCGGATTACTACTATTTCTCTCTCTGGCAAGGCTAATTTCATTCCCTGGGTCCACTCTGTCCGCCGGGTCTTACAGGCCAAGGGCCTTGCCCGTCACCTTACCCAGGGACCACCAACTCCGTCTACTGCTGATTGGCTCCGCAATGACGGCCGTGTCCAGACCTGGATCCTAAACTCGGTCGAGGGTGAGCCGTACCAGATGATCATGTATCATGAGACTGCTAAAGCCATGTGGGATGAACTTCATTCGCTGTACTCCGGCAAGGACAGCCTTCAACACCTTTTCGACATCCTCACTGATCTTCAAGCCTTGGATGTTGGCAAAGCACTAGACATGACCTCCTTCGTGGCCCGCGCTAAAACTCTCACGGAAGCCTGGATTCAGCACCAGCCCGCGACTACTGATCTCGCTGCCCAACGTGCCCAGAAGGAGGCTGTTTGTATTGCTATGATTATGGCTCGCGTCCCGCCACACCTACATAGTATTCGAGCTCAGGTTCTGGCTTCACCCGCTACCCCTTCTTTCTCTGATGTCTGCTCGATGTTACTTCGCGTACCACCTCCTCCGGAGGCTCCTGCACCACCCTCGCCGGCTCTTCTTCAGCAGGCCCTTCCTCCTTTACTCCCACAACCCTCCTTTCCTCGGGGTGGTCGTACGGGCTCCCGTGGGCGGGGCCGTGGCGGCCGCGGACGGCCCAAGTGCACCTACTGCGGCCGGGATGGCCATACTGAAGCCGTTTGTCACAAGAAACATGGCTACCCCCCTCGCCCGCCTACTGCTGCTGTTACCGATAGCTCACCTCCGCCTGGTACGGATCTTGAGGCTCTTCGCCTACAGCTGCAACAACTCCAGGGGTTCCTCAACCCCCCTTCTGCTTCCCATGCCTCCACCTCACATGCAGGTATTGTCTCCACCTCCGCTACAGGTACTGCCTGTCTCTCTTCCAGCTCTCGCTGGATCCTGGACTCGGGAGCCACCCACCACATCACTTCCATACGGCCGCCCCGGTTCTCTGCTGCTGCTCACCCCCCGTCTATTACTGTGGCCAATGGTGCGCTTGTCCCGGTCTCCGGCTGCGCGGACCTCCTCCTTCCTCCCTCTCTCTCTCTACGCTCCGTTCTTTATGTGCCGGCCTCGCCTTTTAATTTACTCTCTGTTGGTCGTCTTACTACTGATATGAATTGCTTTATCACCTTCACCTCTTCTGGTTTTTTGATACAGGATCAGCAGACGCGGATTACCATTGGTAGGGGTCGGCTGCAGAACGGGCTCTACCTCCTCGATGTCTCTCCCACATCCCTTTCCTCCGTTTCCTCGACTGATTGGCACTGTCGGCTTGGGCATGCCCCTCTACCTATCCTCCAGAAGGCGCTTCCAGACATTTCTCTTCCTGCTTTTCAATGTGATTCTTGTATTATTGGCAAACAGCCTCGCTCATCTTTTCCAGCTAATTGTACTAGGAGCTCAGCTCCCTTTGATTTAATACATTCTGATATTTGGGGCCCCTATAAAGTTCCTAGCATTTCTGGTTATCGTTATTTTATAACCTTTATTGATGATTACTCTCGTACTACTTGGTTGTATCTCCTGCATGATCGCTCTGAGCTTCCGCGTGTCTTTCAGGCGTTTGTGTTAGAGACTCGTACGCAATTCTCTACCACCATTAAAACTTTCCGCTCTGATAATGCTCGGGAATACACTAGCCACGAGTTTGCCACTCTCTGCGCAAACTTCGGTATTGTTCACCAGACCTCTTGTCCCTACACCCCTCAACAAAACGGGGTCGCTGAACGCAAGAACCGCCACTTGCTCGATGTGGCTCGCTCTCTCATGCTTCACATGCATGTTCCCAAAGTCTTCTGGAACTTTGCGGTGTCCACTGCATGTTTTCTTATCAACCGTCTCCCCTCTCCCGTTCTCCACAACGCTACCCCCTTTAGCCTTCTTTTTCCCTCCACACCCGCCTTCCCCCTCACCCCCGGGTTTTCGGCTGTACCTGCTTTGTCCATAAACTGGGCCCCACTCTTGACAAACTGGATCCCCGTGCGGCCAAACACATGTTTGTCGGCTACTCACGTACCCAAAAGGGCTATGTTTGCTACTCCCCGCTCACCCGGAAGGTCTCTGTTTCGGCTGATGTTACTTTCCGGGAGGACCAACCCTTCTTCCCTCCTCCTTTGCCACCACTTCTACCACCACCTCCTCCCACACCCTCCCTTCCCCGGCCGGTGATCCACGTCCACTCACCGACCACCATCCCTCCGCCTCCTGCCACCATTGACCCTCCTCGACCCCCGGTTATTCGGGTCTATGCTCGTCGCCCTCCTCCTCCCGTTGCTCCTCTGCAGTCGGCTTCGACCTCGGCTTCTCCGTGTTCTGCTGCTCCGGTGTCGGCCTCTACCGCTCATCCAATGGCGGACTATGTTTCTCTCCACCGCCTCTCTCCGCCTCTACAGGCCTTGGCTACTTCGCTCTCCTCGGTCTCTATTCCTACTTCTGTCCAGGACGCTCTTCAACATCCGGGGTGGCGTGCGGCCATGGAAGAAGAGATGGCTGCTCTTTGGGCCAACCAGACTTGGACCCTGGTGCCCCTTCCTCCCGGCCAGAAACCTGTTGGGTGCAAATGGGTTTTCGTCATTAAACATGCTCCTGATGGGACCATTGATCGCCTCAAAGCTCGGTTGGTTGCTCGTGGCTTCACCCAGCAACCAGGGCTGGACTATGACGAGACCTTCTCTCCGGTCGCTAAGCTTAACACGGTCCGCATTCTCCTCTCTGTGGCTGTCCATCGCCAGTGGCCCTTGTTTCAACTCGACGTCAAGAACGCTTTCCTGAACGGCGACCTTCAGGAAACGGTTTACATGCAACAACCTCCCGGGTTTGAGACCACGGGGGAGTCACGGGTTTGTCATCTTCTCAAATCTCTATATGGTCTCAAACAATCCCCTCGGGCATGGTTCGACAAGTTCAGCAAAGCTCTCCGGGATGTTGGCTTCACTCGCAGCTCGGCTGACTTCTCATTGTTTACTCGTCACCAGGCCACTGGTACGGTTCTCCTGTTGGTATATGTCGACGACATCATTATTACTGGCAGTGACTTGGACGGCATACAGGCCGTTAAGCTACATCTGAGCTTCGTCTTCCAAACTAAAGATCTGGGTCCTCTTCGGTACTTCCTCGGTCTGGAAGTGGCCAGACGGTCAGATGGATTGGTTCTCTCTCAGCGCAAATATTGCCTGGATCTCCTTCATGATGCAGGCTACTCTGGTTGCAAACCTATTAACACTCCCATGGATGCAAATCACAAAATATGTGCTCAGGGCTCAGATTCTGATTCGCTTCTACCAAATCCAGAATATTACCGTCGTCTAGTTGGGAAGCTCATCTACTTAACAGTTACAAGACCTGATATATCTTTCGCTGTGGGACTTGTGAGTCGCTATATGCACTCTCCTCGAAGCTCTCATCTCCAGGCTGTGGAACGCATTCTCAGATATCTTAAGACAGCTCCTGGCCAAGGACTTGTCTACAAAACATCATCCTCCAGTCCTACACTAGTGGCATACTCTGATGCCGACTACGCTGGCTCCCTCGACGATCGACGATCTACTAGCGGGTTTTGTACCTATTTTGGAGGACATCTGATTACTTGGCGAAGCAAGAAACAAGCAGTGGTTGCTCGATCCTCAGCAGAAGCAGAATATCGGGCAATGGCTGCTGTGGTCTCTGAACTCACATGGATTGAGAGTCTCCTTACCGACCTTGGAGTTAAACTACCTTCACCAGCTCTCCTCCTTTGTGACAGTCAAGCTGCCATACATATTGCCAAAAACCCGGTCTTCCATGAAAGAACGAAGCATATTGAGGTAGATTGTCATTTCATCCGAGAGAAAGTCCACATGAAGAAGATCGAGCTCAAGCACGTTCCGGGTACTGAACAGGTTGCTGACATCCTCACCAAAGCTCTTCCTAGTACCCTCTTCTATCAGTGCCTATCCAAGCTTGGATCATACGACTTGTACGCTCCAGCTTGCGGGGGAGTATTAGAAAAGCCCATGTAAAAAGGCCCATTTAATGGCCTATTTTTCTTCCTCCTTCTTTAGTCTCACATCATGTATAGGATTTATTCTTCTCTCTTCTCTCCTATATATTTGTATTCTCTCCTTGTATTTACATACGGATATAATACATACAAGCTTTGAGCTCTTTCAACAGAATGGTTAAGATGGAAAAACGTGAGTTAGGTATATGAGACTACACACAAGGATGTCTCAAAAAAATATACTCTAGGCCTATAAACAGTTCAATTTTGCTTGTATTTGAAATTTAGTATGTCAGAAAACTGAACAGATGTTTAAAAACCAAACCAAATGACACCAATCAATTTTGGTTTGATTTCGGTTTGATTTTGGTTTTATTTCAATTTGATTTTGGTTTGGGATGTGTAAAAATTGCGGTTATTCAGTTCGGTTTCGCCTAAAATCGAACCGTTTATAATCCTAATGTTAAATATATAAATTGCAGTGTTAACTACCTCACTCCAGTAAGCTCTTGACTTTCTTTCCTTGTAGCATACTCCTACCTATCTCTACTACAATTTTATTTTATCTTTCTCAAAACAACCTCATTCGGGTGAGGTGTTCAGGTTCCATTGCTTCAACTCATCATTTTTTTCTCAACCACCACTTTAAGTCAAAGTGTGTTGGTATTTTGCACTACTTGCGCTTAAAATAATAGTTCTGCACATCATGATTTGAATTTTTTTTGCAATATTACAATAGACAGCAAAATTGCCTTTCTCATTGATAATGTACTTTCCTCTATCTCTCCCATAGTTTATGGGCTTCTAGGATTTCAATTGTCTTTTGAACATAATTTATTTCGACTTTGAATTGCTTGAAAGCGTGACATCGTGTGGTCGAAAGCTTCCGATTGGGGGAGAGGGGGGGGGGGGGTGATCCTGAGAATTATAGGAACAATTCTTCTATCTGTAATGTTTTCTCCAAAAGATCTAATTTAACTATTTGAGTTGACCTGGTAAATTAGATTGTCAAATTGTTTCTAGACAGATTATAGTTTGAAAGAGATAATCTTATCCAAACCTTTGAATTCAGTGTATAACATATGCCAAGCTCCTCTTGAAGGTTGGCTACTGATATTCTTGTAAAATGGCTTCGCTAACTCCCTGTTGAATATAGAGCATGGTTTTCACATCTCCCTTCTGATTTTTTGAATGTCTTTATTGCAGCAATATCTCATCCTATGATTGGTGATGTTGTTAACGGTTAAGTGTAGTCTTGAAGGACTAGATCCCATAGTCCTTGAGAGATGAAAATTGGAATGCTCTGATAATCATATGCATCTTCATCAAATAATGGAAAAGAATTTGAGAGTAATTGAAATACAATTGGGTACTTTTGGAGGTCCTATGATGAGTTCGAAATAGGATAGGAGTATGAAGAAAGGGAAGCAAAGCTCAGATGGCTCTGATACCACTGATAAAAATTGATCTCACATTTATTTTGCATTTGCGGGTAAAGAAGAAGTGAAAACGAAAAAACGAAGCGTGATTTGAATAAACGAAGCATTTAGCATTCTCCACAGTCTTATGAGATTAGGTTTTCTTTACAGTTTTGAACGTTCTTCTTCCTGCGCCTGTTATCTTCCCCTTGTGACTGATATTCTTCAGTTCGGTAACTAATTGCTAATCTACATTACTTCTAACAACTGGACCTATCAATATGATATTTGCAAAATCGAAAGTAGGAAACATCATCAACCAGACCTCGGATAGAGCCAGGCGGAGAGTGGAGAAGAGGGAAGCGTAGCTCTCGGCAATGGCGGCGGTGTTCTTCTCGACAGCCTCCAGAGCCCTAAAGACCTCCCGGCGATCCTCTGATGGCTTCTTCTTCAAGAAATTTTCGCCGGACTCTGCATCACTTCGAGGTGTTTCTCCGAGAATCTCCTCCCTGCCGGCCAGAACGAAGGGGTTGACGGCTCGATCCGCCCGAATTGCAGCATGTGCGGCGGCTTCCGGTGGTTCTGTCCCGATTTCGGCCATTATTATTTGAAAGTGCCCTGAAGGCTTCCTTTGATTCGGCGGTGGCCGGAGCAAGCGGGGCGGGAGCAGACGGAGCAAACCCTGCGGGCGCTGTCCGGCGGTGTTAGCTTCAAATGCCTAGCAAAAACGGGTTACCGAAGAAAGCAGCCCGAGAGAGGTGTTTGTAAACACGTAAAATAAAATTTGTTGGTTTAAAACTTAGCTCCGTTTGGCACAGTTTTTTAGAGGTGTTTGTAAACACGTAAAAATAAAATTTGTTTGTTTAAAACTTAGCTCAGTTACGTAGATGTTTAATTTCATTTTGTAATTCTTTGACCTGTTTGTTTAATATTGTGTGTGGTTTTTGTCGGACCTACTGTTATATTTTTTGTGACAGACAGAGTATTACAATTTGGTATTAGTCGGTTGACGTAGTTGAGTCAGTGGTTGAAGAGCCTATAGCGGTAAGATGAGCGTCAGATAAATTATTGAAGCACTTTCTTAGCTTCAAACCTCCTACTTTTGCGGGAACATGATCCCCAACTCAAGCCGAAGATTGACTCTTTAGGATAAAAAGAACTTTGACGGCAATGGAGATGGAGTAAAGGCATAAGATCACCTCAGCCACTTTTTGCTGGATGGAGAGACGAGGCTTTGGTGGGATGAGTTAGAGTTGCATCAGTTTGCAGGCAGACAATAAATTGAGGTCTCGATGGAGGAGTTCTTTAAACTGTTTCTGCAAAAGCATCTCTCTTCCGCTCAACGTATTGCAATGGAAAATCAGTTCTAGAGGTTGACTCAAGGTGAGGGTTTGGTAGATGAATATTTGCAAGACTTTACCCAACTGAGAGAGATTATTGATTGCTCGGGATAGATAAACAAAATACTACAACATCAAACACAGAAATGTCGAGTTTGTTGTTGGCGACTGGGATTATCTGAAGATCAAGGCATTTAAGGGTGTGCCAAGAATTCGATGCTTGAAAAGCTGAGTCTTGTTGGGAAAAAATAGCACGATCCCGACCAGGGCACCTGTAGCAGATTTACAAGCAAGACAAATACAAGCACAACAATAACAAAGTGACACAACAATTTTTAACGTGGAAACCCAATCGGGTGAAAACCACGGGACTATCAGCGTCCACCCTTGAAAGCCTCCACTATAAGGCGTGAAAATCACGCACAGCAAATTACAGGGCTTTCACCACCGCCACATACACAAGGCACAATTTCCACCACCGATCCACAACGGATCACCACCACCTACACAAGGTACCAGTTCCACAAAGGAATATAAAAATCTCTCCTTACTGCAAAAGCATATATCTCTTCTCCCACAACCACGCAAGGATTGACAAGGGAAAAACAAGCGAGAAAACAAGAAACCATTACCCAACGGATTGAAAAATTCGTTTCGAATGTCGCAAAGGAGAAAGGCTACACAAAGCCCCTTCTTCTCCAGAATCCGACGATCCGATCTTCGATACTCTTCTCCAAGATCTTCTCTTGATCTTACTCCACTCAAATCTCTCTTGGAATGAATGTTTTGGCCTTTGAATTGACTTCCATTTATAGGCCTAAAAAAATGCTAACCCCAAAACTGGTGGTAGGTGTTACCTAACACCTAATTTGGTGGTAGGTGCTACCTAATTTGGTGGTAGGTACCACCTAACTCTGAATTGTGCTCATTTCAGCTTGTTTATGGAGCGCTGCTTGACGAACCCTGAGCCCAGGCAGCTCCAACATCGCTCCGGCCTCCAAACATAAACTTGTAACATCACGAGTAGGTACAAGCGTGCCCAATGGTTTTTACCGACTCGTATGGGAACCACACCCTAACAAACTCCCCCTTCACATCGAGTCGGGAGAAACCGCCATCCCGGCGATTCTCACACATGTCTCAAACTTTCCTCGGGTCACTACCTTGGTCAGCATGTCCGCCCCATTATCATCGGTGTGAACCTCCAGTAGCTCGAGCTCCTTCTTCTCCACAACATCACGTATCCAATGATACCGTGTGTCGATGTGTTTCGACCTCGAATGGAACATGGAGTTCTTTCCCAAGTGAATGGCACTATGGCTGTCACACAGCAACATATAACGATCCGGAGTGAAACCAAGTTCTTTGACAAACCTCTTCATCCAAAGCAACTCCTTTCCTGCCTTAGTTACAGTAATGAACTCAGCCTCTGTTGTTGACAGTGGCACGCACTTCTGCAGTCTCGATGCCCACGAAACTGCTCCCACTGCAAATAGCATCAGGTACCCGGACGTAGATTTTCTAGAGTCCAGATCTTTGGCCATATCAGCATTAGTATAGCCTAGAAGCTCGGGCTTACTGCCTCCAAATCTCGAACTCAGATCTGTCGTCCCATGCAGGTACCTCAGAATCCACTTCACCACGCTCCAGTGTTCTTTCCTAGGGTTGGAGATAAACCTGCTCACAATACTAATAGCATGAGCAATGTCTGGGTGCGTGCACACCATAGCATACATAAGGCTTCCCACTGCAGACGCATAAGACACCTTCTGCATAGCCTCTTTCTCCTCTGGTGTGCTGGGGCACTGATCAGCGGTCAACTTGAAGTGAGCTGCAAGTGGCGTGCTGACCTTCTTCGCCTGATCCATAGAAAAACGTTGCAACACTTTGTGGATATACCGCTCCTGGGATAACCAAAGGAATTCGGTGCCCATGTCCCTGCGAATATGCATTCCCAGAATAGTCTTCGCGGGACCCAGATCCTTCATCTCAAACTTCGAACTCAACTATCGCTTCAATTCAGTAATGCGCGCAGTGTTCTTCCCGATCAGCATGTCGTCGACATAAAGTAGCATAATGACGAAGTCTTCAGGAGCACACTGCTTCACAAATACGCAGTGGTCCAGGGTGGTCTTTGTAAAGTCGATCTCCCCGATAAAAGTCTCGAACTTCTGATACCATTGCCGCGGGGCCTGTTTCAACCCGTACAGACTTTTCTTCAAGCGGCATACATATCCTTCTTTACCCCTGATACAGTAGCCATCAGGCTGCTCCATGTACAGCTCCTCTTCAAGATTGTCATGTAGAAAAGCGGTCTTCACGTCCATCTGCTCCACCTCTAAGTCTAGCCTCGCAGCGAGGCCTAGCACAACTCGAATGGAGGACATTTTCACTACGGGCAAAAATATTTCATCAAAATCAATGCCCTGTCTCTGTGCAAATCCCTTTACTACCAACCTGGCTTTGTAACGAGGAGGTGTAGGAGAAGCACCCTCCTTCAACCTGAAGATCCACCTGTTCTTCAAGGCCTTCTTGCCCTTCGGCAACCGCACCAGGTCGTAGGTATGATTTGTCCGCAGCGATTGCATCTCCTCTTGCATCGCTGCCATCCAGTGGTGCCTCTCCGCGCTCTCTACTGCTTCAGAATAGCTCTTCGTCTCCCCTGCATCAGTTAGTAGAACAAACTCTGACGCAGAATATCTGGCGGGCGGATGCCTAGCTCGATCTGATCTCCTCAACACAGGCTCAGGAGCTGGTGCAAGCTCCTCTTCTGCAACCTCCTTAGCAGCTCCTGGCTCCTCAACATCATCTTCAGCACCTTGTGCTGGAATTGGCTCCACAGTCTCCTCAACGTGGTCATCACTACCAATAGGCAACTCAGCAGAACGTGATTCACTCCCAGACTCACCTTTTTTCTCCAGATCACCTCAAGTTTGCTTCTTGCAGAACACTGCATCTCGACTCCGCACTAACTTCTTCGTCACCGGATCAAAGAATCTGTATCCGAGCTCACCATTATGACCATAGCCCAAGAAAATGCACTTCTGGGTCTTCGATTCCAACTTCGATCGTTCATCCTTGGGAATGTGGACGAAAGCTCTGCAGCCAAATACCCGCAAATGACTATAGGATGGGTCCTTCCCATACCAGACTTGATCCGGAACATCCTCATCCAAAGGATAGCTCGGCGAGAGGTTGATGACATGCGTCGTAGTCAAAAGAGCCTCACCCCAAAACATCTCTGGCAGCTTGGACTCAGAAAGCATGCATCGCACCCTCTCCATCAATGTCTGGTTCATCCTTTCAGCAACACCATTCAGCTGTGGTGTTTTCGGGGTGGGTCTTCTCATGATGAATCCCGTGCTCCTTTCAATACTCATCAAATGGACCCACGTACTCTCCCCCATTGTCAGAACGGATACACAGTAGCTTCGTTCCAGATTGGCGTTCCATCTCAGCATGGAACCTTCTGAAGGTCTCAAGTACTTGGTCTTTGGTCTTCAACGGATAGAACCAAACCTTCCTCGACCAGTCATCAATAAAGGTCACAAAATACTGAGCTCCCCCTCGCGTTGGGACCTTCATAGGCCAGCAGACGTCTGTGTGTACGAGCTCCAATGGCTCAGATCTCCTGGTGGGCTGATGACGATGGAATGAAACCCGATTTTGCTTCCCCGCCATACAGTGCTCACACCTCTCCATGTGATCGGTCGATAGGTCACTGAGTAGCTTCTTCTTCTATAGGCAGTCCAAGCCCTTCTGGCTAATATGAGCCAGTCTCCTGTGCCACAGGGAAATGAATCCCTCATCTCTCACGGAGTTCACATGTGGATCTTCAGGCCTCCCCTCCATGTAATAAAGGTCGGACTCCCTATAGCCCTTGGCCATAACCAGCGATCCTCGAACTAGCTTCCAGAAATCACCACAAAAGACACTTACATGTCCTTCATCTCCAAGCTTCCCCACGAAAAGTAGGTTGAAACGAATATCGGGCCCGTGTCACACATCCCGCAAAATCAGCAACACTCCAGTGCTCGTCTTCAGATGCACGTCTCCACATCCCATCACCTTGTACGTATTCTCGTTGCCCATTCGTAACACCCCGCATTCATGGGTGGTGTACGTGGCAAATAGCTCCCGATTGTGGGAGACGTGCGCAGAAGCTCCTGAATCTACAATCCATCTCTTGTCGTCACAGGAGAGCGCTACCGTGATTTCATCACCGACAATGACAATATCGTCCTCATCACTGGAGACAACCGCAGCAGTGTGGCTCTCCTCCTTGGCCTCAGTCGCCACACCCTTCTTCTGCTCATTCTTCCAGGCATAGCAGAACTTCTTGATGTGTCCCTTCTTGTGACAGAAATGACACTCCACATTCTAATATCATGAACGTTACTTCCCTCTGCTCTGGCTTCTTTCCTCCTTCTGTCCTCGACTCTTGCTCCCGCCTCTCCCCCTAGATTCCATAAACAGAACATCAGCTCGTGATGAAGAGACTGACGTCCCTTGAGACTTCCGTCTCACCTCTTCGTTCAAGATCCCACTCTTGACGATCTCCATGGTGATAATCCCCTGGGGTGAAGAGTTGATCAGTGCAATCCTGACCATCTCCCAAGAGTCCGGAAGGGACTTCAACAGCCACAGCGTATTGACCTCATCCTCAAATGTCACATTCATCGCCGTCAACTGATAATTGATTCCTTGGAACTCATTCACATGATCCATGATCGGTGAGCCTTCCCGGTAGCGGAACTCTCCAAGCTTCGTCAGTAAAGCCAGCTTGTTGATGCCAGTACTCTTGGCATACAATGTTTCCAGAGTTCTCCACAGCTCCTTCGTATCTGTGATGCTAGCCACGTGGTTGTAGACGTTCGGCTTCACGAACCATCTAATGAAACCACAGAGCTTCCGGTGCTCCACCTGCCATTTAGCCGGATCCATATCCTTCGGCATCTCTTCGAAGATAGGGGCATGCCAGCCCTTGACGTAGATGAGATCCTCCATAAGCAACTGCCACTGATGATAATTTGCTCCATTCAACTTGACCATCTATTCTGAAGTTAATTCCATCTTGCTAAACCAACTGGTCGGACTGACCACAGTTCTCTGAGCGCGACTCTGTCACGATAAGTCATTGAAGAGGATATCCAGAGGACCAATGGTCGTAAACTACCGCACTCAATGCCAAACCTGAGAATACAATCGCCTCGTCTCGGAATCACAAAAGGTCAGCCCAGTATCGGCTCTGTTCTGACTACTGACCAGCAACCTCCCTCTGATACCACTTATTGGGAAAAAATAGCACGATCCCGACCAGGGCACCTGTAGCAGATTTACAAGCAAGACAAATACAAGCACAATAATAATAGAGTGACACAATAATTTTTAACGTGGAAACCCAATCGGGTGAAAACCACGGGACTATCAGCGTCCACCCTTGAAAGCCTCCACTATAAGGCGTGAAAATCACGCACAACAAATTACAGGGCTTTCACCACCGCCACATACACAAGGCACAATTTGCACCACTGATCCACAACGGATCACCACCACCTACACAAGTTACCAGTTCCACAAAGGAATACAAAAATCTCTCCTTGCTGCAAAAGCATAAATCTCTTCTCTCACAACCACACAAGGAATGACAAGGGAAAAACAAGCGAGAAAATAAGAAATCATTACCCAACGGATTGAAAAATCCGTTCCGAATGCCGCAAAGGAGAAAGGCTACACAAAGCCCCTTCTTCTCCAGAATCTGATGATCCGATCTTCGATACTCTTCTCCAAAATTTTCTTTTGATCTTCCTCCACTCAAATCTCTCTTGGAATGAATGTTTTGGCCTTTGAATTGGCTTCCATTTATAGGCCTAACAAAATGCTACCTAACCCCAAAACTGGTGGTAGGTGTTACCTAACACCTAATTTAGTGGTAGGTGCTACCTAATTTGGTGGTAGGTACCACCTAACTCTGAATTGTGCTCATTTCAGCTCGTTTATGGAGCGCTGCTTGACGAACCCTGAGCACAGGCAGCTCCAACATTGCTCCGGCCTCCAAACATAAACTTGTAACATCACGAGCAGCTACAAGCATGCCCGGTGGTTTTTACCGACTCGTATGGGAACCACACCCTAACAAGTCTGGGATACCTTAGTCCGTTTGAGATCGTAGAACGTATTAGTGAAGTTGCATATCGACTTTCTCTTTTGACGGAGTTAAGCGGTTTGCACGATATATTTCATGTATCGGTGCTAAGGAAGGTTGTGCAAGAACCTACACAAGTTGATGCAACTGATAGTGTCAATCGATGGTGGGCTAAAGACAAAGGTCATGTCTATTCGCATCGAGGACACTGAAGCCAAGTAATTGTAGAATAAAATGATACTAATTGTCAAAGTTCATGGGGACAAATGCGGTCGCGAGGAACTTTCACGGGAGTGCGTGTTATGCAATCGGACCGAGTACCGCGGTAGCGCAACGGAATTAAATCGAGCAAAAACAATCGCGCAAAAAAAAAACCACAGAACGAGATATCCAAGCACACAGACGACACAGAAAATTTACGTGGTTCGGAGAGAAGCTCCTACATCCACGGGGAGAGCGCGCCGGAGAAGATCCACTATAAGGTATGGAGGTACAGATTACAATAGAGACCGTAAGGTCGAGCAATGAAGAAAAAACCGAAAAGGTGAAACCGGACTGTCGCCTGCGATAGTGATGTCGCCGGGCGACAGTGGTACCGTTCACCTCCTTTGCGGAATCGCCGCCTGGACTGCACGCCTGAAGCTGACCTCGCCTGGATTCGGCCGCCTGATGTCGTCGCGCCGCCTGGGATCACCTCCGCTGCCTGGAAGCACCGCGGGAGACCGGCCTGATGTCGATCCGACTGGATTCGACCGGATGCCGCTCCGATAGCTCCGCCTGAAGTCGTCCGCCTGGAGTCGCCCCCTTGCTTACCTGCTGCCGCCGTCGCCGCCTGATGCCGCTGGAATGAGAACGGTGGGTGGCTAAGAACTCCTTCGGATCGCTGTTGGTATTGGATGATTTGAATCATAGCCTCCCCTCCATTTTATAGCACAAGAGAGGACCAGACATTCCATGTTTGGCGAGCACAAAGGGGGAAAGGAGAATAATCTCCTTTGATGAACTTCCAAAAAAAGATTTGACCTGGATTAGGAAAATGGGAATCCCACGGATTGGTGACATGGCGCAATCCTAACGGTCCGGGCGCGAATAGGTGTCACAATCTAACAATCTCCACCTTGACACCTCACGCGATAGACTCCACCTGAAACTTGGATCTCCTCCCTCCGGCAAACTACCCCCTCTCCCTGGGGTTTCCACGATCAGCACGCACAGATATGAGCCAAGTCAAGGCAGTGCTTGAACTTGACTCCGGTCAACGGCTTGGTCAACATGTCTGCAATGTTATCCTCAGTGTGCACCTTTAGTAACTGAATATCTCCGCCAGTGACGAACTCTCTCAACTTATGGTACCGCACATCAATGTGTTTTGTCCTGGCATGATAGACCGGGTCTTTGGCCAGACAAATCGCACTCTGACTGTCACAGTGCAGCTTCACCGCTTCCTGAGAAATCCTGAGTTCTTTGGCGAGACCTTTGAGCCAGATAGCTTCCTTCGCAGCTTCCACTGCAGCAATGTATTCAGCCTCTGTCGTAGATAAAGCCACAATGTCCCGCAGAGTGGCTTTCCAACTGATGGGGCCCTCACCACAGAGGAAGATGTACCCGGAGGTAGATCTTCTTCGGTCGAGGTCGCCCGCATAGTCGGAATCAACGTAGCCCTCTAGGACTTTAGAAACTCCGCTCTTCTTAAACAACAAACCGATGTTTTTCGTTCCGTTCAGATATCTTAGAATCCACTTGACTGCTTCCCAGTGTTGTCGCCCCGGATTCCCCATATATCTGCTGACTACGCTCACAGCCTGAGCGATATATGGTCTCGTACAGATCATGGCGTACATCAAGCATCCTACCGCACTAGCGTACGGCACCCCGAGCATCTTTTGTCGTTCTCCCTCTGTGTCTGGACACTGCTGTGACGATAATCTAAACTGTTGCCCGAGAGGGGTTGAAACGGGCTTAGATTCAGTCATATTGAACTTCTCCAGAACCTTCTGAATGTACCCTGTCTGAGAAAGCCAAAGCATGTCCCGCTTCCTATCTCGCTTGATCTCCATGCCAAGGATCTTCTGTGCTTGACCCAGATCCTTCATTTCAAACTCAGCTTGCAGTTTCTGCTTCAAAGACTGGATCTCCTGAGCTGACTTACACGCAATCAGCATGTCGTCGACGTATAGCATCAGAATCAGAACGTCGTCGTTAGCCAGGAACTTGTAGTAGGTGCAGCTGTCGTACTGGCTCCTGCTGAATCCTTGTGAAACCATGAACGTATCAAATCTCTTGTTCCACATTCTTGGAGCCTGCTTCAGACCGTAGAGGGACCTTCTTAGTTTGCACACCTTCTTCTTGTCACCGGGTTGTACAAACCCTTCAGGCTGCAAGATATAGATCTTCTCTTCCAAGTTGCCATGAAGAAACGTCGTTTTCACGTCCATCTGCTCTAGCTCCATGTCGTTCATTGTCACCATCGTAAGAAGCACCCGTATGGAGCAGTGTTTTACCACGGGTGAGAATATTTCATCAAAATCGACACCCTTCTTCTGCGCGAACCCCTTGGCAACGAATCTGGCCTTGTATCTCCACTGGCCTTTGCCGGATGTAGATTCCTTCTTCCTGAATATCCATTTGGAACTGATTGCCTTCGCCCCTTTGGGCAGACGAACCAAGTCCCAAGTCTGGTTTTTACGAAGGGACTCCATCTCTTCTTCCATAGCTGCTTTCCACTGAGAACTCTCTCTACTCTCTACAACTTCTTTATAAGATCCAGGATCTGTGGAGATCACCTGGAAAGCATACGCTACCGTGTCCTGTAGCCTGAGAGGCAGTCTGACCTCTCTCCTTGCCCTTTCTCTAGCAATAGAGTACGGCTCTGCTTCCGTAGGTTGCACAACATCAACATTTTCTGGGTCAGAGGAATCACCGTGGTCATCAGCTTGGTCGCTCCCTTCCAGCTCCACCTCTAGGGGTGTGACTGGAGTCTCCTCCACCTCTTTAGACTGAGCCTCAGATTTCTTGAGCATAGAGGCCTCATCGAAGATCACATCGCGTCTGACCTCCACCTTCTTTGTGTCCGGGTTCCACAGTTTGAACCCCTTCGTGCCGGTCTTTCGTCCCAGATAGATGCACCGTTTGGACTTAGCATCCAACTTCGTCTTCTCAGAGTCCTGTACAAGGGTGTACACAGGACAACCAAAGATGTGGATGTCAGAGTAGTCAACTGGCCTGCCTAACCAAACTTCCTGTGGCGATTTCAGATTCAGTGACATCGATGGGGATCGATTCACTAGATAGCATGCCGTATTAATGGCCTCGGCCCAGAAGGACCTTGGTAGGTCTGCAAATAACCGCATGCACCGAGCTCTCTCTAGCAACGTTCGGTTCATTCTTTCTGCCACGCCGTTCTGCTGCGGTGTACCAGGAATAGTAAGGTGTCGCGTGATGCCCTCCTGATTGCAGTATCCCTGGAACTCCGCTGAGGTGTACTCGCCACCGTTATCAGATCTCAGATATTTGACTCTTTTTCCGGTCTGCTTTTCCACTGTCGTCTTCCAGACTTTGAATTTCTCGAATACTTCGGACTTGTGCTTCAGAAAGTAGATCCAGACTTTTCTCGAAAAATCATCGATGAAAGTCACGAAGTATCTGGCCCCACCAAGAGACGGCTCTGGGGCAGGCCCCCAAACATCTGAGTGTATATATTCCAGTGCCTGCTTACTCCGCTGCGTAGATGTCACGAACTTCACTCTGTGCTGCTTCCCGAGAACGCAGGTCTCGCAGAAGTCTAACTTGCATGTCTTGACTCCTTTCAGTAGGCCCTTCTTGTGAAGCTCCAGCAGTCCTCTCTCGCTCATGTGGCCAAGTCTAGCATGCCACAGCAGAGAGGAGTCCTCATCTGTCGTCTCAGAAACCGCGGCATCGCCGGCGATGGTAGTGCCGATCAGTTTGTAGAGAGTACCAGAGCGCTCTCCTTTCATGACCACCAGAGCGCCTTTCTTGACCTTCAGATATCCTCCCTCGCCGGTGTATGAGCACCCAGCCGCCTCTAGAGTGCCTAGGGAAATTAGACTCTTTCTCAGATCGGGCACGTATCTTACATCAGTAAGGGTCCTGATTGTTCCGTCGAACATTTTAATTCTGATACTGCCGATCCCGAGCGTCTTGCACTCCGAGTCGTTTCCCATCAGAACGCGACCGCCGTCACATTGCCTGAAGCTAGTGAACCATTCTATGTTCGGGCACATGTGATACGAGCATCCCGTATCCATGATCCACGTGTCGGTGGTATCGAGGGTGGAGTGTACATGGAGTACGTCAGCATCACTCTCGGGGTCGGACGCCACAGCCGCCTGTTCCTGATTCCTTTCTTTCGCCTTTTTCTTCGGACAGTTATTTTTCCAGTGTCCTTCTTCCTTGCAGTAGTGACACTGATTCTTCTTGTCCCGAGACTTAGACCTAGCGCGATTGAATTTCTTCCCTCTGTCTCTCGATCTCCCTCTGACCGGTTCTTTGTTCTTCACGAACAAACCTTCGCTGGTGGTGGAGCTGGGTTTGCTCCGCGTTTCGTTCGATAGCAGCGTCGTCATCACCTCCTCCATTTTGAGCGTATCCTTTCCGTAGAGGATCGTGGTGACCAGATGGTCATAGGACTTCGGTAGAGAAGACAGTACTATAAGCGCCTGGTCTTCCTCTTCGACTTTTACGTCCATGCTCCGCAGCTGGGAGATCAACTTGTTGAACGCATTCATGTGTTCTAGCAGCTTGTTGCTCTCGGACATTCTTAAGCTGTATAACTGTCTCTTCATATAGAGCTTGTTTGTGAGAGATTTCGACATATACAGCTCCTCCAATTTCTTCCATAGGTCTACGGTGGTGTCAGCGTCGACCACGTTATACATGACCTCGTCGGCGAGACTCAATTGGATTGTGCTGATGGCCTTCAGATCCAGTTCCTCCCATTCCTCGTCTTTCTTCACGCCGGACTTCTCCTTGCCGAGTAGCGCCTTGTGGAGTCCTTGCTGAACGAGAACCGCCTTGATCCGCTTCTGCCATAAGCCGAAATCGATCTTGCCGTCGTACTTGGAAATCTCGAATTTTGGGCCATTATTTTGCTCGCAGTGCTACTGAGTGATCAGAAAAATGTTCTCGGATCAGATCTTGAGAAGGTAGGGAGTGGACCTTGTCGTCACCTACCGTTGACCCAGATCTAGAACCAGAACGCCCAGACGATCACCCCCGCGGAACCTCGCTCTGATACCAATTGTTATGCAATCGGACCGAGTACCGCGGTAGCGCAACGGAATTAAATCGAGCAAAAACAATCGCGCAAAATAAAAAACCACAGAACGAGATATCCAAGCACACAGACGACACAGAAAATTTACGTGGTTCGGAGAGAAGCTCCTACATCCACGGGGAGAGCGCGCCGGAGAAGATCCACTATAAGGTATGGAGGTACAGATTACAATAGAGACCGTAAGGTCGAGCAATGAAGAAAAAACCGAAAAGGTGAAACCGGACTGTCGCCTGCGATAGTGATGTCGCCGGGCGACAGTGGTACCGTTCACCTCCTTTGCGGAATCGCCGCCTGGACTGCACGCCTGAAGCTGACCTCGCCTGGATTCGGCCGCCTGATGTCGCCGCGCCGCCTGGGATCTCCTCCGCTGCCTGGAACCACCGCGGGAGACCGGCCTGATGTCGATCCGACTGGATTCGACCGGATGCCGCTCCGATAGCTCCGCCTGAAGTCGTCCGCCTGGAGTCGCCCCCTTGCGCACCTGCTGCCGCCGTCGCCGCCTGATGCCGCTGGAATGAGAACGGTGGGTGGCTAAGAACTCCTTCGGATCGTTGTTGGTATTGGATGATTTGAATCATAGCCTCCCCTCCGTTTTATAGCACAAGAGAGGACCGGACATTCCATGTTTGGCGAGCAAAAAGGGGGAAAGGAGAATAATCTCCTTTGATGAACTTCCAAAAAAGGATTTGGCCTGGATTAGGAAAATGGGAATCCCACGGATTGGTGACATGGCGCAATCCTAACGGTCCGGGCGCGAATAGGTGTCACAATCTAACAAGTGCGAACAAACTGGGTTGGAGGAGTTCCCTGAGTTGTTCCGCTAAGGTATAATTTAAATTTTGTACTTTTATGTTGTTTTCTTTATTTTTGAAGTTCGGGATGAACTTTTTTTAAGTGGAGTGGATGTGTAACACTCCAGTGTTCCAGAACATTGAAAAACAATATTAGTCGGCAAAATCATGTGGTCGACAAAAGCATATAGTCGATAAACTGATGCAGTCAATATATTTGTAGTCGACAAGCAGATGCAATCGATAAATGTTGCAGTCAACAAGCTGATGCAGTCGATAAATAATACAGTCGACACATCCAGCATTGAAGGAGCTTAAGCGGTGAGACAATCCTTAAACGACCACCGCCTATGATAGCGCTGAATCCAAATCTTAAATTAAATCATGACCACCTATTTTATTTGGCTTTTGGAAACTTAGGGCTGGGATTAATCCCGAGAGTGATAAACCAACCGGAAGAATTAATCTTCTCTTCATTTCTCATTTTACACACTCTCTCTCTCTCTCTCTCTCTCTCTCTCTCTCTCTCTCTCTCTCTCTCTTAAAGTATGAAAAGAAGAAAAGGAAAGGGAGAAAGAAGAAGAAGACTGGTTCCCGGCCGAAGAAGATTCACGCTATAGGAGGAGCTTCGAATTCGCGGCCCGAAGGAGATTCCTCGCTCGGATTCGCGGATCACGGAGAGGGAAGCGCTGCGAGTAATTAATTCTGTCTGGATCAACATCGAGTCCATGGCGCTGAAGCGATCGTCGGGGGTAACGATTCTCATTCTTAATGCTGGGACATGCTATTCCTTTTATTATGACATGATTGCATAGAAGTTTTTACTAATTAGCGGAAGATGAGTTTTCCAACAGGTCGATATGGATTATCCCCAATTGAAGTTGCATATAGAGTCCGAATTATTGTACGTACATAGGCATGATGTATGAAACTCATCTGCGACAAGTTGATTCAGTTTGATGATTTTTACTTTTGCATGCTGGAGAAGACTATGGAAAATTATATGTTGTTTCAGATTCTAGGTGTTGTTGGGTACTGCAAGGAGTACTAGAGGTTAACTTTGGGAAATACACAAAATTATGATAAACTTGATGTTCTATTGATAACGCGCGATGTTGGTGGCTATCGTTGACGATAGCTCTTTTGGTCGAAATCAGTGAGCTTTGTTGTTTGGTGTGAAGCCTAGGTCCCAGGGATTGAGTGTGTAACATTAGAAGCTAAAAGACTTGTTGTGTCTAGCTTATGCGACCTTATGTGTCGAATGTAAGAGATAACATTGGTTATCAAGTAAACGTGCCGAGTTGAAGTCATACCTGCATCATGACAACGTGATTCTGTTGATTTGAACACGAGCAAAGCTGGTCTGAACCCGTCTTTTGCTTGTCGGTGAAGAGGTAGCTCATCGGTGCACGACTTGATCTTGGGGAAACCATAAGGCATTGTGCCCTTGATGACAAAAGCCCAATAATTGTCTAAGTGAATGCTACTTAGGATGGAGGTGAGACTCAGGGAGTACACCGAAAGTGTGTTGTTGGGTACATTGGTCAAATGTACCTGATTTGAAGAAGCCTCATCTAACTCAATGATATACATCATAGTGTATTTGATGTTTGTTTGAGTTACTTGTGCAGGTTAGGTATTCACTAGACTGAAGCTAAATGTTTCTAAGTCCATGTGTCGACACCCAGAGGGAAAGTGTCGACACTTGAGAAAGCTTGTGTCGACACCTAGACAAGCAGTGTCGACACTTGGAGTCATTGTGTCGACACCTGGGAAGAAGAGTCGACACCAGTCAGAAAGTGTCGACACTTGGAGCTGTGTCGACACTCAGTGTAGAAGAATGCAGAAAAGCTGTGTCGACACTTAGCAGAAGTGTCGACACCTAGAAGAGCTGAGTCAACACCAGAAAGTGTCGACACTTGGAGTTGTGTCGACACTCAGCAAAAGTCTGCAGAATCTAAGTACAAGTGTCGACACTCAACACAATGTGTCGACACTATGCAAAAGAGTCAACACTTAAAGAAAGTGTCGACACCCAGCACAATGTGTCGACACTTAGCTAAAGACTCAGTATTTGAAGTAAGTGTCGACACTCAACACAATGTGTCGACACTATGCTGAAGAGTCAGTAGTTGAAGAAAGTGTCGACACTCAGCTCAATGTGTCGACACTTAGTTGAAGACTCTACACTTGAAGAAAGTGTCGACACAAGGAGCTGTGTCGACACTTAGCAAAGAACAGAAAAGTTACAAAATATTCTAAGTACAAGTGTCGACACTAAAGGAATGTGTCGACACTCAGCTGAAGAAACAAAAGTGAAGACTTGTGTCGACACCAAGAAGCAGTGTCGACACTTGACAGTTTCAACACATGAAGATGTGTCGACACAAAGAACATGTGTCGACACTTAGAAGAATACAGTTGAAGAATGAAGAACAAGTACTTGTGTCGACACTCAATTTCAGTGTCGACACATGCAGAAGAATCTGTGTCGAGACATACAAGGAATTGTGTCGACACCTTGTAGACTTGTGTCGACACTTACACAACATGTGTCGACACTTAGTCTATAAGTGTCGACACTTAAGAACAGAAAGTCTCGACACTATCTGACAGTTAGAGAATTTCAAGAAGTGACTGGTTGACAAGACAGCTGCCGATCCAGCCGGTCTACATCAACTGTCAGAGATATCAGAAGTCTATTATGAACCGGATCAGCCGGTTACCATGAAGGAAGCCTATAAATAGGCATCCATAGTTTACAGAAATAAGGTGGTGGTTGTGATTGATGAAGTAATATAGAAGTGGTTGAAAAAGTTTTTGACAGAGAGAGTTCAGATCTTTGTAAAAGTGGTATATTGAGTATCAACACAAGAAGATCTTGCTGTGCATCAGCAGATCTAAGAAGCTGGAGAGAGAGAGCTCCAACCAAGTATTCAGTCTTTGGAACTAAGGCTGAGAAGAAGAATTCAGAGTCATCTGGATTTCAAGAAGCAGAGGTCAAGGAACAACTGCAGAAGATTCAGACTAATTCAGTTCTAATCAAGAAGCTTTGAAGGAAGCTAAGTCAGTTTGGATCTAACTGAGTTCTTCCAAGAACTCTTCAAGAATCTCTCAACTCCTCTCTTATTTTCTGAGTTGTAGAGTTAGCTATTGTACTTTCTATTTTAACTTGTAGGATTCATTGGATCTGAGAGAATTGTAAGCCTATATTATAAAGGCTGAGGGTAGGGCTTGCTTGCCTGAGTGTAGGAGTTGAAGAACTCTGAGTGTAGGCCTTAATTGACTGAGTGTAGGCCTGGGTGGCTGAGTGTAGGCCTTTTGGCTGAGTGTAAGGCTTTGGGCCTGAGGTAGGAACCTAGTTGGGTTCTGAGTTAGTGGAGAAGTTTGGCCGAATCTAGTACACTGCTAGATAGGTGAAGGGGGAAAGTGGATGTACCCAAAGATTGGGGAACCACTATAAATTAGTGTGTCATCTGTGCTGTGCTGTGCTGTGAATTGACTGTTTATTTCTGTAATTGCTGTTAGTTGTAATAATCTGTGAAATAACTGTTGAGCTGCCAACAAAATTGCAAAAAGGTTTAGGTCACCTATTCACCCCCCCTCTAGGTGTTTAGGTACCATATCTTTCAAGTGGTATCAGAGGGAGGTTCCTCAAAAAGGACTAACTGTCTGAGGAGATCCAGTTTGGCAGATTCAGTATAAGTCAGGAAACAGTTTCAAGAAAATCAAGAAACATGTGGTCTTCAGAGAATCACAAGGAATTGGGTTCAATGAAACTGCCCATATGCAGAAAGGAGATTTTTGGAATCTGGAAAGAAAGGGTAAGGCTGTTCATGGAGGCCTCTGACCCTAGGATCTACATCACAGTCAAAGAAGGGCCTTATGTGCCCATGAAGATTTCAGTCTTGGATGCTACACAAAGAACTCCAAAGGATTTTTCTGAGATGACCAAGGATGAGATTGTCCTAGCTACAATGGACAAAAGGGCACAGAACATCATAGTTAGTGCAATTGATGATGCCACCTTCCAGAACCTTATTCACTGTAAAACAGCAAAAGAAATGTGGGATACCCTCATTGTCTACATGGAAGGTTCTGAAGAAGTAAGGCAAGATAGGAAGTCCTTGCTTAATCAAGAATATGAGAGCTTTAGGCAAGGAAGAGGAGATAGCATCACTGAATGCTACAAGAAATTCTACAGAATTGTTAATGAACTCATGTCCTATGGAAGAGAGTTCACTAACTATGAATTAAATGATAAGTTCTTAAGGTCCCTAACCAAAGATTGGGACACTAAGATCTGTGCCATCAGAGAAATGGCAAAGTTGGGAGAAATTCCTCCTCCCACACTGTTTGGCAAGTTGTTATCTTATGAGATGCAATTGTCAGTAAGAAAAGAGGAGGAAAAGTCAACAATGACTGAACACAGGGAAATGACTGTTGCCTTTAAGTCAGAAGTACCTAGAAAGAACAGGACTAAGTCATCAACTCCTCCTCCAGAGGTAGTTGAATCAGAATCTGATGAGTCTGTTAGCACTAAATCTACAAGCAATGAAAGTGATGAAGATTTTGCTGCATTTACCAGACATTTTCAGAAATTCCTTAAGAAGAAACAGTGGAGGTCCAGACCTTCATATTCCAAAGGGAAAGAAGTCCAGTATCAGGAGAAGAAGCCTTCAAAGAAGGATAAGAAAAAGACAAAGACTAGTAAGGCAACTGGGTCTAAGATTGTGTGTTACTGCTGCAATAGACAGGGTCATGTTATTGCTGATTGTCCTGAAAGAAGGAAAGAATCCAGTGACAAAAAGAAGACTCACTTCAAAGGAAAGAAGGAGAAGTCCTTTGTTGCAAAGAATGAGAATACTCTTTCAGACATTTCTTCTTCAGACACTGAGACAGATGCTGAAGCCTATATATGGCTATTTGCTGAAGAAGAAGAAGAGTTTATGCAGATCATGGAATCAATCTATGAACAAGAAGAGGTTCAGTGCCAAGGACTGATGACATTGACTGAAAGTACCAAAATCCTGGAGCAGCCAGGACCTAGTCAGGTACAAAGTCCAGATTTCAGTTCTAGTTCAGAGTCAGATTCATCTTCATCAAGTGATGGAAGTGTTTCTGAATCTGAGGGAGATATTCATCAGCTCTTAGATGAATACCAAGTACTGTTGCAAGCCTATAAGAAAAGCAAGATCCTAGCCAAAAGTCAGGCAAAGGAGATTGCTGATCTCAAGGCAGCTGCAACAGACTTTGAGAAGCAGTATGATCAAAAACTGAATGAAGTAGCCAGGCTGAAACACATTACTGTGATTCAGATGGGTACTATTACATTTAAGAATGATCAAATTAAGAGACTGGAGACAAATCTACAGAAGGAAAGAGAGCTAGTTGCTAGGTTTTCAAAACCTAAATCAGTGCTACCCTTGATTGATGAATTTGTTCATCATAAAGGAAAGGCTGGATTGGGTTTTATTAAACCAGCTAGGACTGTTCAGGATCAGTCCAAGTCCAAGGGCAAAGCCCCAACATTCAACAAGCCTGCTGTAGTCAAAACAGCAAAGGTTGTACCTAAGCAAAAGTACAACAAGTTTGAATGCTGGTGTTGTGGCAAGGTTGGCCACTTTGCCTTGGACTGTTGGCACAATGCAAGTGTCATTGGGAGTAGCAAGTTACCTGCTGGAAAGCCAACAGGTAGCTATGTCAAATTGCAAACTAACAATCACCAAGGACCCAAGTTTACTTTGGGTTCTAAGGTTCAGTAATTTGTTTTGCAGGTGAATCCAAGTGGCCATACCCCTACATGGTACTTGGATAGTGGATGTTCCAGACACATGACTGGAACAAGGGGACTACTGAAGGACTACATTCCAATCAAAAATGGTCCTAAAGTGACCTTTGGTGGTTCTGAAAAAGGAATCATCAAAGGGTTTGGTAACATCTCTTCAAACCTTGTTACCATTACTCAAGTGGCTTATGTTAAAGGGTTGAAACACAACCTCATTAGTATAAGTCAATTAAGTGATGTAGGGTATGACATCTCATTTGTTAAAAATGGTTGTCATATCAAGAGGTCAAGTGATCAAGAGATCATTTTGACAGGATATAGAAAGAGAAATGTCTATTGTTTAGACATTATGGTTGAGAACAATAGTTCTCCAGTTTGTCTTGTAGCTGATGAGACAGTCTCTCAATGTGTCAAATGACACAAGAGGCTTGCTCATCTTAATTACAAGACTATTGGCAAACTCTTTAGTAAAGAGTTAGTGAGGAATGGTCCTCAAGTTAAGTGTGTCAAAGATGGCATTTGCTCAGCTTGTCAAAAGGGCAAGCAGACTAAATCCACCTTTAGAAGCTTAGACAACAAAGATGCTGTGAGGTGTTTATACCTCTTGCATATGGATCTATTTGGTCCAATGCCAGTTCACAGCTTAGGTAGGAAGGTCTACACCTTTGTAGTTGTTGATGACTACTCAAGGTTTTCCTGGGTGTTCTTCTTAAAGCAGAAATCTGAGACACCTAGTGTCTTCTATAGTTTTGTTAAGCAAATTCAGAATGAATTGAACTGTACAGTGGTCAAAATTAGAAGTGACCATGGTACATAGTTTCAGTCTGAAAGCATGACAAAGCTGTGTGAAGACTATGGGATATTTCAAGAATTCTCTTCACCTAGAACACCTCAGCAAAATGGCATTGCTGAAAGGAAAAATAGGACCTTGATAGAGGCTGGTAGAACCCTATTAAGTGATTCATCACTGCCAGAGTATTTCTGGGCTGAAGCAGTTAACACTGCATGCCATGTGATAAATAGGGCTACCATCACTAAAAGGTTAAACAAGACCCCCTATGAAGTTGTGAAAGGCAGGAAACCAAATCTATCCTATTTCAGGATTTTTGGTTGCAAATGCTTCATACTTAACAATGGAAAGTCTTACCTAACTAAGTTTGCTGCCAAGTCCCAAGAGGGAGTGTTTGTTGGGTACAGCAATAATAATAAGGCTTATAGAGTCTACAACTTGACTACACAAGTTGTAGAGGAATCTGTGCATGTAGTTTTTGATGAGTCACAACTAATTAACAATGAGTTGTCTAGTAGTGTGTGCAGCCCCACAGGTCTTACTAAGAAGATGGACAAGCTAACCATAGAAGATGTACCTGCTGCAAGACAGCAAGTAGAAGATGATGGCTTATGTCCAGGGGGAGAACTACATGTACCAGGAGCTGAAGAAGTACAAGGAACTCAGCATGATGAAGATGCTGTAGAAGTTCAACCAGAAGTAAGGATGCCTCCAGCCAACAGGCATCTAAGAGATCATCCAGTAGAGCTGATAATTGGAGATCCAAGACAAGGTGTTCAGACAAGGAGCAGAAATCAGAATGCTGAAGTATATTCAAGTTTTCTGTCTCAAATAGAACCAAAGAAATTTGAAGAAGCAATACAAGATCCACAGTGGACTGAAGCAATGCAGGAAGAGCTTAATCAGTTCAAAAGGTGCAAGGTTTGGGATCTGGTTCCTAAGCCTAAAGATCACAATGTGATAGGAACAAAGTGGATCTACAGGAACAAGTTAGATGAACAAGGTGTCATCATTAAGAATAAAGCAAGACTGGTTGCAAAAGGATATAGGCAAGAAGAAGGTATTGATTTTGATCAAACCTTTGCTCCAGTAGCCAGACTGGAAGCCATAAGGATGTTCTTGGCCTATGCAACCTACCAAGGATTCAAAGTATACCAAATGGATGTGAAGTCAGCATTCCTTAATGGTAATTTAAAAGAAGAAGTATATGTGGAGCAGCCTTCAGGTTTTGTTGATCCTACTCTTCCACATTATGTCTATAGACTTAGGAAAGCATTATATGGGTTAAAACAAGCACCTAGAGCTTGGTATGAAACCCTATCTAGTTTCCTCATTGAGAACAAGTTCTCAAGGGGGAAAATAGATAAGACTCTATTCCTTAGGGAATCTAGAGGCAAAGTCATACTTGTCCAAATATATGTAGATGACATTATATTTGGGTCTACTGAAAGTAGCCTTTGCAAAAAGTTTGCAAAGCTTATGCAAAGTCAATTTGAGATGAGTAGTATGGGAGAACTGAAGTTTTTCTTGGGTCTCCAAGTTAAACAGACTGGAAGTGGTCTATCCATATGTCAGTCCAAGTTCACCCTAGAACTCATAAGGAAGTATGGTATGGATTCATCCAGTACCATGAAGACTCCTATGGGGTCAAGTATGTCTCTAAGCAAGGATGATGCAGGGAAACCTGTAGATGAAACCTTGTATAGAGGGATAGTTGGCTCCCTACTATACTTGACTGCAAGTAGGCCTGACATTATGTATGCTACATGTGTTTGTGCCAGGTATCAAGCCTGCCCTAAAGAGTCTCACTTGACTGCAGTCAAGAGAATCTTGAGATATCTAAAGGGCACACCTTATCTAGGCCTCTGGTACCCTAGGAATGGAGATTTTGATCTAACAGGCTATTCAGATGCAGACTTTGCAGGATGCAAAGAAGATAGAAAGAGCACAACTGGATCCTATCAATTCCTAGGTGGAAGACTCATTTCATGGAGCAGTAAGAAGCAAACCAGTGTGGCTATTTCCACAGCTGAGTCAGAATATGTAGCTGCAGGAAGTTGCTGTGCTCAACTTCTGTGGATTCAATATCAGTTAGAAGACTATGGAGTTCAGGTAAGTAGAACTCCACTTTACTGTGATTCTACTAGTGCTATTTCAATAGCTAACAATCCTGTATCACATAGTAGAATTAAACATATTGAGATCAAATATCACTTTCTTAGAGAGCATGTAGAAAGAAATGATATTGCACTTGAATATGTTAAAACTGATAATCAGATAGCTGATATGTTTACTAAGCCCTTAGAAGAAGCTAAGTTCAATAGGTTCAAAATTGAACTAGGTATGATAAACTTAGACTAAGTTTACAGAACTAAAAATTGGCTAAGTAAAATGGTGTCGACACATAGACAAGTCTATGTCGACACAGAATAGTAAGTGTCGACCCTTCAGGAAAATGGTGTCGACACATCTAGGAAGTTGGTGTCGACACTTCAGAATGTTAGTGTCGACACATGTCGAGTAGGTGTCGACACATCCAATAAGGTGTCGACACTTAAGTTTTACTCAGAATTTTCTAAGTAAAGTCTCGACTACATGTCGAGTAGTGTGGTGTCGACACTTAACCAAGTGTCGACACATAAAATCTGTTGACTAAACTTGTGTCGACACATGAGTGTCGAGACATTATAAGTCAGTGTCGACACTTATTGACAGTGTCGACACATCTTTAGAAATTCATCCCGCCTGTTCGTCTTCAAACCAGAAAGGTATAAATAGGATTCTGTCTTTGTTTGTCGACACGCTTTCAAAGTTTCGAGACCAAAACTCTTGTGTCGACATTTCTCTCTTCTCAAGACTAAATCTTCAAACCCTAATGGCTCCCAAGCTGGAGGAGAATGTTAACGAAGGCTATGAGCTCGTGCGAGGCGCATTTCGACGATGGCGATCAAGAAATCAAATCGGTGATAACCCTAGTCACCGATTCAGGATTGGAGTTCTTGGTTTCAGAACCAACCAAGATATGGAAGAAGGAAGTGCTTGAATTCCTTACTGGAGCGTCTGTAGATGACTCAGGCTACAGAATTAAGTCAAGGTGCATGGCACCAAGGTCAAGGTTCACCCAAAAGTCTGAGAAAGGTACTTCAGCTACCTAAACTCAAGAAGAAGAGAAGTCTACATCTAAGACCAGGGAAGCTTTGTCTGGTGTGGTCTTGATCAAGATGAAAATAGGTTCTGTCTTTCACAGAAAAGGCATGAACATTCAAGGAAAATTTCTGTCTGAAGTAGTAGGCAAAGTTATACTAAGCAAACCAGGAGGACATGACAGGGTGTCAGCCTCTATGTTCAGTATTATGACCAGAATCATCTTCAACCTCAAAACAGATTGGTCTATGATTGTCTTTGAGAAAGTGAAGGAAAGTCTGAAGAAGCCCAATCTGGGCAGGATACTAAGTCTCTACCTGGCTGGATCAATTCCAGAGGTAATGAGCACTGCTGCTGGAACTAAAATCAACCACATGAGAAGGATGGACATGAGGATATTCTCCAGGTGGGAAAGGGTGCTGTCAAAGGAATTGACCACCCCTGAGAAACAAGCTTCTAAGAAAGACTCTCCTCCAGGAAGAAGAGGAAGACTGCTGCTGTGACTCAGGAGTCCTCCAGCAGCTCAGGCAGTGAAGAACATGTTGTTTTCACTCCTGATAATCATGAGGATGAGGCTGCAGAGAAGTCACCTGCTCCTCAGGAGCCAGCTGACATCCAGGGGGAGCTTCCAGTGTAGCAGAACCATCTACACTGGAGAGTGAGCAAGCCACCATCCTCATCCAAGAGGTACTTGTTGACCTTAATACTTTAATTTTTCTATAATAAATTCTGATTTGTCTGATGACCATCAGCAAAATCAGCAAGCAACTCAAGAACCAGATGTTGTTCTCCAAGACACATCTGTTGTAGCTGATGAACACAGTACATCTCCTGCACAGTCTCCAGCAGAATACACAATGGAAGATCTATTTCTGAATTTAGATCAAGATGATTTTGATATGGACAAGAATGCTGCTGATGAAGAGAAGGATGCTGCTGCTGAGGGGGAGAACTTGGATGTTCAGAAGAGCCTATAAGGCTAGATACTGAGAAGGCACAAGATGTGCAAACTGAAAAACCATCAAGCCCTAAGGATAGGGTGGATATAGCAGTACATCAGAGTCTGAGGATGATGAAGCTGAGCAAGCTAAAAGAAGAAATTCTTTGTTTTCAAAAGAAGGAGTCAGAGCTATAAGAAGGCTCTACAAACTGTTGCTCAACACTCACTAGTCCAACAAGCTCCATCAACTGATTACAGTGCCTAATGGTAGCAATGCAAGTAAGCTGGATGAGCAAAGAAGGCTATAGAGACATATATTGATGAAGGCCAAAGTCCCTACAATTGATCTAGCTCAAGATATCAAGTCAATAAGGTTTGAAATGAACCTTGAATAAAAGGAAATGACTGACTGCTTCCACAAGGGTGGTAATGCAGTGGTCTATCTGGCTAAACATCAAGAAAAGATAAAGACTCAAGTAGATGATATAGCACTAAAGCAAGGCTATGTGCTGGAGAATCAATTGAGGATGAATGATAATTTGACTGCATCTCACAATGCAATAGTCACTGAACTCAAGAATAAGTCTGATGAACCATCAACTCCTCTGCTGCTGCCAAGCTGAATTTGATAAAGTATTTCAAGGAAGAAATTGCTGCTGTCAAGACTGCAATCAAAGATTCACAGAAGGTCATTTCTGAACAGCTTACAAAGCTTAGACCTTTCTTTAAGGATGGCATAAGGTATTTGGACAGCCAAATCAGATTCCAAAAAGATGATGTGAGAGATCATGTAGCACAAGAAGTCATAAAGGGGGAGAGGGTGTTAGTCAAAGCTAGCTCTGACCATGCCAAATGGATTTCTAATTCCATCAGAGCTACACTGGGCTATCCTCCCCTGTGTGATGATGATAATGTAGCTGAATCTGGTATTCAAAGTGCATATCTTGGAGGTGAGCAACAGGAAGTAGCTCAGTGATCTATCCACCTCCAGATTTTGAAATGGTTCATGCTGATGTAAGCACAATGTATAGTCCAACTGCTGGCAAGCCTAATGTTATTCTGGAAAAGGTTGTTCAACCTATTACAGCTGCTATGCAAGAGGCTTTGGACAAAGAAGAAGAGACAAGGCTGTCAAAGAAGAAGTTCAGGGAACTTGCTGAGCAAAAACCAGATTTTGAACAGTGGAGCCCTACTTCTAGGAACATCATTCTCACAGCCTGGAAAGCAGCCAAGGACAATGCCCATGAGAGGAACAAGTGGTTCTCAGAGGCAGAATGGAGGAAGCATGAGAGTAGGCAGGAAGCCATTGTCCAACATAGAAGGAAGGCTAAGTTAGGAAAGCTACCTCCAACAGCTGTGGAGCCTAGCAAGTACTTTCCTAAGCCCTATCATTATTTTGAGAGGCAAAAAATCAAGGCTGAAGAACAGAAGAAGAAGGACTCCAAAGGGAAGAAGACTGCTGAAGCTGAGCCTGCTGCTGCTGCTGTAAAGGCCAAAGTGCAAGCTGGAAAAGGCATAGTCATAAAAGAACCAGAGCAGAATTAGATTAAGATTAAACTGAAGAATGTTGTAATCTGTTACATCAAAATTATTGTAAATCATTGAAAATGTATTGCAAACAATGTATGAACAATTTTTGATAAATATATATTTCATGATTGTTCGATGAATGTGTCTAATTCTTGTTTGTTCTGTAATGCTGAATGAGTATACATGTGTGCTTTATTACATGTTTAAGTTTAACTCTGTTGACATATACCTGTTTTACATCATTTTATAATTTTTAATTATGAGTGGTGTATATCATTGACTAAGGGTTATGACTTCTCCAAATAGGGGGAGATTGTTGGGTACATTGGTCAAATGTACCTGATTTGAAGAAGCCTCACCTAACTCAATGATATACATCATAATGTATTTGATGTTTGTTTGAGTTACTTGTGCAGGTTAGGTATTCACTGGACTGAAGCTAAAAGTTTCTAAGTCCATGTGTCGACACCCAGAGGGAAAGTGTCGACACTTGAGAAAGCTTGTGTCGACACCCAGACAAGCAGTGTCGACACTTGGAGTCATTGTGTCGACACCTGGGAAGAAGAGTCGACACCAGTCAGAAAGTGTCGACACTTGGAGCTGTGTCGACACTCAGTGTAGAAGAATGCAGAAAAGCTGTGTCGACACTTAGCAAAAGTGTCGACACCTAAAAGAGCTGAGTCAACACCAGAAAGTGTCGACACTTGGAGTTGTGTCGACACTCAGCAAAAGTCTGCAGAATCTAAGTACAAGTGTCGACACTCAACACAATGTGTCGACACTATGCAGAAGAGTCGACACTTAGCTAAAGACTCAGTATTTGAAGTAAGTGTCGACACTCAACACAATGTGTCGACACTATGCTGAAGAGTCAACACTTGAAGAAAGTGTCGACACTCAGCACAATGTGTCGACACTTAGTTGAAGACTCTACACTTGAAGAAGCTGTGTCGACACTTAGCAAAGAACAGAAAAGTTACAAAATATTCTAAGTACAAGTGTCGACACTAAAGGAATGTGTCGACACTCAGCTGAAGAAACAAAAGTGAAGACTTGTGTCGACACCAAGAAGCAGTGTCGACACTTGACAGTTTCAACACATGAAGATGTGTCGACACAAAGAGATGTGTCGACACTTAGAAGAATACAGTTAAAGAATGAAGAACAAGTACTTGTGTCGACACTCAATTTCAGTGTCGACACATGCAGAAGAATCTGTGTCGAGACATACAAGGAATTGTGTCGACACCTTGTAGACTTGTGTCGACACTTACACAACATGTGTCGACACTTAGTCTATAAGTGTCGACACTTAAGAACAGAAAGTCTCGACACTATCTGACAGTTAGAGAATTTCAAAAAGTGACTGGTTGACAAGACAGCTGCCGATCCAGCCGGTCTACATCAACTATCAGAGATATCAGAAGTCTGTTATGAACCGGATCAGCCGTGTTGAAGCCAAAATTGGCCTCTGTGGAGTTCGGGGTCCCTGAAAGGGGTGACCTCACACCTTACTACACTCGAGAGAACGTCACGGACCGGAGACTTAGGAGACTATGAACAGACCCTCGGCTCTAGCACGGAGGTCCCACCTCACACCCGGAAGGCTACCTGAGCTCTTCCCCTCCCTCACCAAAGGGCTAGGCTAGGCGCCTTGGAGAGCGTGTTGAAGCCAAAATTGGCCTCTGTGGAGTTCGGGGTCCCTGAAAGGGGTGACCTCACACCTACTACACTCGAGAGAACGTCACGGACCGGAGACTTAGGAGACTATGAACAGACCCTCGGCTCTAGCACGGAGGTCCCACCTCACACCCGGAAGGCTACCTGAGCTCTTCCCTCCCTCACCAAAGGGCTAGGCTAGGCGCCTTGGAGAGCTCTCTCTACTCTACCAAGGAAGAAGCTAAGGGAGGAGGAAGCTGAGAAAAAGATCTCTCTCCAAGGCGCCCAAGGGGGTCTATTTATAGTTTTTCCAAGTCCTGGGGTGTGAAATGACCAAAATACCCCCACGGCCAAAAAGGCCTCGGGCCAATAGAGAACAGCCACGTCGGGGGGTAAAGGGGGAATTCCCCCCGAGGGCAAGAAGGTAAAACTGCAAGGGGGGCAGGGGCGAGACCCCGGCCCCCGGCCGGTCTCTCCCCACCAGGCCGCCAGGCTAGAAGGAGCGGGGCGAGACCCCGGCCCCCGGCCGGTCTCGCCCCACCAGGCCGCCAGGCTAGAAGGAGCAGGGGCGAGACCCCGGCCCCCGGCCGGTCTCGCCCCATCCAACCGCCAGGCTAGAAGGAGCAGGGGCGAGACCCCGCCCCCGGCCGGTCTCGCCCCACCAAGCCGCCAGGCTAGAAGGAGCAGGGGCGAGACCCCGGCCCAGGCCGGTAGGAGCAGGGGCGAGACCCCGGCCCCGGCCGGTCTCGCCCCCACCAAGCCGCCAGGCTAGAAGGAGCAGGGGCGAGACCCCGGCCCCCGGCCGGTCTCGCCCCATCAAGCCGCCAGGCTAGAAGGAGCAGGGGCGAGACCCCGGCCCCCGGCCGGTCTCGCCCCACAGGCCGCCAGGCTAGAAGGAGCAGGGGCGAGACCCCGGCCCCCGGCCGGTCTCGCCCCACCAGGCCGCCAGGCTAGAAGGAGCAGGGGCGAGACCCCGGCCCCCGGCCGGTCTCGCCCCACCAAGCCGCCAGGCTAGAAGGAGCAGGGGCGAGACCCCGGCCCCCGGCCGGTCTCGCCCCACCAGGCCGCCAGGCTAGAAGGAGCAGGGGCGAGACCCCGGCCCCCGGCCGGTCTCGCCCCACCAGGCCGCCAGGCTAGAAGGAGCAGGGGCGAGACCCCGGCCCCCGGCCGGTCTCGCCCCACCAAGCCGCCAGGCTAGAAGGAGCAGGGGCGAGACCCCGGCCCCCGGCCGGTCTCGCCCCACCAAGCCGCCAGGCTAGAAGGAGCAGGGGCGAGACCCCGGCCCCCGGCCGGTCTCGCCCCACCAGGCCGCCAGGCTAGAAGGAGCAGGGGCGAGACCCCGGCCCCCGGCCGGTCTCGCCCCACCAGGCCGCCAGGCTAGAAGGAGCAGGGGCGAGACCCCGACCCCCGCCGGTCCCCCCACCAAGCCGCCAGGCTAGAAGGAGCAGGGGCGAGACCCCGGCCCCCGGCCGGTCTCGCCCCACCAGGCCAGCCGCCAGGCTAGAAGGAGCAGGGGCGAGACCCCGGCCCCCGGCCGGTCTCGCCCCACCAGGCCGCCAGGCTAGAAGGAGCAGGGGCGAGACCCCGGCCCCGGCCGTCGTCTCGCCCCACCAGGCCGCCAAGCACCCACAGGGACGGGGGCTGGAGTTAGCCAACTTGTCGCACCCGCCCCCCAAAAGAGGGCCACTGGGGGGAGGTAGATTTTTCCTCCCCTACTAGTATGTTTCCAAGCTAGAGCCAAAATTGGCCACCGAGAGTGCAAAATCTCCCAAAAGCTTAAAACTATACCGGGCGAATACGGGGTTGTACACAATCCCCGCTCTTTTCGAGGTTGGCACAAACTCGGAAAGAATGTCCAACCCAACGTATTCGCTGAGTGCAATTTCCTTCGCGCCTCTCCAGGGAGTCAACCTGCCACGCCAGCTATGGGAGCCTGGGTGGCGAGACCCCCTCCAGGTAAAAAATACTTGGCCCCCACGAGAGGTACCACCACACCAGCCCTGCCAGCTAATGAGAGCCTGCAGTGGGATTCTCATCGGAGCAAAGGGGCTTAGCCTCCACGAGAGATCAACCTGCCCTGCCAGCTAGTGAGAGCCTGGCAGCGGAATCCATCTCGAAGCTAAGGGACTTAGCCCTCCACGAGAGATCAACCTGCCCTGCCAGCTAGTGAGAGCCCTGGCAGCGGGAATCAATCTCGGAGCTAAGGGACTTAGCCTCCACGAGAATCAACCTGCCCTGCCAGCTAGTGAGAGCCTGGCAGCGGGAATCCATCTCGGAGCTAAGGGACTTAGCCTCCACGAGAGATCAAAACCTGCCTGCCAGCTAGTGGAGAGCCTGGCAGCGGAATCCATCTCGGAGCTAAGGGACTTAGCCTCCACGAGAGATCAACCTGCCCTGCCAGCTAGTGAGAGC
>CM077152.1:35524437-35701797 GCA_039583875.1 Platanthera guangdongensis
AGTTCACAGGAGGAGGTATCCCACTTGCACTCCGAGGTGGAGCGCCTTTCTTCACAGGAGCGCCTTGTCAGCCTGAAGGCGAACCGAGTGGCAAGTACAAAGACTCCCTTGACTTCAAGCAGGATTGTTGCCAACTTTCAAAGGAGATTCGTGATGAGATATGGACAAAGGAGGTGGAGCCCGAGTTGGCCGACGTTCGGGAGGTGGCGTTCCTTCGCGGGATGGCAAAAACACTTCAAATGGTATCTTGGAAGCGTGAGTGCAACATTGCTGATCTTGGCTTTGATGACCTTTCAGAGGATGAGTGTGTCGAGTTTGATGTTGATGAAGAGAAGTAGGATCCTTAGTTGTTGTGCTTGATATAGTCTTGTACTTTTAATGTCTTGGTGACATCCTTGTTTTTTGCAAGCTTCTGTCTCTTTTTGCAATTTGTTGATGGCTCTATGTGTTTTCTTGTAATGCTTGTTGTTTTGCCTTCTGTGGTTGTCTCTGGTACACTCCTTCAGAGTTTGAGGTTGAGGCTTGAGCCCTTTTGGTTTAGCGACCTACTACCAAAGCTAAGGGTGAACCCTTCTAGTAGGATATTGAGAGGTCCACCTTTCCGAGTCTCAGAATGTTGTTGAAGATTGTGGTGAAGGGCGCACCTTCGAACCTTGACAATTGCGAGGGGGCAGGCCCTGGCGACGTCACGGCCTACTTCGACGGATAAGGGCAAAACCTTTGATCGGTGGTAGTGAGAGGTCGCTGGAATGTGGTCCTAGTGAGGCGATGAAGTTCAGACGCTTCAAATTGCTGGTGAACGTGAGGGAGCAGTCCCCGGAGGCGCCACGACCTACTATGGCGGATAAGGGCAAAACCTTTGATCGGCGGCAGTGAAAGGTCGATAGGGCTGGGGGCCCTGAGAGATGGTGAAGGGTGGACCTTCCAACCACTGGTAAACGCGAGGGGGCAGGCCCTGACGACGTCATGACCTAGTACGGCGGATAAGAGTGAAACCTTTGATCAGTGACAGTGAGAGGTTGCAGGGACGTGGTCCCAAAGAGATGGTGAAGATTGGAGACTTTGATCTGCTAGCGAACACGAGGGGGCGGCCCTGGAAACGCCGCGACCTACTGCGGCGGATAAGTGCAAAACTTTTGATCGGCTGCAATGAGAGGTCGTTGGGACTGGGGGCCCCGTGAGGATGACAAGGGGTGATTCCCGGCGTTGGCTTCTACTCACTGCGGGGGAGAAGCGTGGACCTTCGCTTTGTAGCAGTGAGGAGTTCGCGAGGAGTCATCCCTATCGCGACGTCGAGGGGGAGGACCTTGGCATATGCTTCAACCCACCGTCGAGGAGAAGGACAAACCTTCGATCCCCGGCGGTGAGGAGTTCGCAATGGGTCACTCTTATAGCGACGTTGAGGGGGCAGGCCCTGGCGTAGGCTTCAACCCATCGTTAGGGGGAAGGATAAACCTTTGATGCTCGATGGTGAGGAGTTCGTGAAGGGCCGTCCTTATCGCAACGTCGAGGGGCGGACCCTGGCATAGGCTTCAACCCACCGTTGAGGAGAAGGATGAACCTTCAATCCCCGACAGTGAGTAGTTCGCGAGGGCTCGTACCCGAGGTTATTGGCGAGGAATCAACCCTTTGTTGGTGCAGACGCAAATTGTCGTGATTTTTCCCAACTCATTCCCGTGACAACAGTGTTAAAAGTAAACATAATATTCATATATCAAAAGAAAAATGGAGATAATTTATGCACGAGTTTTTGCTCGTGACTTTATAATGTCTTGTAGTGGTTGTTCTTAGATCAAACAAAGACAAACATAAGAGTTGAATGGAGGCGACAGAACATAGTGGGGCTTTACTGCCCTATTCCTGTCTTTTAAATTGTCCTTGAAGAGAGCGGTAACAGCGAGCATTGGCTTGAAATTCGTCAAGGAATGAGTGCTGAAGTATGCCATTGTAGTCGGATTTGGTTGAGACAATGGTAAACTGAACGTCATGTGTTACTTTTTTGAGTGGTTCTCCTAACGTGACAGGGAGGATAATAGGTCCCCAGATTGGGACCGGAGAGCCCCCTGGGATGCGTGCGCTAGGAGCCTTAAGTTGTATGCTCTCGCGTGTTAACCCGAGCTTTAGTAGTGTTGACAGGTATAATATGTTGATTGCTATCTTGTCGTCGATCAATATATGACTCAACTGAATTGGTGGTTCCCCAACTGCCGCACTAATGCTTTGCCTGCCCGTATGCACATTTTGCTCTACTGAGAGGCCTGGCGTATCAACGACACATGGGAGGCTATTAAGATGTCGGGTTTGATCCTGCAAGTATCTCTATTTAGGGGTTGATAAGCTTGCTTGAGACCTCCCCGACTAGATGACAAGCCATGAATGGTGGAATCGCTTTATTTCCTTCTCTAGAAGCTGACTTTCCTCGGTGTCGTGCATGCTACCCTGATGGTAACTGCAATACTTAGTTTGGTCTCCTTTGCCTGGCGCAAGGGCCCTTGGTTGTCGGAAGGCGGGGTGCCCGCGCATGGTAAGCAGAGCCTATCCCTGCGTGATATTAGGTAGGACGGAACCCCGACCCAGGTGATGCCCCCCAATCGGGGAGGTGGTGCAGTAATGTTTGCAACCTTCCTTGCAAGCAGGCATTTATTCCTTGTCTTCCCCATCCCTCTTAGCTTCCTGTTGGTCGGTTCTTCAGGGGTGGTGCCTTTGATGATTTGATTGATGTCGGAGAACTCTCGGTTGGCGGGGGTTCTTGTTTCTCTTGGTGTCGAGTGCTTATCACAACCCCTACACAACACAGCCTGAGCACTTCACGCGGGAGCCTGGCGAGGGGTGCAAGGAGTCATTTCCTACTTTAGCATGACGAGCACCGGGTGTTGTCAATCATCCATTTGGCGGATGCGCGCTTCTAGGGGCGTGGGTACCGCGGTAACGACTTCCTCGAGAAGCGGTGCCCCTTCGCGGGCGTGGCGCTTGAGGCTTGGTCTGAGTGCCCTTCGAGATTTGACCCTTTCGAGACGCAGGCTCTTTCTCCCGCCATATACTCTTCTTCAAACTTTGGGGAACTCGTTTCCCACAGACAGTGTCAAACTATTGCGGATTACTCGAGGCTCCTGGTAGGCAAGGCCTTTCGAACCGTCTTAGCCCGCTGAGTGGTCGCGTATGCAAACAATCAAAGTTTCACTGGATTGTTAGAGAGAGACTTGATTACGTGGAAAACCCACAATCGGGGTGAAAAACCACGCGGTCGGTTCGGTGCCGACCTAACTTCCAAAGTTTATTACGCTTTTCGGGTTAACGCGAGGGCGACATGTCGCTCCTCGTTACACTTTTTGAGGAGTGGGAAGGAAAGTTCTAAGCGTGGCAGGCTTCTGTGCTCTTCTGGCGATCTTGCTCCCTTTGCTCAGAGGAGAGTGGGCAAACTTGGTTATCTTGGCGAGTCTCGCGCAATGACAATTAGAGCTGTCACTTAAAATCAAAAACTGAAAATCGAACCGGAACGGCAAAGAACCGAACCGAACCGTTCGCGAATTATTTGGGTTCCGGTTTGAATTTTGGAACCATGAACATCATTGGTCTGGATGTGGTTCTTTTATTTTATTATCTGGACCGGAAACGGAACCTGAACCGGAACCGCAACATACAAGTCTCAAGCGGTTGCAAGATTTTTAGACCCGATCTGAACCGAACCGAAGCAGAACCGAACTGCAACCTGTTTATTGTTATAATTTATTATTAATAATAATTTTATTATATTGTTATTTTTTTATAATCTATTTATAATATCTATACTTATTAGTATGGGGGAAACTGACGCGGTTTGATCCAAACCGCAATCGCACTAAAGAGGTTGGTTTTTGACCGAACAAAATCACATCACATCAAAACGGTGCAATGTGCTTTGACATTGATGTAGTTTGGAGTCGGTTAATGCGGTACAGTTTAGATTTTTACACTATTATATAATGTGTTTTCAATTGTACTCATACATTTTCCTGAAATAATTAAAGTAACATTTACTTATTGGTGATAGTTGAAATATCATGCCCTCTCGAAGAAAACGATGCGGCGCTGTCTTTTCGATTTTGCATCGCCAAAAACAGCACTGCAAACTATGTTGTTTTGCAACCAACGAAGCCACTATACAACCAAACCATTCAGTACGATTTAAAATCGGCGCGGTTTAAAATCAGTGCGGTATAGTGCAATTTTGTGGTTTTGTGATTTCAGTTTTTAATTTTCAGTATTACTTACTATATTACACAAAAAAAATAATCTCAATTAGAATAATGCAAAATTCCTATGCCCGGACCCCGGACTTCGAAGTGCTTGAAAAAAAAACAAACGGATTTACATTTTCTCTCCGGTTTTTTATTTTTGACCTTCCCAATTCATTTCACCAAATTTTAGTTATACTTGGAACCGATTGAAACCGGACCGAACCGCATATAACCGAACCGAACCGTTAGTGGCCGGTTTGGTTTTGGTTCTTGTTGAACCGTAACCGGAAACGTTGACATAACGGTTCTAAGAATTATTCTGGAACCAGAATCAGAACCGAAATCGATCAAACTAAATAAGGGTTTGGTTCTAATTTAAAGAATCGTTACCTTAGCGGTTCGGTTCATGGTTTTAGTAGAACCAGAACCATGGCAGCTCTAATGACAATGTGTGAACTTGTCGTTGGCTTCCAAGCCCTGGGAACGACAAGAGGTTGTACGCGACGAACATGAGCCTGCGTGCTTCCCAGCGTCTGCCTTGTCTTCGAGCAGACTTCGTTTGACTAGACAATCTAGAGAAAAACAGTGAAGGAGTTTAAGAAACTGGAAAAAGATCCAAATGAAGTAGAAATCTGGTCTATTTATAGATTTTCACAAGGGAGGTCTGGTAATTTTGCCTGATACCTACCAGGTCGGCGAAAAGGAGCGCTCAAATTTGAGTACGAGGATCGCCATTTTCGGGAAATGACGATCATGCCCCTGGGCCCAGAGAGGGCCCGCCCACGAAGAACGGCGGCCCGAGACCGGTGTCCAAGGCGACGACCGCCCTTCCCGTGCACGACGAGTGGCCGGGAGGGGCCGACCGACCTCGTCGGGGTTGGCGAGGGGCCTCCCTTGGCCTAGACGACCAAGGCTCGACCGCCTCCCTCGAGGGTGGCCACGCCCGAGGCCGTCCGCGACCAGGCAGACAAGGAGATGGCCGACCCATTACAAGGCCATCCCCGGGGGCGTCCGCCCCTTTCAGGGCTGGCCGCGGCCAAGGCCGCCCTTGCTGGGCGACCAGCCCTAGAAGGGTCGGTCGTGGTAGAGGAGCGTGCGACCTTACTAGGGCCGACCGACCGCGCTCGGGCGGCCAGCCCATGCGGGCTGGCTGCGGCCAAGGCCACCGGGCGGCCATAGGTGGGGCGGCTGGCCCTTTGGGGCTGGACGCGGTCGAGGCCGCCCGTGACCGGGTGGCACATGGGGGTCAGCCGGCCCTTGCGGGGCCGATTGCGACCGGGCGGCCAAAGGGGCGGCCTGCCCTTACGGGGCCGGCCGCGGCCGAGGCCTCCCACACTTGAGCGGCCATGGTCGTGGTCGGCCGACGGCGAAAGGACCGGCGCACGGGATCTCGTGCAGCGGTTGGGATCCCATGCGCGGTAGTTATCACGTAGATTTGGTACGCGGATCGTGAGTGCAGTGGTTACATACAACCCAGCCACTTGCAGCCCAGTTTTTCTTTAAGTTGGGGTCTATTCCCATCAATTAACATTTTCATTTTTCCTTAGATTTGCGTGTATGCATGTATGATTTATGCGTGTATGCATGTTTAAATGTGTGTGAATGTGTGAACTTGGTTGTATGTGTGAGTGGTGTGTATGTGAATGTGAATGTGTGTGAACTTGTGTATGTGAATGTGAATGTGAGTTATTTAATTTTCATGATGTGTGTGACTATGTGAACTAGTCTGTATGTGTAAGTTTTGTGTGTATGCCTGTGTGAATGTGTTTGACTGATTGTTAACCGCAACTCGTTATTGGCTAGTCGTATCCTAAAATCTCATAATTTTTCGCATCTTTTCGAAATACGCCTTGTACATGCAATTTCAGGAAAAGTGTTCAACACGAAAGTTGTAGATCTCGACGATATCTACAACTTTAGTGATGAACACTTTTCCTGAAATTGCATGTACAAGGCGTATTTCTGAAAGGCGTAAAACCTGGGCATATTTTCAAAATACGCCTTGTACATGCATTTTTAGAAAAAGTGATCATCACTAAAGTTGTAGATCTCGACGAGATCTACAACTTTTGTGTTGAATACTTTTCCTAAAATTACATGTACAAGGCGTATTTCAAAAAGGCGCGTAAAGTGATGAGATTTTGGGGGTGTGATTAGCCAATAATGAGTTGCGGTTAACCATAATGCTTGATATGTAGACGTACATCAGTTGTTGCGGGCTCTAGCCACTATGACAATCAATTGTACAATTAACATGATACACATTGTTTCAATTAGTTGCGTATGACTCGGGACTTATTTGAAACCCCCTGCAACATAGTTGTGTGTTGTAACTTAGTGAGTGACACAAAATGCTTTTGTGAAAAACTGTCAGTGTATTCCTATATGTGCTAGCACATAATAAGAATTTTTGAGATGTCGGAGGAACGTATCTTTGATCAATTGATACAGTAGTTTGACATTTCAACACTATGTTACGGGCTATTCTAAAGCTATCCCTCAACTTTATCAAGCTTCACGACGTAACAACAACACAAAGATGTCAATAAAATAAAGTTCATAATTTTTTTGGTGAGAAGGTCATTTGGGTCATTCGGGAGCAGGAAGAAATACGACAAATCGGAGAAGTAAACGTAGGGGTCAGGAGTGAGTGAGTTGTAATGCCCTAAAATTAAAAAAAATTGTGCAATAATGATTTTCATAATGTTGATCATAATTGAAGATCGTGACACCAAACATCCTTCAATTAGGAGATTTTTGTACATTGCATTAAAAATATTTAGATTTGACATTTTGCACTCTAAAAGACTAATGTTGACAGTTTGCACTCAAAATATTTAATTAAGATCGTGTAAAATGTCAATATTAAAGAGTGGCGCTACAGACCCACCAATAATAACTATACACACCTGTTAAATAATATAAAAAGCAACTTAAAACTTAAAAGCTCTTTTTCTCTATTCCCAATCCCGCTAAGGACAACTCAGCACGATCTCTCGTTTGACGCTAGATTTTTGCTCCTGACATTCTCCCTCCCCGTTTTCGCATGTCTGGTTTCTGAAATTTGATCTAAGACGGTGCATATTTCCCAAATTTGGCCAAGTTCTCTCTCTCCCTCTTCCACTCTCCCGCTCTCCTGCTCCCCTGCTCCCCTGCTCCCGCTCCCTCCCTCCCTCTCTCTCTCACGATGAAGAAGAATTTAGAGTCACCATGTTCTCTGCCATTATTAGGAACTTTGTGCCATTATATATTAAGTACATTTATATTGACAGCGCATCTTTGGATATTGACAGCCCAACAAAATAATAAAAAATATACATAATATGACCGCCAATAGCAACTCAAAATGCAGAACACACGTATTTTGAAAATAGTTCTACTATATGATTTTTTTAGAAAAAATGTTCAACATAAAAGTTGTAGATCTCGACGAGATCTACAACTTTCATGTTGAACACTTTTTCTAAAAATGTAATATAGTAGACTTATTTTCAAAAGACGCGCAACCCGGGCGGAACTATATGATATTTTTAGAAAAAAAAATATTTCCGCCCGGGTTCCGCGCTTTTTGAAAATAGGTCTACTGTATGATATTTTTAGAAAAAATGTTCAACATAAAAGTTATAGATCTTGTTGAGATCTACAACTTTTATGTTGAACATTTTTTCTAAAAATGTCTATTTAAAAATTTAATTTTTGGGCTGTTAGTATCCATCATGCTGACAATAGTCATATTTTAGGCTGTCCTTATCTTTGGGCTGCCAATATCAATATAAAGACTGCCAATATCAATATAAAGACTGCCAATATAAACACTCTATATTAATCCTTTGTTTTGAGTACAAATGTTCCGTGCATGACGACAACAATGACAAACACAAAGATAAAATCCAAGAGAACAAAGGAACTTTCTATCAAGTATTCCAACATGTATTTGGACTCCCTTTTTACCATGTAAATCCAGAAGCAGTGTTGTCGATAAGTTCCGCTTTCAGAGTGTCGTGGGAGACAAGTTCCGCTTCCATTGAATCCCTTGATCAAAGCCTTTGCTCGAAGAAGATAAATGACAAAGAATACATGGAATCTGCCGCGCCCAAAGCGTGACGGTGTCCCCATAGTAAAATTTGATTGTAATTAATATTTGGATGCACATTATCATTTTTTACGTGCCCTAAACACCACTCATATTAAAGACTTTGAGGGGTGGGCACACATTAAATATTTATGATAAAATATGCATTTAATACTAAAATAATACTAATAATTATTACCCACTCTGGTTTGAGCAGTTGAGATCCGACAGCAGGCCAAAATGAGAAATAAAAAATAAATAAGACGAAATTCGAAGTACAAATCTACAATTGAAAATAAAAAAATAAAAAAAACAAAAAAAGTAAAAAATTATGTTCGGCTGAACGCGGTGGGGGACATTAGAGCCGATCGGGCGATTCCAAGTTTCGCAAATGGACATCGTATGCCGACGGGGAGAGGAAGAAGATAGTGGTCTGAGGTCTCCCATCTGAAGTAGCCCTAACCAGTCCCCTCTCTGTCATCTCTCCATTGATGCCGTTGATTTCTCGCCCTCTTGATCTATCTTTACTCTTTTAAAGGTAGGTTGTTTTTTCGCCCTCCGGATTTGGGAAATTTTGGTTTCTCCAAAAGATATACAGAGATCATGCGGCGGCATCGGAGCTGTTTCAAATCGATGTTGGTTTGATCTGGTAAGTTATTGGCCTTGTGAGGAGCTGTTTATACCATAAAAATCTGGACGAATAATGATTTCTTCTTCTTTTTTCGTGGATCGGGATAGAAGGTTTTATGAAGAACTGGTTGGAACACTTGAACAGGAATTGTTCTTGGTATAGAACAGTTGGATGTTTTGATGTTCCCTGCGAGCAGGATTTTCATGGAGGATCCTAAATCAGAAGGGTCTGATGAGGAATCACTTGGTGCTTCGAATGAGTTAGGCGATGTTCATCTTGATATGCCGTTTTCAGCTTCCGGTGTTAAGACTGGTTTATTTTCCACCACTAGTGTCCATGAATTGCTGGAATGCCCAGTCTGCACAAACTCTATGTATCCTCCCATACACCAGGTTTTTCCCATAACTGAAATTTTGTTCATAAACCTCTTTTTTTTGCTCCATTGAATTCAGCGGGGTATAATTCTGTCATGCCATGAAGAAATGATCTTTTCTTTTTCTTTTCTATTCTTGTTTTGAGTTATTTGATAATTATCAAACTGTTGGCTCCTGTTATTGTTTGTGCTCTATTTGATGTATTGTGAAAACAACATATTCCTGGCGTGCATCGACTTCGTCACTGTGCCCTAGTGCAGTAGAGATGTTTTTTTTCTAGTGAGGTTAGCGGTGAGGGTTGTTTTTGTATAAGTCAACACAAACAATTGAGGAGATTACTCTGGTGGTTGCGTCCTAATAATTTTTTGGTAACTTTTGTGCATGGGCAACTTTTGATTTAATTTTGAATTCCGCAATCAGTGAACTTCTACTCACGAACAAGTTAACAACTAAGGAGAATTACTGACGATGAATCTGTAATGGTGGAGGAAAAACATGCAAGCTTATTGAAGATTCTCTTTTCAAGACTACCCAAGAAGGCAATGATGAAGAATTAAATGCACCATTCCCAATTAGTAAGAATGTAAAGTTTATAATGGAACAACGGGAGTGTTCTAGCAATGGTGTTTAATGCCATTAAATCTCTGATTGGGGGATTTTTCCCCTACCTTATCAGAGTCTTATATGAACATGATGAGAACCATGTTTGACTACTTTATTAGAGGCATTTTCAATATTTCATCAACATGAGGGACATCATTATCATTTAGGGACATTAAATATCTAATTGGGGGATATTTTTTTATATGATGAGGCTTATTTGAGGATGATGAGAGCCATGTTTGACTACTTTATTAGAGGTTTGCTCAATACTTCATCAACATGAGATACTTCGACATCAAATAGTTCAGTTATGTTTTCAATGGATATGGTCTACGAGGAGCTCGTGGACCTACAAATAGGGGTGAATTTCATAATAATAAACAAGAGCGAAGAGATCAGGAAAGAGTATCATATCATTGTTACGGTGAGTGTTATGTGATGGCAACGTAATTTAAGCTCAATAAAAAAATCTCCTTATAAAGAGAAGAATGTTGTTATAGTCTATTGTGTTGATACCATCTTTGTGAGTGAAAATGAACAAGTAGTAATGATTTTAAAGAATAAATCTTGGAATTTCATGCAAATATTAGAGGAATACCCAACCTTCACTTGCCTTTTCTTTTTGTACACTCATACATGTGCACCCACTACTTCCTATTTACCACTCTCTGGATCAAGATAATTGACTCAGGAACAATGGAGCATCCAAAAATATGACAAGGGTTGTGTGTATATTCTCATCCATTTCTCATCTAAAATTTAGATTTAGAGTTACTTTAGATAATCAATCGAAATCCATTGTTAAAGGTATCAATGATATCTCTTCTATTTCAAACTTCTCATTAAATTCAGTTCTATTCGTGCCTATGCATTCTTCTTCTATTTGTTAGCTAGTTGAACTAAGAAACTTGTCTACACAATAATTGTTGCTCCCTGTTCTTTTGATATATGGGGCCGATGGATAAGGAAATTTGTTTTTTTTGGATTGGGGACTAATTATGTTATCCTCTACTAAGAACTTAGTATTGACATGTCTTTTGGATGTGACACAATGTATAATCTGTAATTCGTCAAGATCAAAAGTGACTAAGAAAGACGTTGCAGGAGAGTACTCGGCGGGAGTACTCGTCGGTCTTCAGGAGCCTACTCTCCCGGTCTGGGAATAACATTTTGGTTAAGGCAGGAGCGACTGTTGGCAGACCAACCACCCCTCCCCCTTGGATTTGCCTATAAATAGGACCGCAATGCCCAAGTTGAAGGGACCTTCATGACCCCCCCCCCCTCCCCGGCGAGCGAGTTCGCTAACCGCCTCACTTGTGCTGAGCTCAACAATGGCTTTAGGAGGGGAAGTTACTATAGACTTTCGGGTGTGTGCGGGACCTCCTCGCTGCAGCACGCGGGTCTTGTTTATAGGCAGTGCAGAGTTGTTTTTTTGCTCGCTACATTCTTCTCGCCAAGTCTCACGTGAGGCGATTGCTAAACTAGTAAGCTCTCATCACCCTCTTAGTCCGAACGCAAGAACCAATTTTTATGGTTCCAACAATTAAAATATTTGTGGCATGATATTCCATGTAAGTGTCTGATGCAAACTAAAATTCCTGATTTAATTTTGAAAGTAAATTTTGATCCCTTTTAAATTAATGTGGCGCTAGTAAACTTTCTCGAGCTATATCATGTGATTTTTTACCAAAGTAAAGTCAGACACTCATAAACGTTGAATATTCGCGCGCATTATGAAATAAATTTTCCACATGCAAACACTTAGAGAAAAGAAAATGCACGGACAAGCGAATTTCAACTTAGTGACAAACAAGAGTAATATTAACTAGTGGATAGGGAAAGCAAGCTCTGACTTTAATCCGACTTTAAAAATCAAATATAATTAAACATATTATTATACTAGCAAATCATGTGCGAGACAAGGAAGAGAGGTATACCATGAGCTCGTGTGTATGAAGAGCCTCTAGAACCTGTGGGTGAGGAATTAAGTGTGGTTGGAGGAGACATATAGAGGGGAGAATATTTGATTGGTCCAGGGGCTCATCGAGTTCGCTTGGTGAGCGACAATTGAGTGCTAGAGGAGGCGGAGTTGGTTGAGCGATAGCTGAGGAAAACGGGGACAACAAACAACACCCTGGTAGTCTTCAAGAAGGGTGGCGACAGGCGGAGTAGTGGCCGCCGGGATCTGGTTCGCTCTCTAATGGAGATAGAGAGATCAGGCACAATGGTATCAGACGGCTAGAAGGAAGGAAATGCCAGGGGATCCGCCGGAACTGGCAGGAGGAAGGTACATGAAAGGTTTTTGGAGCCCTGAGGACCGCTGACCGGCGGCGCCGTTGACCGGCCAGGTTGTTGGACATGGTGGCGAGCAAGGGAGAGGCGTTCTCAGGCGGTGGGAGTGGAAGCATGGAGGTCGGGTGGTAGTTATGAAAAGAACAGAGAGGTCTCTGTTCTTCTCTTTTTTCCCAAGCTGTTCGTGAAAAGAGGGGGAGATGTTAATAGAGGTTGGCTTGGGAATTTTAACAGTTAGGTAGTGAATAGATTTTAATAGAAATATAGATGATTTAATTGTGGCTCTTGATTGTAAGCTAACTCTAATATGTCTTCAATGAGATTATGTTAGGTATTCCCCATAAAATAATTCTGAAATTAAATACAAAAATAAATATAATTTTTGAATTACCTTTTGTTTTAAATAATGATAATTATATAATAATATCTTAATTTTTTATGTCAACTCCCTTGCTTCCCTAAATCAACACTTACTAATTTGACGAACATTTACATTCATGGTCTTATTGATTGGTCACGCCAATAAGCCGTACAAACGTGCGCGATACAAACATGCGCGATACAAAATCAACATGGCTAACAACGTGCACAAAAAATAAAACAAAAACATGCGCAATTAAAGACGTACGCTACACAAATGCGATATATTAAAAAAATAATGTTGCAACCTCAGGTTGTATCAATATCTCAAAGATATTTTAGAAAGATGTGCTCAGTGCATGCTATCTCATCAATAGTATACCCTTTGCGATGTTAGTTTATGTTACTTCAGTTTATGTGTTATTTCTAGATTGGGAAGTATTAAAACCCTTCCCTATCTCTCCTAGAGTTTTTTTCCGGGTACATGTTTTGTTGACCCAAGTGATGGGAAGTTTTATCCATAATCTATTAAAACCCTTCCCTATCTCTCCTAGAGTTTTCTAGGATATTTTAGTCTTTAAGAACTCAATACCCTCTCTCAACTTCACTTTGTTAGCAAGTATGTAACCTTGTTTGAATTCACTCCTTATTAACCTGCTATGTCCTTGCACACTGAATTGAGTGACTCAAATCCTTCAGGTTGTATTTAACCTTCTTTAAATTCACTTCCTACTCTGCAGTCCATTGAGAATAATGCTTTCATGGTTTACTTCCATGTATTAGTTCTCTCCCTCATGTGGTTATTTATAGAAACTATTGTCTCTATTGTTTGAAGTGGAGCCTTGGCGCACCGGTTAAGGTGTTGTCGTGTGACCTTGAGGTCACTGGTTCGAATCCTGGAAGCAGCCTCTTGCAAATAAGCAGGATAAGGTTTGCCTATATTTCACCTTTGCGGTCGAACCCTTCCCAGGTCAATGCGCGGGGATGCTTTGTGCACTGGGCTTCCCTTTATTTTTTGTATTGATTGTCATTCAAGAGAATTCATTTTTCCCCTCCATCCAGCTGAATACCCGTCAAAAGTGGTTAAATTAGATTCCCAATGCATTATTGATCTGTTATCCCCAATAGTCGTACTTCCCTCCACAAATTACCTCGTTCGATAGTCGCGACCCCTCTCTTTACTAACCTCTATACTAAAGAAAAATATGTATTTATGTACTCGAATGTCATATTACCACTAATATTTCATATGATAATTTATCTTCAATTTGTCGTGCATTCCTAACAAAGTTGCCACCTCATCGTATTCTCTATACTCTGACAAAGATGTGAGTTTTGCCTAAGTATAAAGATTCTAATGGTAGAGGAAATGCAAGGGTAAGGAGTGAATAATGCTTGGGATCATATTCCTTTACTCAATAGGAAATTTGTCGCAGTGATTTTATTAAACTAATTCAGATAAATCAATATCATGATATTGAGTTGGTTTGGTGGTTAAAGGCTCCAACAAAAAATAATGAAGTTGACCATGTTTAGACATGCTCACTAATTGCTAAGATGACATCAATCGAAGCATCTAATGTCCTTAAATGCTATCTTAAATGATCGTTTTTCAGTTTGGTTTTTCTAATGCTTTCTTACTTGTAGATTTGAGTGTTGTGTTAAATAGACAAAAGTCCTCACATATCACACGTCTTAGGAAAGTATATCATAGGATTTGCAACACTCCTTCCCAGTTTTACAAAAATCAGTCGTCTGGCCGGGTCAAAAATATAAAGAGAACTAGAAAATAGTATTAAAACTAGTACATAGCAGGTAATAAAAAAAATACTGAAAACTTAAACTTACAATGAAAGTTATGAAAAAAAACTAAGGGTAATCACATACCTTTATATGCTGGATTCACAGAGCCACAAAACATGAAATGAGATGAAAGAACTGAAAATCTAAGTAGCATGATAAGTCTGATACATGATATTCAAACATTAATAAGATATAGTATCCAAGACTACAAGTGTATACTGAAAGAAAAAAAACTACATAGGAATACAACTACGAACTGACACCACAAGAACGCTCATCGTAGGCGTAGTTTCCTCCCTGGGTCACCTGTAAAAACATTGTACACAAGCAGTCAGAGTAAGGAAAAATAACTTCTCCTAGTGACACTAAAATATATTCTTAAATGATGAATGCATGTCCTTTGAAAAATAGTTTTGTTCATTAAAAATCTTTATGATAGATGATATGCATGCGTTTACAAAGCTTCCTGACCAACAAACATACTCGTTCCACGTTCATGAACTTTCATTTCATTTACCCAAGGCCCGACGTTCACTAACTAGTCCGCTGTCTCACGTCAGGTTCATGCTTGAGTTCTTGTTGGCTTCTAATATGCTCTTCTACTTGAAAAGCTCTAGGCAGAGTAACACCTAACGCGCAACTGGAATCTGACGACCCGAGACCATCTTATAAACTTAATTGTTCTAATGTCGTGCGGACACGGTCTCGAATCTACTGTCTTAAAGGGAAGTCAACTCACAAGACTCTACTACTCATAGGATATCATATGCCTTATGAGAAAGGTAGTGCGCCTCTACCAAGCACGAGAAGACTTATGTGTCCTTACTGACCCTTTAGGGTCTGTCGCTACTCTGCTCGGGACATCTCTTCGGTGTACTACTGAGCGAACCTTGATTTTCTTGTGGTCGGCTAGAAGGGACGTTCACGCCCTTAATTAGACAAATTCCAAACTAATGTACACGGGTGAAGGTTTCGTACCTAACGTTAGTATACATGATCTGACTATTCGGGCCTAGAAAGGGTGTTATCCTCCACTAATTCCGTGACCGTTTTCCTACTGCCACACCTTTTTATGCATGATTATGATACTTGTACGAAATTTACACATGCGTACATAAAATAATTTTTTTGATACGTCTAACTAACATGGATTAGGTTTCCTTACATTGGTGATGCGGCGCTCGTACACTCGGCGCGACGACATTTGCTTTTCCAAAGGAAATCTGACTACTGATGACTTCCAGAACCTTGCCCCGAGGCCACCAAAATCTGCAATCCAAGACAAACATAAATTGCACATTTTTACCTTTAGGGTTATCGGTAAAGGAAACTCAAAATGGTCAGGTAAACAGAAGAAGGACCAACATAGTGTAGTACCTCTATGTGAGAGCAATTAAGACTCACAACACGACCAACTTCAGATTTGCGGTGGATCTAGTACTCCGATCCCTAATTAGGGCAAGAGGAAAATGAGAAGATAGTTAGAATCAACTTCCAATTAGAAAGATTTTCACGAAAAAATGGAGACAAGTGAGGAACTAAACTTACCAGGATCAAAACGTTGCCTTTGCACCCTTGACTTCCACCGGAAGGGATGAAATCGCTCTCCCACGGCACAGGAAGGGAGAAGGGATCATGCCGGCGCCCGTAGAGGAAGGAAGAAGGGCTTGCGTTGAGGAACAGAGCGGGAGAGGCGTCCCTAGGGCTGCGGGAGGCGGTACGCCCGCTGTTGCGGAATGCCTACGTCGGGAGGGAAAGTCTGCGGTTTCTGTGAGATTGGGTTACGGGACTTTAGGGGTTTGCGGCTTTAAAAACTCGGCAAGGTGCGGTTATGGGAAAACCGCTCCCTTTTCTCACCCAAAGAGGTGAGATTTGGTATACGCAACCCACACCTAGAGGTCCACTCCATATCAACTCCTTATGAAATTAAAAACGTGTTACGCTTCGCTACTAAATTAAAATGTGTCACACAATCCTTACGACTGACATAAATCACTAATTAACGAACGCGATTTCTAAGCATACTAATATTGTACCTCGACGACGCGCTGTCTCGATCAAAATCCTTCGCAATTTGACCCTACAATTTAATTAAATTTTGTGTCAGATTACATATGTTACAAATCTCCCCTCCTAATAAATATTTTCGTCCTCGAAAATTGTAACAAAACATGAATCAAAGAGGAACGTATAATCTGCATTGCTCCTAAGTTCATCCTCTCGCTCCCAAGTATACTCTGGACAACCACAATTCATCTAAAGGACTTTGACCATGCGAAACTCTCTATTCCCGACCTTCTGTATCCTTGAATCCACGATTCTGACGAGTCTAATCCCAATGTTAAGATCTGTCCTGATTGGTGTTTCCTCGGTACTGATGATCTGACTGGAATCTCTGACTGCTCTCCTCAGATAGGAGACGTGGAATACATCATGTACACCACTCATTTTCTCATGTAAGGCCAACCTATATACAACCTCACCAACTCATTCCAGTACCTCAAAAAGACCAACGAATCTGGGACTCCGTTTCTTCATCCGCTTTATTCTAGAGACTCCTCTGACTGGTCTGACCTTCAGATAAACGTAGTCTCCAATACTAGACTCTACTGACCTGTGCTTCTGATCATGGTACTTGGATTTGCGATTCTGAGCTGTCTTCATACGTTCTTGAATGAGCTTGATTCTGTCAGTGGTCTTATCAATCCATGATTCCCTGATGGTAGACCTTTCTTCATTTTCAGCCCAACACAACGGCGTTCGAAAACGCCTACCATAGAGAGCCTCAAACGGTGTCATCTCAATACTTGTTTGAAAGCTGTTATTGTAGGAGAATTCCACATGGGTGACATACTTTTCCCACTTCCCTCCAAAGTCCAGTATGCACATCCGTAGCAAATACTCCAAAGTCCTATTAGTGCGCTCAGTCTGTTCATCTGTCTGGGGATGGAAAGCGGTGCTGAAATGTAACTTGGTGCCCAACCGCTGCTGAACGTATCTCCATTCCATGGAGGTAAACCTGTTATCTCGGTCTGAAACAATAATCTTGGGGACACCGTTAAGTTGAACTATCCTGTCTATGTATAACTGTGCCAGTTTTGGACCTTGATCAGTCTTCTTAAGAAGAATGAAATGAGCGACCTTAGAGAGCCGATCCACTATAACCCATAAGGAATCATTCCCACTCTGCGATTTCGGAAGATCATGGATGAAATCCATGGATGTATCCTCAAAAGTCCACTCAGAAATGGGAAGTGACTGCAACTTGCCTTCAGGCCTTTGGCACTCGGCCTTAACTAGCTTGCATGTCTCGCACTTCCCTACATATTCAGTAACATCACCTTTCAAGCCTGGCCACCAGACTACCTTCTTGAGATCTGCATACATCTTCGTGTTGCCCGGATGTATAGAATATCTGCAGTTATGTGCCTCAAACAGAATGTTCTCACGAAGGTGACTAACATCGGGGATACATACCCTGCTGTCATGCAATAATAAATCGTCCTGAATAGTGAATCTCTCTTTCTGACCCGTCTGCGCTGAGATCCAGATCTCTGTCATCTTTGGATCCAAGGGTAGAGCTGTCCTGATTTTATCCTTGATGTCACGAGTAATCTCCATCCAATTCAACATTGCAGAACCAAAACTAAAACGTGACACAATGATGATGTCCAGTCTCTCCAGTTTTCGCACCAACTCCTTCTGCTGAGTGAGAAGAGAAAAACACGAATCTCTACGGCTAAGGGCATCAACTACAACGTTCGCCTTTCCTGGGTGGTACTAAATGTCCACGTCGTAGTCCGATAGAAACTCTAACCATCTGCGCTGCCTCAAATTTTGCTCCCGCTGATCAAAGATATACTTGAGGCTCTTATGATCAGTGAAGATCTCGCAACGCACTCCATAGAGATAGTCCTCCAAATCTTCAAAGCATGGATGACCGCCGAAAGCTCCAAGTCATGCACGAGATAGTTCCTTTCATGCACCTTTAACTGTCTCGAGGTGTAGGCTATGACTTTTCCATGCTGCGTGAGGACACAACCCAAACCCTAACCTGACGCATCGATATAAATCTGAAATCTTTCAAGCCCTGATGGTAAACTTAAGATCGGTGCGGTCATCAACCCGCACTTCAAGTCCTCAAATGTCAACTCGCACTCAACTGTCCAATCAATGCCCTTACCCTTCCTTGTGAGGGAAGTCAGTGGTAAGACTATTTTTGAGAAATCCTTGATGAATCTCCTGTAGTAACCAGCCAGACCCAAAAAGCTGCAAACCTCTGAGACTGTCGTCGGCCTCGGCCAATCCTTAATGACCTCTATCTTCTTCGGATCAACACTAACCCCTTTCTGATTGATGACATTGCCTAAGAAAGCAATCTCTGGAAGGCAGAACTCACTTTGAAAACTTGACATACAACTGGTTTTTCTTGAAGGTGCTCAATAAAATCCGGAGATGAGCGGCATGATCTTCTGCACTCTTAGAGAACACCAAAATATCATCTATAAAGACGATAACAAAACGGTTCAAGTACTCCCGAAATACCCTGTTCATCAGGTCCATAAATACTGAAGGGGCATTGGTCAGCACAAACAACATGACCACGAATTCGAAGTGCCCATATCTGGTACTGAAGGTTGTCTTCTGAACATCCACGTCCTGAATCTTTACTGATGGTAGTCCGACCTCAAATCTAACTTGGAGAAGGTGCACGATCCAACCAACTGGTCGAACAAATCATCAATCATGGGGATCAAATACTTATTTTTTACTGTCAGTTTGTTCAATTCATGGTAGTCTATGCACAGTCTCAGACTACCATCCTTTTTCTTCACAAATAGTACTGGAGCACTCCAAGGTGAAGTATTGGGGTGTATAAAGCCCAAGTCAAGCAACTCCTGTAACTGACTTTTCAACTCCGTTAGTTCTCTTGGAGCCATCCGGTAGGGGGATTTGGCTACCGGTGTAGCCCCAGGCTGTAGGTCTACAGAAACTCAATCTCTCTATCTAGAGGGGCACCAGGGAGCTCTTCCGGGAAGATATCGGGGAATTCCTGCACCAGTGGTACCTCTGACAAGTCAGCCTTAGCCTCCGCATTCATCAGTACGAGGAAGGTTTCACAACCCTTCCTGATGCACCTTTCTGCTTGGACTAAGGAGATGATCATCTTCAGTAATAATCTCGGTACAGTTGGGGTCTTCAAACTGTATCTGTTTCTCCCTACAGTCAATCCTGACGTTGACTGCCGAAAGACAGTCCATTCCAAAAATCAGGTCAAAACCTGCAATCGGAAGCTGCAAGGCTTCTATAATAATCTCGGTATCACCAAACTGCACCGGTACCCTACACTTATCTCTGGTCTGCAGAAGGGATCCATTCGACATCATGACTTCCAGCGGTACTGTGGTATTGTCTCTAGAAAGACTTCTAAATTCAGCTTACGCACTAGAGATTCTGCGATGAAGGAGTGCGAGGCGCACGTATCGAACAGAATCTTGGAGGGTAAATTATGTATCATAATGATGGCTGCACGAATGATTTACAAAAGATGATGAGAGTGTCACTACAGAGGATTAAATAAAATTGTTAGCAAGTTAAACGATTAAACAAAAGATGATGAGAGTGTCGCACGTATCGAATAGAATCTTGGAGGATTATGTAACATCCTCCTGATCCTTTGCCTCCTGCTGGCCAAGCTCATAAGCTCTGGGCTGCACAAACTCTCGACCCTGTTGTGACCTCCCATCAGTGATCATCAACGCTTTGCCCTTGTCTACTCTGCTTGAGCCACCAACCTCGAACTTTGACTGCAGGAACGCGTTACATTTGTTATCTACAATAATAAAATAAAAGCAGTGCATACGACTAGGTTTCGGTTTACCTGAGTCGCGCCAACTTCCTGACAGTAACGAGCTATGTGTCGAGGTTGTCGGCACTTGTAACACACGCCTGCGTTGGCCAAACACTCTCCTGGATGACGACGCTGACACCTCGGACGGGGGGGGGGGGGGGGGGGGGAGGGGGAGGGGGGAGGGGGGGTAGTACTTGTTGCTGTCTCCAGACTAACCAGTCTTCTTTGCATCAAGCTTCTGTTTCTTATTCCAGTTCTTACCCTGGTCATTTCTGCTCTGTTGTGGCTGATGTGAGTCCTGCGACCGCGCTTCGTGCGAAAACTGTTTCGCTTCTGTACCTTCTGCTGATCAGCCTCCAACTTGCGAGCCGTATCCAGTAAGCTCTTGTAGTCAGCGTTGACCATGGTCATCAACGATTGCCTCAACGAGTCACGCAAGCCATCCACAAAGCGGTTGCACTTCTCAACCTGATCTCCCTACATCACGCCCACATAACGAGCTAGATGGGTAAGCTCTCGCTCGTACTCAGTAACGGTCTTGTCCCCCTGGTAGTGTCTAAAATATTTCTCCTGGAGACCTCGTCGTGCGGAAAGAGGCACAAACCAATTTGCAAGAGCTTTAGAAAACTCGCCCCACGTAAACATATCTGACGTACGACGTGGCCAAAAAGCATGGCCATACCATTTATAATGAACGTATGACTTCTTAAAATAAGAGGAAATTTTCATGACGATTTACCTGCAGGGTCATCTGCCCGGTACTTGTCCCACCAGACCTTTGCCTCACCCCGGAGGAGGAAAAATGTCAGAGAAACCTTCTTGTTCTCCGGACACTCCATAACGTTCAACAAATCTCTGGTGTTTGCTATCCAGGCATCTGTGTCCATCGGGATTTCATTCCCACTGTAGTTTGACGGTTGGAGCTCTTTAAAGTTCCTCAAATAGCGCTCCAGTGTCATCTTCACGTGTGCTGGTGCCGGAGCTGGTGCAGGGGTTGGTACTTGAACTGGAGCTGGAAACCCTACAGTCAGTCCTCTCTGAAACTCCATCAAAGCTACAGTGACCGCCTTGGCAATCTGGGATACTATGTCAGCGGCTTTCAAAGCTGCTGGAACTGGTGGCACCTGTGGCACATCATCATCTCCCATGACAGCGTTAGGAACAGGGTGCTGACGTGAAGATTCACCTGGTTCACTGACTTGTGGTGCCTGATAGAACATATAAAATAAATATGAGTATTTATCATGCATCTGGGAAATCTGGCTTAGCAGTTAATTTCATACCCTTGCGAAAAACTAGTGCTTAAACGCTACTTAAATACTCTACCAACAAGTGTTTACTCTTACACACTCCTATGACTCTGTGAATCTTTCTTGGGTCCATGGATCCTAAATCTCGCTCTGATACCAATTTGTAACACCTCTTCCCAATTTTATAATAATCAGTCGTCCGGTCGGGTCAGCGATATAAAGTGAACTAGGAAACAGTATTAGAATAGTAAACAACAAGTATAAAGAAAAATACTGAAAATTTAATACATAATAAGCCTGATACATGATATTCAAACATTAAGACGTAGTTTTTCACCTGGGTCACCTGTAAAAACATTGCCCACAAGAGGTCAGAGTAAAAAAAAATAACTCCTAGTGACACTAAAACATATTTTTAAATGATGAGTGCATGCTCTTTGAAAAATAGTTTTGTTCATTAAAAATCTTTATGCTAGATGATATGCATGTGTTTACAAAGGTTCCTGGTCAACAGACATACTCGTTTCACGTTCATGAACTTTCATTTCATTTACCCAAGCCCCGACGTTCCCTAACTAGTGCGCTGACTCATGTCAGGTCCATGCTTGAGTTCTTGGTGGCTTTTAATATGCTCTTCTACTTGAAAGACTCTAGCCAGAGTAGCACAAACGCGCAACTGAAATCTGACGACCCGAAACCATCTTACAAACTTAATTTTTCTAGTGTCGCGCAGACACAGTCTCGAATCTACTGTCTCAAAAGTAGTGCGCCTCTACCAAGCACAAGAAGACTTATATGTGCTTACTGACCCTTTAGGATCTGTCGCTACTCTGCTCGGGACATCTCTTTGGTGTACTACTGAGCGACCCTTGATTTTCTTGTGGTCGGTTAGAAAGGACATTCACGCACTTAATTAGACAAATTCCAAACTTACGTACACGGGTAAAAGTTTCGTACCTAACGTTAGTATACATGATCTGACTATTCGGGCCGTGAAAGGGTATTATCCTCCACTAATTCCGTGACCGTTTTCCTACCGCCACACCTTTCTATGCATGATTATGATGCTTGTACGAAACTTACACATGCGTACATAAAATAATTTTCTTGATATGTCTAACTAACAGGGATTATGTTTCCTTACAGTGGTGATGCGGCGCTCGTACACTCGGCGCGACGATATTTGCTTTTCCAAAGGAAATCTGACTACTGAGAACTTTCAAAACCTTGCACCGAGGCCACTAAAAATCTGCAATGCAAGACAAACCTAAATTACACATTTTTCCCTTTAAGGTTATCGGTAAAGGAAACTCAAAATGGTCAGGGTAAACAAAAGAAGGACCAACATAGTGTAGTACCTCTACGTGAGAGCGATTAAGACTCACAACGCGACTAACTTCAAATTTGCGGTGGATCTAGTACTCCTATCCCTAATTAGGGCAAGAGAAAAATGAGAAGATAGTTAGAATCAACTTCCAATTTGAAGAATTTTCACGAAGAAATGGAGACAAACGAGAAACTAAACTCACCGGGACCAAAACGTTGCCTTTGCACCCTTGACTTCCACCGGAAGGGATGAAATCGCTCTCCCACGGCACAGGAAGGGAGAAGGGATCACGCCGACACCCTTAGAGGAAGGAGGAAGGGCTTGCGCTGAGGAACGGAGCGGGTGAGGCTTCGCTAGGGCTGCGGGAGGTGGTACGCCCGCTGTTACGAAATGCCGACGTCGGGAGGGGAAGTCTGCGGTTTTCGTGAGATTGGGTTACGAGAATTTAGGGGTTTTGCGGCTTTAAAAACTCGGCAAGGTGCGGTTATGGGAAAACCGCCCCCTTTTCCCCACCCAAAGAGATGAGATTTGCTACACACAACCCACACCTAGAGGGCCACTCCACATTAACTCCTTATAAAATTAAAATGTGCTGCTCTTCGCTACTAAATTAAAATGCGTCACACAATTCTTACGACTGACTTAAATCACTAATTAACGAACGCGATTTCTAAGTATGCTAACGTTGTACCTCGACGACGCGCTGCCTCGATCAAAATCCTTTGCGATTTGACCGTACAATTTAGTTAAATTTTGCGTCAGATTATAGATGTTACAGGATTTGAGACCGACTTACGAATGTTACAATTTAATATAGGTATGTTAACGTGAAAACGATGGAAGTGATACAATGACTAGGAAAATGATAAATATCTTATATATAAAAAAGATTAGATGGGTGGATGAGAAAGTTAAATCTTTAGACAATTTAGATTTTAAATTATGGTATATTGGAAAAAAATAAAACAAGCAATGAAGTGAGTATTATTGTGGATACTACTTGAAGGGATGGAGTTGTTGAGGTAAGTAGAAAATGTGATCGAATAGTTGCTCTTAAATTGATTATAGGAAAGAAAATTATTAATGTGATTAGTGTTTGCTTATGCGCGGCAAGTAGAATTAGATGAAGCTATTAAAGTGCAATTTTAGGAAGACTGAGATGATTTAGTAAGGGAAATCATACAAAAATAAGATTTTTATAGGAGGAGACTTAAGTGAACATATACAAAAGAAAAATGTATATTATATAGACGTTCAAGGAGGATATGCGTATGAAGAAAGAAATAAAGAAGGAATAATTATTTTAGACTTTGTTATAAACACATGAGCTAATTGTGACAAATACATTTTTCATGATGAGGAAAACCATTTAATTATGTTTAAAAGCGGAGCAAATAAGTCATAAATTAATTATTTTATGACTTGTAAAATGAATAAAATGATTTTTAAGGATTTCAAGTCATACCAGAAGAAAGTTTAAGAACGCAGCATAGGTTAGTGGTATTGGACTGCAAATTAATGATAATAAATTTAAGACATACAAAAGTATTTCTAAAATTATGATGGTGGAACGTGAAGATGAAAAAACAAGTTGCTTTCAATGTAACAGTTATGGAAAAAACCATTTGATGACCCCTGTTGATCATAGTGATCTTATTGGAAGTTATGTTTTCACTTTTAAGAATAAGTGAAAAAATGTACTTAGAAAATCAAAAGGTTGTGCACCCTCAAATAAATAATTTTGTTCGTGAAAAAAGGAAGTTCTAGACAAAGTGAGGGCAAAAAAGGTCAACTATAAAACACTATGCTTGTAAGAATGATGAAAGCTTGACAAGGTTTAAAGTTGTCAAGAAAAAAGCTAAACATGCAAGAAGTAAAGTAAGAAGTCAAATTTATGACAAATTTTATAAGCGACTAGATAACAAAATGGAGAGTGTGACATATATGAAATTGCTCGAGCTAGGGAGAACAAAACGAGATTTCAGTCAAGTTAAATGCATAAAAGATGAAACATATACAGTTTTGATGGATGATGTAACCATTAAAAAGCGATGAAAAATATACGTTTATCAACTCTATAATAAAATAGAAGACAATAAATTGAACTTGAAAGAGTTAAATAAATTGAAAGAAAGAACATAACATTTTATCATAAAATTCAAGTATCGGAGGTGAATGATGCTCTAAAGAAGATGAAAAATAAAAAAGAGGTTGGGTCTGACGATATACTTATCGAAGTATGAAAATGTCTAAGGAAAGAATGAATTTTGTGTCTTACATGTTTTTTCAATAAGATATTGAAGTCAAAAAGGATGTCGGACCAATGAAGAGAAAATATTTTGATACATTTGTATACGAACAAAGGAGATATACAAAATTATGTCAATTATAGATGAATTAAATTAATGAGTAATATCATGAAATTATGAGAACGAGTAATAAAAAAAAGAGTAAGACGAGAAACTAGCATCTCAGAGAATCGATTTAGATTTATGTCAGGGCGGTCGACCATGAAAGCTATACATCTCTTGAGGAGACTCATTGATAACTCTCGATCAAGAAGACAAAATTTGCATATGTTGTTTATCGATCTTGAGAAGGCTTATGATAGAGTTGCAAAAAAGATCTTATTGAGAGTCTTAGAGAAGAAAGGTATAAATGTATTATACATTAACATTATCAAATATATATATACAAATTTAGTGACAAGGGTGAGGACATCTGGAGGATTAACACAAAAATTTCTTATCACTATTAGCTTACATCAAGGTTCAGCTTTAAGCCCTTATCTCTTTACCCTTATCTTAGATGAGCTTACTAGACATACAACATGCAATATCATGGTGTTTATTGATTGCAGATGGTATCGTTTTGATTGATGAGGCGTGCGAGGGTATAAACGTGAAACTTGAACCTTGACGAAACACTTTAGAAAAGAAGGGTTTTAGGTGGAGCAGGGTAAATATATGGAGCTTAAATTCAAAAGTGCAAGAAGGACGGATGTCTTCGTTATTAAGTTGGGTGATCAATATATTTCTCATTCGATAGTTCAAAAGGATGGAGGTGTTGATAAGATGTGATACATAGAATCCAAGCAGGTTGGTTGAAGTGAAGAGGCGCGCCAAAGATCTTATGTGATCGTTAAGTACTATTAAAACTTAAAGGCAAGTTTTATTGTACTGTAATTAGACTAGCGCTGCTCTATGGTTCTAAGTGTTGGGCAATGAATTGTCTACATGAGCACAAACTCGGAGTTGTGGAGATGAGAATTTTTAGGTGGATGTGTGAACACACGAGATTGAATAAAATTAGGAATGCATGTATCGGGGATGAGATAGGAGTGACACCAATTGCAGAGAAGATGCGAGAAGCTCGACTAAGATGGTTTGGACACGTACAAAGAAGATCATTAGAGACACCTGTTAGGTGTTGTGAGAGTTTAGTCACTAGACATGTTAAGCGGACGAGGGATAGACCAATAAAGATTTAATGAAATTATAAGGAAAGACATGACATACTTAGGCATTAGTGAGATTATGACTAAAGATAAGGCGCAATTGCGACAAATGATCCATATAGCCAACCCCACTATAGTGGGATAAACACTTGAGTGTTGTTGTTTTCGTAATTGAGGATTTACAAGAAGATGGTATATGGAGCAATGTTATGTGTCGTATTGTGTCGTTATATTGTGTCGTATTATGTATCGTATTATGAGGTGTCAATCATGTTGTTGTATCTTTATTATCATGTTAAGTGAGAGTTAGGAGATTGTTAGGTGAAAGTTAAGAGATTATTAGATGAGTCATCATTACGTGTAGCCTATATAAAGACATGTGGGGGTATGTATGAGGCAAGCAAGAAAATATTTTAATTCCTTCTTCCATTGTGAGATCTTGGTGACTCTCTCCTCCGACGAGCAACCCCGCTTAGGCAGCCGGAGTCACGGCTCCGTAGTATCCCGCATTCCCGCCACCAGCTCCACCACCCACTTCCCTACATCCGGCCGCCACCGAAGAAGGGCCATAACAACTTGGTATCAGAGGCTCGATTCTCTTCCGCCACCATCATTTCCCTGTTATGTCAAATCCTCCAACAGGACCCCTTCCCGCTCCATCAACGCCAGAAACCGCAAAACAAAACAAAAAAAATCGGCGTTGCAGTCTGTCGACGTCGGCATCTGCAAACCCGCCGCCGGTCCAGCCCCAGCGCACCAGCATCACCACCAGTCACCGACATCTGCAAACCCGCTCCCGTCCCGACGGGCATCCGTCGATCTCAGTCCCCGCCGCAGAACCCGCAACAATCCTCGGTCGCAGTTTTCGTCGATCCATACGCAGGCGGTCACTTCGCCGCTTGAGTCATAAACGACAGCTTCCCGTTTAAATTGACGACCAGCCCCGCTGCTGCTCTGCGCCGTTCTCCTCGAGCCCAGCCCGGCACACCTGCGCCCTCTGCCCTCATCGAGCCGCACACCATCAATTTTTCTCGGCCCGATTTCCGCCATTCCCTCTTTCTCGAGCCGTGCACCCTCTTTTAATTTCACTCTTTCTTTTGGTTAACCCCACCATCCTTCCTCCTTACTTATTTAAAGAAACCTGATCCCTATCTTGTTATTTCTTAATTCCCACCTCCAAGTTCTCCTAATAATTTCCCGCAAGCCCCTCTCTCTTGGCGCCAATATTGGGCTCCACCGGGGCTCTCGTGGTCATTCCCAGCAAGCTGACTCACCGCAATCCAACCGCCTGGTCACCCGCTCCTCTTCTCGCTCCTCATCCCGCACTATGGGCGACTCCTCTGAACAACTCAATCAAATTATGTCCATGCTACATGACCTCATGGCGCAACAAGCTGCGCACACTGCTTTCGCGGACCGTCATCAGGAAGCCATTGCTGCGCTCGCCAAGCGCATCGATGATCTGTCAACCGCCCTGCCACATGATCATGCAAGCAACAGTCAGACACAACCACTTCTCCGCAATGCCCCACCGCCCCTGACCGTCCACGAACCACCACCATCGGTCCTCGCGCGCCCCGACGCTGCAATTGTGTCGTACTATACCAGATTAGAGTTTCCAACCTATGATGGGAAAAGTGATCCCTTGAGCTGGTTTACCAAGTGTGAACAATTTTTCGGCCACCAGCAAACTCCGGCAGCATATCAAATCCATCTCGCCTCCGTACATATGCTCGACTCCGCTATTTTATGGGCTTCTCGATTTCTCACCGACCGACCGAATCTAATTTGGGACGACTTCAAGCGGCTCTGCAACTTGCGTTTCGGACCTCCTATTCGCAGTAACCCTCTCGGTGCACTCACAATTCTACGACAAGCGGGTACCATAGACGAGTACATGGAACAATTTCAGCTTCTCTTAGTGCATGCCCCTCTTGCCCCGGATATGCAGGTCAACATTTTCACCGCAGGACTTCGCGAGCGACTGCGTCTAGACGTAGAGTTTGAGGCTCCTCCAGACTTAGTGACTGCTATGAGCCTGACCCGGCTATGTGATTGTCGTCTCCAGCTATCCCAAGAGGCATATCCACCTGCTACCGACATTGTTCTACAGGACCGACTCGAGGGTCCTCCAGCATCACAAATCCGCCGCTTATCTCGGGCTGAGATGCTGCACCGCCGCACGCAAGGATTGTGTTTCAATTGCGACGAGCAGTACACTCGTGGCCACAAGTGCACCTGGCTTTTCTACCTACACGTTGAAGACTCTGACGACGAGGGCATCGGCTAAAGCTTGAGGTCAAGCCTTTTCGGAGGACGGGTGAGATGTATTGTGTCGTTTTATTGTGTCGTATTATGTATCGTATTATGAGGTGTCAATCATGTTGTTGTATCTTTATTATCATGTTAAGTGAGAGTTAGGAGATTGTTAGGTGAGAGTTAGAAGATTATTAGGTGAGTCATCATTACGTGTAGCCTATATAAAGGCATATGGGGGTATGTATGAGACAAACAAGAAAATATTCTAATTCCTTCTTCCATTGTGAGATCTTGGTGAATCTCTCCTCCGACGAGCAACCCCGCTTAGTCAGCCGCGGTCACGGCTCCGTAGTATCCCGCCACCATCTCCACCACCCACATCCCTACATCCAGCCACCACCGAAGAAGGGGCATAACAAGCAACTATTGGATTTTGTTACAGAGTGTGTTGATGGCTAATTTGTAAAAAAATTCATATACTCTGGAAACCTTTGAATTAACTCAAACAATCAACAAGTTTTTTATCATCATACATAGTATAGATGTACACTAAGTTATTAAAGGCCCAAGGTTCACCGAGGCTCAAAGGGGTCTTGGAGCATAGGTGCAAGGCGCAGACACGCGGTCGAGGGACGTAAAGTGCAAAAATGAAAAAAATACAGTTTATTAAATACAGAAAAACATAAAATAAATTTACCACCATATCAACACACTAAAATTGCATATATCACAACTCCAAAAGCTATTTTTTGATTGTGCTTTACAAATGTTTACTGATATAGGTGCAAGTGCTACAGCTTGCTGCAATCACATAGAATTTACATTGTTCTTCTTCATCACTGAAGTTCCCTTCGTAATATAAAATTGAAGAACTAGACATGACTACAAAAAAATTCAGTGATGAAGATTGATTGATGCACGTTGAATGTTATGGATTCGTAGCCATGTTAGGGTATAATTGTAATTAAGTCATGCTTAGATATTTGCCTTGTGTATGAAGGCTATAAGTAAGCTTAATGAATTATAATTGAATATAATCCGATGATTGCACTGATGATTAATCCACTGCTCGCTTGATCTCAATCATTTACTCTCTTCTCTTGTATTTTTAGAACAGATACGTTCCAGTTGATAAATATATACAACAACACTCAAGCCTTTATCCCACTGTAGTGGGGTCGTCTATATGGATCCTTTGTCATCATTCTGCCCTATCTTTTGTCATAATCTCATTAATGTCTAAATACATCACGTCTTTCCTTATAGTTTCATTCCTAGTCTTTTTTGGTCTATTCCTCCCTCGTTTAACATGCCAAGTGACTAGACTCTCACAACGCCTAATTGGTGCCTCTAATGGTCTCCTTTGTACATGTCCAAACCATCTTAGTCGAGCTTCTTGCATCTTCTCTGCAATTGGTGCTACTCCTGTCTTATCCCTGATACATTCATTCCGAATTTTATTCATTCTCGTGTGTCCACACATCCGCCTAAGCACTCTCATCTCATCAATTCCCATTTTTTGCTCATGTACACAATTCACTGCCCAACACTCAGAACCATAGAGCATCGCTGGTCTAATTGCAGTACAGTAAACTTACCCTTAAGTTTTAATGGTACTTTACGATCACATAAGATCCCTGACGCGCCTCTCCACTTCACCCAACCCTCTTGGATTCTGTGTCACATCTTTATCCATACCTCCATTTTGAACTATTGATCCAGGATATTTAAAACACTCACTACAGTTGATTAATATATCAATTAAATAAATGTAACTTTCCACATTTGATGGTAGATACATATAAAAAATCATGTAGTCTAACCTTGAGATCATGTTTTTACCCACATCCAAAAAATTATTCATTAATCATGTTGAAGAAAAGGCTTTGAAAGGCCCAGACGCGTCTGGGAGATGGTAAGGCGCGCGCCTGGGGCACCTCACCCACCTCTTCCTTGCAGAGGCGAGGCCCGGTGCGCCCGACGCCTTAGGCGTGCCTCAGCGTGCACCTTAATAACATAGGAAGTACATACCTAGTATAGAAGTATTCTGCTCGCGGAGAATGTGAATGATATTATCATAAAAATAAGTGATTGGAATTGATATTGGTGAATTAAAGATATATTAACGGAGAATTTCAAACCAAAAACTTAAGCAGGCTGAAGTTATCTCTAGGGATTGTTATATCCCGATGTTTTAAGTGAATATATTTAGAGTGGTGTTAAAAGCACACTAATAATGGCTATTAGCACATCATTAAAGAACAAAAAAACTCTTACCACTTCCGCCTTTGAGCGCACACCAACCATCAAGCGCCTCCAAGCAACCACTACCGGCAGTATCCGCCTCGACCACTTCCAACTCATTCACCACCTCGGAATTGGCGATCTCGTCAACATCTATCCTCCGCGACGGCCTCCTGCTCCCCTGCCTCGAGCTTATACGCCATGAAGGTCTTCGACTACGTGGCGCTCGCCGCAAGGAAGAAGTTGTGGCGGGCGTTGACAGAGAAGGAGATCTTGCATTTGCTAGACCACCCCCATTCTTACTGACGTTGTGCACCAATTTCGATGCATTTCATTACTCCTGCTTGGCCATGGAGTTATCTCAACGGTGACCTCCATGTTTCCAGGCAATGACAACCTGGAAGACGATTCATCATTTCCTCTGCATGCAGCTCCCTTTCAATTTCCATTCTATTAAATAGTGACAATTTTGTTTAGAAGTTAGAACAGAATCAAACTCCTGGCTCTATGTTTCCTGGTGAAGACTTTTTACTTAATAATAGCCTCGTGGTCACGGGTTCGAGTTCTGGAAGCAGCCTCTTGCAAAAATGCAGGGTATGGTTTGCCTACATTTCACCCGTGTGGTGGGACCTTGCCTGGATCCTCGCTGCGCGGTGATGCTTTGTGCACCAGGCTGCCCTTTTTACTAACCTCATGGTCGATGCTATTAGCAATCCTAAGTTCTGGACTTCATCTTCTTCCTCTCTCTAGTTCTCTGCTTGCAGCAGCAATCTGCCACCCATTTACGTTGCATGTTGAGCTTGGTTCAGGGAGCTATTCAATGTTGTGTTCAGTGCCAAGGAGCTATTCAATATTATAATTTGGTTTTGATGTGTCAATAACATGTCAGTGTGTAAATAATGAGCTGTAAATTTAATATGGCTATTAATAGCCAATATCTGCCTGTTATTAACGTTACTCTATATTGAATGCAACATCAATACACTCTAAACGTTCTGAAAGATATTGGTATTTTAAAGTGTAACCTGCTGGAAAACCCAATTGACCTGAATGTGAAACTTATTAAAAAAAATGAAGGAGTTGGGCCAGTTTACTTCATGTTAGAAGATATATGAGGTTGTTGGATAAATTGAATTATTTGACCATTACTTGTTCTGACATATCTTTCCCATTGAGTGTAATTGGCTATTTTATCTAGGGTTTCTCATATATATGTTGTAACTTGAATTCTTCAACATGCTGATTTCCCTGGGCATTGTTTGAATAACATGTTGCTAATTGACACTTTGCACCCCGAATCTTCAAATTTGGCAAATTGCACCCCACCCCCACCCCCACCCCCCAAATACTTTTAAGTTGACATTTTGCACCCTAGGTTGAATTTTGAGGGATATTTTTCACATTGCGCCCTCCAAAATCCAAATACCTTCATATTCTATTTTTTGTACAGTTTTTTGAGTTTATCTAACGTTTGATCATGTAAATTAACAAATGTTAATATATCTCAAATTTTGGGGGTGCAAAATACCCCTCAAAATTCAGCATTGGGTGCAATATTCAAATTTAAAGGTACTTGGAGGGTGCAATGTGCCAAATTTAAATATTCAGGGTGTAATGTGCCTAAAGCATGATATTCAAGGGTGCAAAGTGTCAATTACCCTCTATATAAGAGTCAAATGTTATTTTGATGTTGATTGGACTGGATCTTCATTTAATAGAAAATCCTCTTTATGATACTGCGTGTTCGTGAGGAAAAAATAATGGTGTCAAGGAAAAGAAAAAAAATAACAAGCTATTGCTAGGTCTAGTTTAGACTTTAGAGTCTGATTATAGGGCAATGGGGCTCACACAACTAGTGAATTGGGCAGGCTTAACTAACCCTCTGATAGAATTATGAGAGGGTTAAGATTCAGATACATTTGTTTTGCAATAACGCAGCAATCATGTACATAATCCCGAGCACTTCTTTCACGAACAAACATAACACATTGAAAACAACCGTTACTTTGTTCAAGAGATGTTTCTCGTGTATATTCACTGAGCCTCCTACATGAACTAAGGTTAGTATCATAAGTCGCAAGTTGAGCAGTTCAGATGCCTCGTCTCTTTTTCCTCTCCAGCTTGAGTGGGCGTATAAAAATGCTGGAAACAACTTAGGCTCACCGTGCAGGCTGCCATTGATTGAATTTTGAGAGATATTTAAGCGGATCTGTCTCTCCCTCCCTCCTAAGGATGTACTTTCTCGCAATCAATACTCCCAATTGTTTTTCAAATCCTGGTAAGAAATTTCATTACCTTCAGAAATGATGAAGGGAAATTGCATTAAAACCTTGTTGTTTTCCATACTTCAATGTCAAAGTTTTGAAGTACTTTCTTTGACATGGAGAAGGTGATCACTAAATTTATTCTTTTGTAGTGCCCAAATGGTCACACTCTCTGCTCGAACTGCAAGCTCAGAGTCCATAACCAGTGCCCTACTTGCCGCCATGAGCTGGGCAACATCAGATGTCTCGCTCTTGAGAAGGTCGCCGGATCGCTCGAGCTTCCCTGTAAACACCAAGCCATGGGATGCGCCGGAATATTTCTGTATTACGAAAAACTAAAGCATGAACAGTCGTGCAGATTCAGACCGTATAACTGCCCATATGCGGGATCGGAATGCCCCATCACCGGCGGCATTCCGGCGATCGTCACCCACCTCAAAAACGACCATAAAGTCGACATGCACGATGGCTGCACTTTTAACCATCGCTACGTAAAGGCAAACCCGCACGAGGTTGAGAACGCGACTTGGATGCTCACAGTAAGCTCTCCTTTGTGCTCCTCGTTTTTGTTGTATCGCCATGACCGGTTTCGCATGCTCATGATCTTTTGATGTGGTTTAGGTCTTCAATTGCTTCGGCGAGCACTTCTGTCTTCACTTCGAGGCATTTCTGTTGGGAATGGCGCCCGTTTACATGGCTTTCCTGAGGTTCATGGGTGAAGACGAGGAGGCGAAGAAGTTCAGCTACAGTTTAGAGGTGGGCGGGAGCGGACGAAAGCTGGTGTGGCAGGGTGTGCCGAGGAGCATCAGGGACGGTCACAAGAAAGTCCGAGACAGCCACGACGGACTGATCATCCACCGTAACATGGCCGTCTTCTTCTCCGGCGGCAACCGCCAGGAGTTGAAGCTTCGAGTCACTGGACGCATCTGGAAAGAAGAATGACGGCGCCTTCTTCGCCTGTGCCAGGGCGGAGTAATTTGCCTCGAGGTAAAAGTAGTTTTTACGGGGACATTCTGCTGAAAGATAACTCTTTTTTTTTCCTGTTCTTCTGGTGATGATGTTATATATAAAACCTGTGCAATGTCTGCAGATGTGAGAAGAAAGAGAGGCTATGCCTGCTGATTTAGATTATGGCTCTTGAACAAGTTTGCCTGTGTGATATGCCCATGAAAAATATTAGATTTCATTGGTTAATCTGTAAGTTATTAGAAATAAAGTAGGATTTTATTGACCTTTTGGGGGCTATTGAATGTGAACAATGCCCTCATGCATTCTACTCACTCAAGCCTTTATCCCACTATAATAGAATGCCCTCATGCATTCTACTGTTTAAAAAAAATGATTTACTTACCAAAACACTCCTTTTAGGGCTTTGGTAAGAAATTTGGTGTATTGTTGTTTGCTTTTCCCCGCTCTTTGTAGAATTCATCTTTTAATTTGGCTTTATACTTTTAATTATACTGGCAAGGGAGACTGGCGGTCGGTTTGGCACGATGGCAGCGGTCGTGAACTCAGTGGTTACGATGAACCTCATGAATGCTCGACCTCACTTACGGAACTTCATGCACTTTTATGTTCAAAATTAGTTTTTTTTCTTTGGTGGTGGCTATGTCCGTTGTCATCTCACACATATTTCATTGTGGTGGTGTTTTTTTCGAACCTCACCGGAGCAAAAATATTACGCTATAACTATTGTTGAAGGTGACTCACTTAACTAATTGTGAAGAAGCACAGAAAAACAAACTATAAGTGCAGTAACATTGCCAAGATAACAAGTCAATGACCATAAGCATGCCTCCATTGAAAGATTTTAAGATATTGTTACACTCCTTAATGCTCCTCACAACCTTAACTTATATCTTGTTGAACCATTTATAATGGTTTTTTTTCATAATATCAAGTGTCTTGCATTCCTACTATCAATCTTTACTTGCTAGTTACATATGAGACCATACTATTACATCATTATAAATTTCTCATGAAAAACACATTTCTTTTATCAACTTTACACATTACAATTTTGGTAGAATAAGTCTCTCATTTTTCTCTATCTTTTTTACATTTTAAAAGAAAAATATTAATCCTTTTTATCATTCTAAATTTATTATAAATTATTATAAAATATATCTCTTAAATTAAAAAAAATATAGCGACCTATAATATTTATTGTGTTTCACGCATTTATAGTAGGGGTGCAATTTTGATCAGTTCCACCAAAAACTAAGAACTGAGCTATAAAAGTTTGGTTCGAACTTTTCAAAACCGGAATCGACTCATATGCCTGAGATATAAAATCAAATTTTAACCGAAAATCTTGAATCATTTCTTGGTTCTACTCATGACTCATTCATGCAAAAAAAAATCAATGTTATATAATTGCTTAAATCTCTACATGAGTATTCATATACTGTGCATCTTATTTTCAACATTATAGGAAGCTAAAACAACAACTAGGAACCAATATCATTTGTGTATTATTTTTCAGATTGAATGCTTTTTTTGTATAAAAAGTTGCTAGTTATAACAATATTTTCTAAGGAATAAAAGAAAATTAATAAGAATCCACTTAAATAAAAATTACAATTTATAATGAACAAATTGAAGCATATACTGAAATTTAAATTAATTTGCATAGGCTTAATTAACCTGGTTTTCGGTTCAGTTTCCGAGTACCTGACTATAATAACCGAGAACTGAACCGAATATTCGATTCTGAAATAATTGGACCTAAAATGAGCTGAGACCCACAATAACGGATCCAAACTGCTCGATTAAAGTCGATTTCAGTCTGATTCGCAGTTCTTCGGTTATTTTGCACAATCCTAATTTATAGGATACTATTTTAGTGTCTTAGCTTAAGGTAAGGCCTAAGTTTGAGTAGCAAAAATGTATAACAATTATTTTCAAATATTTGTAAATTTACAGATAAGTCCTCCTCTTATTATGCAAATACGTTTCAACCTTACTCAATGACCAAGTTCAATTTGTTGGGACTTTTTGAGTCCAACGTCCCAATAAAATTAGTAGCCGTGATAAAAGTAAAATGCTGTTAATTTAAAATATTTAACTACTTTGACTATAATATTTATATTTTTGGTGATATTATTATCAGTCTGAAACTTGCTATTGATACACCCAAAAATTTTGTTTTTTTCTCCCATATTTTTTTAATCACGGCGCTATTTTCTTGATGAAGTAGGAGGCTATGCGCTGCATGGTGTCGTCGTCAGGCGACGCAATGGAGAATCCATTGTGACATGGGACTTCACGGTCCGGTGGAGTTATTTTTCTCGCTCAAGCGGAATCAAAATTTGTTCCCCAAAAATGATCGACAAGTTGTATATATCTCCGAACGAATAACTATTTTTGTTGAAGTCTTTTAGAGCCCGAAAAAACAAAAAAACTGTAACTGTGTTTTTTAGAGACATTTCTTCATAGGGTTGAGCTCGTGCAAAAAACGATTCCATGTAGAAAAATAGAACACGAAACTATGTCAAAAGAGTTGGAAAAAGCCGGGTTTATTTTTAGGTGCATTATTGGGCTGTAAATAATTTTTGAACTATGAACAACAATGTATTTTAAATACTGCGGTTCGGACTATTTATAAAATTACTCTATATTTTAGAGCAACATTATAAGCAGTCCGATTTTGACCATTCACAGTTCATTGATTTTTGCAATTCAAAAATATATTCGCAGTTCAAAATATTAGCGATATAAAAACAGAGCATTTGTTTCATGAATCAAGCTCCGTCGCAGTACAAAAATATTCCTCGTGAGCCCTCACATCGTGGAGAGCTGCTCGTGGTCGAAGATAATAAGAGAAATTCTATACTTGAGTACAAGGAACACGTAAAGATTGCGGGAATGCTAAAAAACCGTACGTGTGCTAATAGATTTGCACGAGAGCATAATAAATTCACAATTTTTGGGGAAATTAAGTTCTCCCACGGAAAGATTCGTCAAGAAGTGGGGTTTATGAAGGTAGAGACTAGAGTTTACTCAAGAGATTACTAGAAGGTGAGAATAAATGAACATAAATTTGACTCGCATGATCCGAGAGGAGTTTAATTGTGGTGTTGAAGATTTCGTGAAAGAAGTGATCATTTGAGACGAATCTGATACCAGTTATCTCATATAATAGAGAAAGAACTCTAATCACAGATATTCATATTTTTCTTAGACTGCGAATAAAATGAGAGATTTTAGGTATTTTCTGAGTCCAAATATCAATTTTTGGGACCAATTGCATTAATAATAAAGTTATATAAAATATTAAAACAAATGAAATAGTGAATATATAATTAAAAAAAACTTATTACTCATGGCATTAATAAAGTTTTATCTTTTTTTGCAAGAAACCACGACCGTCTGAGCGCCTGAGAATTTTGAAAACTGAAGGCGCCGCCGTCTGGACTCTACCGCCGGCCAAAACCACTGGCGGCTCCGGCTCCGAGCCCTATATTTCATCTCCATCACATTCTTTTCAAACTGTAGTTTAGTGAGAGAGAAAGCGAAAATGGATGAATCGAGCGATTCGGAGAGCATCACCTACGATCCAATCGCGGATCAGTCCGAAGAAGAACATCTGATTCATCTTGATGAAGGTAGCGAGAATCACGTCAATCTGAAGCATCAGTTCTTACAGGGAATCGGCCCGCTGTCGGATCGCTGCTCCGTGGTGGCGATTCAGAGATTTTCACATCGCTCTTCTGCTATGGCTAGGGCTCAGCTCGAGTCCTTTCGACTATACGTGAAGGCGGTGGCCGAGAAGAACGACGGTAATCCCAATCTGAAGATCGGATGGTATACCACCTCCGACGAAGGAGTTCATCGGATATTGAAAAACGGCTTCGATTCCGGCGGAATCCCCACGGGGCCGTTTGGTTTCTCACTGTGCATTCATGGAGTCTTTTCTGCCTCAAATTGGTACGCCATTAATCCAATCTTCTTATAAATTATCATAGAATTCATGAAAAACAGCATTGTATCAAATTTTTTTATCAATCTACAGTGTTTTATCATCTTTCCCCGATGCAAATGGATTAAGACGCATCATTCTCTGTGGAGTGATCTTGGGGAAGACAGAACTGGTTCTTCCTGGTTCAAATCAGTACGGACCGAGTTCAGAAGAATTTGATTCTGGCGTTGATAATCTGCAATTTCCTCGCAAGTATATCGTTTGGTATTCCGATGCTAAAACTCGCGTGCTGCCATTGTATGTTCTGGTTATCAGATTGGACACACAATCCAAAGGTTTTTTTAAAAAAGCTTTGTCCCATGATTTTTCTAATTGTTTTTTTCACTTGAATGTTAATGAATTTCCTTCTTCGTTTTCAGGAAGGTTGAAGGAGCTTGTAGAAAGGCCACGGTCACCATGGATATCTATCAAGCTTCTGATCTCTGCTCTTTCATGCTCTTTGTCTTCTTCAAAGATTTGCTTGATTAAGAAGTTCCACATCAAATACATGGTAATTACTTTTAGGCTCCGTTTGGCACGGTGGTGAGAGTCATAAATACATGAGTTAAAACATCATTCGTTAAGGATAACCTAACAAACATAATCCGTTTGAACATAAAACTGGATGAAATTCCTCAGCTGAGCCTTAACAAATGACAATTTAACCCCGTGTTCGCACGGAGCCTTAAAGGTACAATGTTTTTGTTTTAACTTGGTAATTAGTGCTTAGACCTTACATCATGTGAGAAAACCTCAATATATGCTTTGAGATTAATCCTTAGGCGATCGTACGACGCTCGGAGATCGTCCGACGTTGAATGCTAGCCTATTGGGTCATTGGGCCCTGATCATGATAAAATCAAAATGAAATTCAGTGTCGTGATTTTTCAAAAAAAAAGAATTATCTCTCGGTTTTGCATATTTGTTTTCGATGATCACTTTAAAGATAGCTTTTTGTGAAGGATTATTTGTGGATGCTTACTTTTTTAACATGAATGTTTCAATGACTTTTATTGTTGTGCTTGTCTGTTATATCTGCATGTAATCAGTGGGATGTAACTATGTAATCGGCCTTTAATGAAGTGAAAGTGTGTATGTTGTGCATTTGTATTTTTGTATACTCATACATACTGTTACGAGTGGGCTGCCCCCCTATTTATACTGGGCCCACGCGGCCCAGCGGGGGACCCACTCACAATGCTTAACAGGGCCGCGTTCCGTACACCCCAACCACTGGCCCCACCTGTTCTCAGCAGGGCTGGTTGTTGATGCCAGGTCTCGAACCCGGCAACCTTGATAAGAGGCACTTAACGCCTGCCCTCATCACCAATTGAGCCGCCCAGTTGGTGATGAGGGCAGGCGTTAAGTGCCTCTTATCAAGGGTGCCGGGTTCGAGACCTGGCATCAACAACCAGCCCTGCAGAACAGGTGGGGCCAGTGGTCGGGGTGTACGGTGTTAAGCATTGCGATGGGTGCTGGGCCGCGTGGGCCCAGTATAAATAGGGGGGCAGCCCACTCGTAACATAAAAGTGCACTTTTATGTTACCAGATGAGGGCAGACGTTAAGTGCCTCTTATCAAGGGTGTCGGGTTCGAGACCTGACATCAACAACCAGCCCTGCTGAGAACAGGTGGGGCCAGTGGTTGGGGTGTACGGGCCGCGGCCCTGTTAAGCATTGCGAGTGGGTCCCCCGCTGGGCCGCGTGGGCCCAGTATAAATAGGGGGGCAGCCCACTCGTAACACATACTGTGGTGCGCTCGAAAAAAACTGCTCCTGATATTTATTGTTTGTTATGGCGATCTGCGATATATGAACCCGATAATGTTATTATTATTATTTTATTACATTAGTATGTTTAGTGTTATTTTTTTTCTAATAGCTCTTTAGAATTACTATTATATATACTTTCCTAATTATATTTATTGCTTTATAGCCTTTTGTATCTATTTTCTTTTTAAAATGGGACCTTTGCATTAAGCACTCTCCAATATGAGGTTTTTGCACATTGGGTCATAAATATTTTCTTTTTGGAACAAGATAGATCTGGATAAGCTTTCCTAAATGTAATTTGGGACGAAAATCAAATTTTATGTTATTTTGCAAGGCACGACCGCATGATGTTGTCTTTTGTAGAAAATATTTGTGGATAGTTTGTTGTCTTATAAAATAACATATATGTCTTCTCATCCTATTGAAAATTACCTGCAGCTCCAAAAGGAGGCTTTGACATTGTACACTAAATGTTTATTTGGGTTATGTTGAGACACTCTTTTCCTTTCCTTCAACATTTTTTGTTCTTTTTACTTCATTTTTAAAACACTTCATTTGGAACCTACACATTTTCAGGAACGGAAAATTTCTCGTCTGCAGCTCGTAACTCACCTTAGGAAAGTCGTCGGGGATGAGTCACTGATCTCCGTCATCAGAAACTTTCAGGACAAGGTATGATTTCTTTATCCAACCAACCTTTGCTTATCTCAATTGGTTCATAGAAATCTGATGCACTTCTGGATGTCACTTGTGTTTACTATTTGTCTACTGTTACTTATCTTGATAAGGCTGATTTTCTACATGTATGAGCCCTACTATATGGTGATAGCATGGGTTGTCCAGTCATAATTTTATTAAGTAAATATGCAGGGATTCAACTCTCAAGGTATGCTTGTGCTTAGGGGTATTCATGAATTGAATCGAATAGATCTTCAATCGAATCCAAATTTGTCAAAGAATGCAAAGATTTAGGATTCAGATTCGTTCGATTATTTGAATTCGTGTTCGGATTCATCCTAAAATCCAGGATTTGATTCAGATTTGGGTTTGGATTTGAATTCGAATTCTCTTCAAATGGACCAAATTGACTTTCATCGGACGGTCAAGATCATCTTTATATATAATATAGATATTTCGACTATTCGTGAATTATTCGCCAATCTTGTCAATATAGATAATATTATTCGAATTCGGATTTGAATGTCACTCAAATCTGAATTTGAAATCGATTTTTAATTGAATCTTCATGAATCTATTCCCGAATTATTTTGTCGGTGAACAACCCTACTTGCGCCCAACTTCCGAGCTCTAGCTTTCTCTTGAAACCCTTCTCTGAATGAGAGTCTAAACCTATGACATCCAAAGATGACCCTAAGACACCCACCAATGCGTCATATTGACGTGAATGGGCATACATCGTATATTATCAAAATTTCACTCGAGCTACATAGTAAATAGAAAACATGTGTGATACTGAGGTGATGGTGCTCGGCCGGGAGGCTGTGGGCCCAGGACTTCATATTCTTATCATATGGTTTCATACTTGCTTTTTCAGTAAATTTGGAGATTTTATTGAGAATTGTTTTGGATACGTTCAATTTGAGGCCTATTTTATTTTCTATGCTTCCAGACTGAGATTATTTTTGCTATCTTTCTGTTTTCAGCACATGATATCAGCTGTTTCTACTTATTCGACGAGTTGTGAGAGAAAGCTATCTCCTTTGTAAAGGCATCGGTGAACAGAGCGGATATTTGGACGCGGTTTCTGAATGCATGCCACTGGAGCTACTAGAATCTTTCGTCGCCCGATTCACACTTTCATTATCATTCTTCGATATTCATGTTCATATTTCAACACAAACAATTTTTTTTTCTTTTTTAGGCAATGAAGTTGTCAGCATCCCTGTATGTCAATAGATAGTGATTGTTTTTTGAGATAATAACTCATGCATTCCAGTTTTTTGCTCATGTTGTAATGTTCAAAGTTCAAAGAAATATTGGCTCATACTTTGTGCTCAGTTATGTTTATTTTTGCAATCATGCCCTGGTTGATGCTTATTTTGTGAATTAAATGGATGGGGGAACATGGTTGACACCCTTTTGATAGAATAACTTTTTTAGAACAATGGAACGGGCTTAAGCTTATTTACCCGCGTCAAATCGACTCGACTAGTGTTTGAGCGATAGCTATGTGACCCAAAATTTACTTTTTGGGTCGGGCGTCTGCAAAACCTGACATCCGAACATGTGCGGCCGGATGAATGAGGTGACATTTTGGCCTAGAGTATTGTTTTGAAAATTGACATTCACTGCAAATTGTAAATTTTTTTGGGTGAACTCGTCGTCCCGGAGGTTTGGTCAGTTGTTCTAGGCTTGGAATTTAGCAGGATGAGCAGGGTGATTCTTTGTCCTAGTTTTAGGTGTGAAGTGGGTGATGCATGCTTCCATTGTCAATGTTAAGATTTTTCTTGATCCATGCAACATGAAATGATGCCCATCAAAGTTAAGATGTAGGCTTCGTTTGGCACAGCGGTGGCGTTCGTGAACGCGGTGGTTATGAAATGTCGTTCGTGAACGGTTGTGCTGAAGAGAATTACATTGTGGAATTATGATTTCATCCACTACTTGTTGTAGAGTTCTAAGAATCTCACTTTCGAAGATTCAATGGTTTTTGAGTCACTTTATCAGAAAGTTCTTGGTTCTGTGAATTTGTTTTAACAAAAGAACCCGTAGTTTTTGTCTCTTTATCGAAAAGCTAATTGATTTTGTGATTCTTTCATGTCAAAAGATTCAGTGGTTTTAGAAAGACCTTATCAAAATTTCTAGTTGGTTCTAAGAATCTTCCTTATCAAAAGTTTCAATTGTAATTAGCTATAAGAGTATCCTTATCAAAAGACTCGACATTGTTTAAAGGATATCCTAACAAGGGGTAGAAGAGAGAGTACCCAAATTTGGGGAACCTCTGTAAAACTCTGTGTCTTTTGGATTGCATAGATCTCAATGGCTTTGTGATGCAGGACGTACATCACACCTGTCTGCCACCCTGGCGTCGCACCTGGGATCCACCTTGGCGTCACAACACTCGAGGCTTTATCTTGGTCTGAAGCCCGTACACCTCAAACCGTCTTTGGTCCCACCACAGGACACAACAGGTTGTTGAGTCTGAGATTCGATCACCCGACCTCCTTGATAAAGAGTCTTCAGACAGACTCACATCACCAACTGAGTTGTAGCTCAGTTGGTGATGAGAGTACGAGCTCAGTTGGTGATGAGAGTCTGTCTGTAGACTCTTTATCAAGGAGGTTCGACGATCGAATTTCGGCATCAACAACCGATTGCGTTTTGTGGTGGGACCAGAGACGGGTTGGAGTGTATAGGTTGCAGCCTTAATAAAAGTCACCTTGGTGCGATGCCAAGGTGGGCCTCCTGGTGTGACTCCGGGGTGGAAAGCGGGTGTGACACATGTTCTGCATAATATTAATTATTCTGCAAAAAATAAACAAACTAATTTGTGACATGTGTTGTAAATGATTAAAAAATCATAAAAAATTTAAATACTATATTCAACCCCTCCCCCCCCCCTAGAGTAATGTTTAGTACCTTTCCTTACCGCTCATAATCAGCTGGATATAGTGGATTTTGACAGAGCTCGATCTCTGCACTTTGCTTTTTTCTTTTCTTTTTTTGTGTTTTCTGCGTAAAACATCTCGTTGTTCTGTTGTTGGCTCTCCTTTTGATTATTTGTGCAATTTAACCACTCTTGAGTTAAGGAGGCATGTTTCATCCGATCTGGGAGAGCCCTAAACGACCTGTAACGGTTTGATGCCACCTATGATAAAGGTGTTCTCAAAGCTCTGAAGAAATTATGAAGATTGTAGTCACTCTACAAAGAACTACAAGCTAACAGCAGTAGCGTGAAGAAGCGCTTGAACCACCAACGGATCCGCTCCCGAGGAGCGAGCCGATCAGACCCCTGCCAACTCCCCTGCTTGCTTCTCGAAGAATTCGTGGCCCAGCCAACAACATCTGTGGAAGAGAGCATCCTCTTGATGGAGGAGCGTTAGGCTAAAGTGCTTGTACTACTACTATATTTGGGAGCCCCTCACGCTCCTAGCCCGATCACCGTTGCAGGATGACATCCACTGATGGCCCCGCCGCCACCATCACGGGGTAACTTGCCTGGGCCGCTCGAACTACCTGGAGGCAAGTTTGTCATTTCGGAAAAATTGGTGATCCAGGTGAGCGGGACTGAGCAATATCATTCGTCAACTCAAAATTCAACCGGGTGCACGACCTTTCAAAAAAGCTATAAAAAAGTCCTTCAGACCTTCATTTGAGGACAAACTACTTGAGATAATAGAAAGAGCTGTGAGGTTTTCTGGCGAGAATGTGAGACTTGGATCATTCCATCGTTTGTTCCATCAGTTGGATTTCGCTTTGGTCCCTCTCTAGCCCGCTCACGCTCAACGCGCTCGCAATCACAATAATAGGGGAGGGAAAGAGCTCAGGAAAACGCACTCGTGGAAGCTCCTGTAGGAGTACTCTTCAAGGCTTCGTGAACTTGGCCATTTCTCCATTTCTCTACACCCAAATCTTGTAACATAGAGGTGACCTGCCACCATCTGAGTAATTCAAATACTTGTAAACAAAGGGAAAATAGTGGATTTTGACCCGACATAGATTCGACCATGTGGTTTTTCACCCTTTTCAGGTTTTTCATGTTAAAAATGCCTCTTGTCATTGCTGATTGGTTTTCAATTGACTATTTGTGCGCCCGGTCCGACTTGAAGCTGAGGCGGTTCGGTTTTCCGAACCGGAGGAAAACCGGGCGACCCCCAATACATATGTTGTTTCTGGTTGGGAGGGTTCTGCACATAACAGCTGCATATATCATCATTGTACAACTCATATTCGTCGAGGGTGGACCCACTTGAAGCCAAGTCATCAAAGGGTAAAAGTCAACAGGACAAGACAGAAGTCAGAGTCGTCATTCAAAACAGTAGAAGGTCTGAGCGAGTTTGGCGAGCTCTCCTCGCATACTCTCCGAGTAGGCAACTAGGGTCGATTGTCTCCCAAGCCGGACGAGTTCCCCAAAAGTTGCCTAGTCGCTGGGTGGGGGCTGGACTATAAATAAGACCCCACCCCCACCCTTTGGTTTTCCGATAAATAGGACCCTATGGGTACAAGATTTGAGACTACAGCCTGAGCTTTGGAATCTCGTTTATGAAAATTTGAGTCGTGAGATAGTGATCATCCCTCATAGTCGTCATCTTGAGATAGTCGTCATGCTCGTGTCCCTCGTATGCCCTGCTCGACCATTTTTGGTTGTGGAGGAGTGGCTTGTTCTAAAGCATCTAGGTACGTGGTGGGACCTCCCTCCCGCAACTTCTAGGGTCCTTCTAGTTGTCACTCTGTTTCAATGTCCTAGCCTGTCAAGCTGTCAAGTCCGACCGCTGGACCAGTAATCTTAGATTGCATTGATCCGAATATTTTGGAGTGGGGATTTTTCCGGCTTCAACACTTTGTTGTGGTGAGTGTGGATCGTAGCCAATGAGGAAAATCTGGCTAGTATGCGAGATGACATATGCGGGCGGGAATATAGAGAGAGTCGACAACTCGGCAGCAATTGCGACTTTGTAACAATGGCTGTTTTCGAAGATTTCACGCGAAGGATAGAGACTACTGTGCGAGCCGATGCATCCCAGAGATTTGGTCAGTTGTTCTAGACTTGGAATTTAGCAGGATGAGCAGGGTGATTCTTTGTACCGGTTTTAGGTGTGAAGTGGGTGATGCATGCTTCCATTGTCAATGCTAAGATTTTTCTTGATCCATGCAACATGAAATGATGCCCATCAAAGTTAAGATGCAGGCTTAGTTTGGCGCAATGGTGGCGTTCGTGAATGCGGTGGTTATGAAATGTCGTTCGCGAACGGCTGTGCTGAAGAGAATTACATTGTGGAATTATGATTTCATCCACTACTTGTTGTAGAGCTCTAAGAATCTCACTTCCGAAGATTCAATGGTTTTTGAGTCTCTTTATCAAATGGCTCTTGGTTCTGTGAATCTGCTTTATCAAAAGATTCAGTGGTTTTAATCTCTTTATCAAAAAGCTAATTGATTTTGTGATTCTTCCATGTCGAAAGATTCAGTGATTTCAGAAAGACTTTATCAAAAATTTTAGTTGGTTCTAAGAATCTTTCTTATTAAAAGTTTCAGTTGTAATTAGCTATAAGAGTCTCCTTATCAAAACACTCAGCATTTTTTAGAGGATATCCTAACAAGGGGTAGAAGAGAGAACGTACCCAAATTTGGGGAACCTTTGTAATACTTTGTGTCTTTTGGATTGCATAGATCTCAATGGCTTCGTGATGCAGGACGTACATCACACCTGCTTGCCACCCTGCCGTCGCACCTGAGATCCACCTTGGCCTCACACCACTAGAGGCTTTGTCTGGGTCTGCAGCTCGTACACCTCAAACCGTCTTTGGTCACATCACAGGACACAACAGGTTGTTGAGGCTAAGATTTGATCACCCGATCTCCTTGATAAAGAGTCTTTAGGCAGACTCTCATCACCAACTATAATGAGATCACCATTTTAGGAAATGATGCGGAAATTAGTACTGACATTGATCCACAAGAAGCTAAACAAACTCTTGAAATAACTGAATCTAATTTGAGTAGAGCTGAGGGTAAGAGACAAGCAATTGAGTCAAATCTAGCTCTAGCTCCGTTGGTGATGAGAGTCTGTCTGAAGACTCTTTATCAAGGAGGTTCGACGATCGAATTCCGGCCTCAACAACTGATTGCATTCTGTGGTGGGACCAGAGACGGGTTGGAGTGTATAGGTTGCAACATTGATAAAAGCCACCTTGATGCGACGCCAAGGTGGGCCTCCTGGTGTGTCTCCAGGGTGGCAAGCGGGTGTGACACATGTTCTGCATAATATTAATTCTTCTGTAAAAAAAACTAATTTGTGACATGTGCTGCAAATGATTAAAAAATCATAAAAAAAAATTAAATACTCTACCCCCCCGTTAGAGTAATGTTTGGCACCTTTCCTTACCGCTCATAATCAGCTGGATATGGTGGATTTTGATAGAGCTTGATCTCTATTCTCTACACTGTGGTTTTTTCCTTTTTTGTATTTTTTGCGTAAAGCATCTCGTTGTTCTGCTGTTGATTCTCCTTTTGACTATTTATGCGATTTAGTCACTCTCGAGTTAAGGAGGCATGTTTTATCAGATCTGGGAGAGCCCTAACTGACCCATAACAGTTTGATGTCGCCTGTGATAAAGGTGTTCTCAAAGCTCCGAAGAAATTATGGAGATTGTAGTCACTCTACAAAGAACTACAAGCTAACAACAATAGCGAGAAGAACAGCTTGAACCACCAACGAATCCGCTCCCGAGGAGCGAGCCGATCTGACCCCTGGCAACTCCCCTGCTAAAAACACGTTGCTTCTCGAAGAATTTGTGGCCCAGCCAACAACGTATGTGGAAGAGAGCATCCTCTTGGTGTAGGAGCCTTAGGCTAAAGTGCTTATACTGTTGCGAGAATTGGGAGCCCCTCACGCTACTAGCCCGGTCACCACTGTAGGATGACGTCCACTGTTGGCCCCGCCGCCGCCATCACGGGGCAACTTACCTGGGCCGCCCGAACTACCTGGAGGCATGTTTGTCATTTCAGGAAAATTGATGATCCAGGTGAGCGGGACTAAGCAATATCATTCGTCAGCTCAAAATTCAACCGGGTGCAATTACCAAAACGACCTTTCAAAAAAACAATAAAAAAGTCCTTATGACCTTCATTTGAGGACAAACTACTTGAGAGAATAGAGAGAGCTCTGAGGTTTTCTAGCGAGAATGTGATACTTAGATTATTCCATCGCTTGGATTTCGCTTTGCTCCCTCTCTAGTCCGCTCACGCTCAACGTGCTCACGAACGCAATAACAGGGGAGGGAAAAAGCTCAGGAGAACACACTCGTGGAAGCTCCTGTGGGAGTACTCTTCAAGGTTTTGTGAAATTGGCCATTTTTCCATTTCTTTACACCCAAATCTTGTGACGGAGAGGTGACCTAACACCCTCTGAGGAATTCAAATACTTGTAAATAGAGGGAAAATAGTGGATTTTGACCCGACAAGGATTCGACCATGTGGTTTTTCACGTTAAAAATGCATCTTGCCATTGCTGATTGGTTTTCAATTGACTATTTGTGCGCCCGATCCGACTTGAAGCTAAGGTGGTTCAGTTTTCTGAACCGGAGGAAAACCGGGTGACCCCAATGCATATGTTGTTTCTGGTTGGGAGGGTTTTGCACATGACAGTTGCATATATCATCATTGTACAACCCATATTCGTCGAGGGTGGACCCACTTGAAGCCAAGTCATCAAAGAGTCAAAGTCAACAGGACAAGGCAGAAGTCAGGGTCAACATTCAAAACATTAGAAAGTCTTGGCGAGTATGGCGAGCTCTCCTCGCATACTCTGTCACAACCTGTATTTTTCTCGATATTAAATATATATTATCAGAGTAAGAGAAAACACGCGTCGTGATACCACGTCGTGCAGGAGACAACTGCAGACTCTCAGGCAGAAACCTTCTTCTATTGCTTTTCATAAAAATCATATATTATTATGATAAAACATAGTTTAAGCTTAAGTTTTGGTAACCGCGTCGCTCGGCTCAGTGGATCAGCTAGTCTACGAGTAAAATATACATGTATGCAGCGGAAAATACTTGATTTAAGTTCACTTGGTAACCTGCATGAGCATAAAGACCCAATAGACAACCTCATGATATGCACATTTCCAGATTTAGTATAAGTACGAAAAGAGCTTTTACGTTTCTTAAATTATGGTGGTAAGTTGTTGAATAAAAATGTTATGGATATAAGTAGAAATGCAGATTTTTATCCTTGAAAATAACTAACATGCATCCTAACATAAAGTCTTCTCAGAGAGCAAGTAGATAAACCAACCGGCAAGTAATAACATAGGAGCCAACAAATAATCTAACATCCATTAACAAAATACTGTGAGCGTCAACAGCCTGACACGAACCCACATGATCATAGTATAAGTCTGAAAAAAGAAGAAAACAATCACTACCTCACGAAGGTGAGGGGAAACCACAGCTACTACATCAACGCCTGAAATCACCAACTCTAATTGCTCAGTCCGCTACTGGTTCGAGCCTGAGGCATTCAATAGAAAGAACACATCAACAAGATTGTACAAATAGCAGTAAAAGACCGAAATCAAATAATCAAAGAGTTAAGAGTGTTACCAACCCATAACAGATTAGCTGCAAAACCACGACATCTGAATCATAATACAATAAGTAGGACAAAATTCACATGAGTTTAAATATATAAAGTTGCACTAAGTGCGATAAAAATCTGTTTCATTAACATCTGTAAGAGTATATGTATATATAAAGAGACTGATCAGCTCTAAAATGTGAATCATTAACACCAGTAAAAAAATGGTACTGAGACGGTGGCCACTTGTCCAACACAAACCATCAGACCAAACATCTCAAAAAGGCATTATGGCGGTGATCATCTATCCAGCACAAACCAACAGTCCTTAAAAAAACCACAAGGTGTAATGATTCACAAAACATGCATTGTGGCAGTGGTACATTCCACTAACACCCACAGTCCAAAATAGTTCATAGTATAATATCCTATATATCATAAATAGTTTAAATGACTAGACAAGTTGTAATGCTAGTCTTATGGAAAAAAATCATAAAACAAACTTACCACTCGACGAATTTCACTTGACTTCACGAGATCACTCGACGAATTTCACTGACTTCACGAGATCACTCGACGAATTTCACTTGACTTCACGAGATCACTTGACGAATTTTACTTGACTTCACGAGAACACTCGAGGAATTTCACTTGACTTCATGAGATCACTCGACGAATTTCACTTGACTTCACGAGATCAATCGATGAATTTCACTTGACTTCACGAGATCACTCGATGAATTTCACTTGACTTCACGAGATCGCTCGACGAATTTCACTTCGACAGCAAGGAAGAAATTCTAAAAGTGAGAAAATATATATACATAGAACATCTTGCCTCAAACCTCTTTATCTTAACCCTGAACATGTTGAAACCGATTCCTCGATTTCCTGTGGAGTTCGACCCTTGGGGAAAGGGGTGATCTCGCGCCTACTTCACCCCTGCAAGCAAAACAATAAAGAAGACAAGGTAAGACCAACCCAAGGGCTCGACGGGGGAGGTCCCACCACAAACCCGGAAGATCTCAGAGCGCTTCCCCTCCTTAGCCAGAAGCCGAGCTAAGGTACCCTCAGAAAGCACTTGAAGATTGGAGCAGGAGAGCACCGGCCCCAAAAAAAACCGCTTTCTGGGGTACCCCTTGGGTCCTATTTATAGTTTTTGGAATCTGGACTGCCAATAACCAAAAGAACTGACCTGAAATTACCAAAAAACCCTTGGCTGGGTCTGCCAACAGCCAAACTTCGCTGTTTTGAAGGGCTATAGGCAGACCAGCAGGGGCAAAACAGTAAAAAGTACCTCATTCAACCAGGCGAGCTGGGGAGCTTTGATCACCTCGGCAGGCCTTGCTCGCCTACTGTTCCCGAGTTCCACTGCGAGGACGCGAGCTGAGACTAGCTCGGCGAATGCCGAGCTCAGGGTCGGCGAACACTGATCTCTGGTCGACGAATGTCGAGCTCGGGCTCGGCCTCTCCACTGCCGAGCTCGCCTACTGCTTTTAGCCCGATCTGTCTGGTTCCTGACAGCCTTGCTCGCCGGACACGGGGTTGTACACAATCCCCGCTCTTTCTGAGCTTGGCAAAAGCTCGGAAAGAAACATCCAACCCCAAGTGTGCGGCGAGCGCGGGTTGGCGAGTTGGAAGGAATCTTTGGATGGGGGCCACCTGCGGCTATATATATGTGCACCTGCCCACCTGCCTGACTCTTGTTATTTCCTTTGCTTTAACCCTGCCAATATGCCTCTTCCCAAGGATATCCAAGAGCGCATAGACCGAGCTCGCCAAGCCTCCGCAGCTCGCGTAGCTGCCCTGATGGCGGTCCCTTCCAAAGCTCCCCAAATTGACTCTGCCGAGCCCACCTCTAAGAGGTCAAAGCCATTCCCCCAGGCAGCCGAGCACCTTTACCAAGACCTGAGGGCTACCCTGGAGCGCGAGACCGGCTCCTCCACCCGGATGATTCATGAGAAGGACAGAGAGGTCGTCGTAGTCAGCGACGACCCGGATGGTCAACCAGATGGCGGGGGGGGGGGGGGGCGCAAGAGCCCACACCGCGAGGCGAGACCACTCTTGCCGACTTGCGGTTCATGGCACCGGACAACTGTCCCCAGGACCCGCCTCTCCTCTTTGGGATCCTGCCAGTGAGTTCGCAGAGGCCGATCTCGCCAGTGCGCGCCTCCCCTCCTCGCCAAACTGACGCGGCCGCGGGGGCGGGTCTGGGAACCATCCCCACCCCGGGATTCGAGCTCCTCTCGCCGGGGGCTCGCGGTCCAGGTCACGAGAAGGATCTCAGGTTCATCCCTCCCCGCATCTCCTTTGAGCGGCCGAGCTCGTCAGGTCAACCTTGCTTCTTGCCCCGTGAGTTCTTTCTGCGTTTCCCTTCCTGCTGACACTTGTCTTCACAGCTCTTCCCAGCCAATCCGCTGCCGAGGAATCCTCGCGGGCAGCCCACTACTCTCCCCTCCCTTCCCCGAGCTCGCTGGACTCTTACCTGGGTCCGGAGGTGGATCAAGGTGAGTTGACGAGGAGGGAGATCAAGCTCCTGAAGAAGCTGGTGTGCGGGCTGCGCGAGGTGCATGGGGTCAACGAGACGCTGCAACGCGACTATGCGCGTCTCGCCGACAAGGTGCGAAGCGGCCAGGCTGGCGAGCTGATGTCCCTGTCCCGGCTCCTGGACGAGATAGATGACGGTCTCTTGGTTGCGCAGAGGAATTCCGGAAGGATCCGCGAGCTGCTCCGCGCGCGGCAGTCTGGGGGGCGGGGGTCGCGAGGCCGGGGCAGGTAAGTGAGCGGCTCCTTTGCTGAGCCGACCGGTACTCGTATCCTGATGCCCTCCGTGCTTGCGTGCCCCGCTTTTTAATTCCTGAACTTTATTTCTGTAATAAATAGCTTTTAGAATATTCTTGATCATGTTACTCAAATAAAATGCTGCAATGTTTGACTTAGCCTTGGTTGGGATGCGCCGGAAGTCGGCGAGCTGGGGTGGCGAGCTGGGGTGGCGAGCTGGGTGGCGAGCTGGGGCGGCGAGCTGTGTTGATTGGACAACCTGCCCCAAATTTCTTTTCCTATAAATAGCTCCTCCCCCTCCACCTACCCCGTACTGTGCCTTTATTGCTTTCCTTTCCTCTGTGCTTCTTTCTCTTCCTGCTATTGCCGAGCTCGTTCCTCCGCGATCATGGGCAAGACCAACCCGGATGCCGACGACCGCTCCAAGTGCGTGCAACACTTCATGGATTATGGTTTCTTCGAGGGGCACACTAGCGAGGAGGAGCTCGCTGAGTTTGTGGCGGAGCGCGTGCCGCCGGGCTTTGAGGCGCGCAGGTCGAGGCATGGTGAGGCTATCAACACCTTCTATGAGGACGAGCTCGCCTTCCCCATCTCGCACTTCGAGGTGGGGTTGCGCCTTCCTCTCTGGCCGGAGATCCGGCAGATCCTGAAGTATTACGGAGCCGTCCCCGCGCAACTAAATTCAAACGCCATCGCGATGATGGTGGCGTTCGCGAGTTACCTCCGGCGGGAGAGGATCGAGTTCAACCTGACAGTGTTCAGGAAGCTCTTCTCCTACAGGCGATGCCGGACGGGGTCGCCTACTTCGGCGGCTCGCTGATAAAAGTTCGCGAGATCGCGAACAAGCACCATACCTGGATGACCAAGATCGCCTTCATCAAGGGCGATCTCGGCAACATCCCCTACTCCCCTCAGCAGAAGGGCGAGGAGGTGTACCGCCCGCCGGCCGTGTCAGGCAACGATGCCGAACTCCACAAGTACTTCCTCCATAAAGACTTCTAGGTCGCCTTACTGCGGAGATGCCTCGACGCGCTCCCTCCTGTTCTGCCCGGCGAAGGTATGATTCTCCCCATCTTGTCGAGTTCGCCTGATCGCCGAGCTCGCCATATCATTGCTGCTGAGTTTATCCTAATTTTTTCCAAGTATTTTCCTGCAGGGGAGCGAATAATTCTCGTGAACCCGCCGTTCGTGGATCCAGGGCTTCATACTGACCCCCTTGCTCGCGAGAGGGCGGCAGCGGCAGCCTGACAAGATGAGGCGGCCCTCTCGCAACCCTCTTCCTGCAAGAGGCGACCTGAGGACGCGGGGTCGAACCCGCCACTCCGCCAGCGACAGTTAAAGAAGATGCGGAGAGCCCTGCTGGCTCCTCGGGGGCAACAACAACAACAGCCCAGCCCCAAATATATCAGCTCGTCGGAGACCCTTCCCGACGCGTCACCGGAGAGCCCGCTGAAGGAGACAACCAGCAAGGGCCGAAAAGGTGGCGAGGGCCCCTCTTCCACGGCGGCGACCTTCGTTCCTCCATCGGCGAAGAGGGCCGCCCGCGAGCGCGCGCCGCCGAAGCAACACCCCCTCTTCAACTTCGGAGGGCGGTGGAAGGACTCGGCGGGGGAGCCATGCTGCAGTGGGACGAGCTCGCTCATCGAGTCTCCGTCTCCACCCTGCACCCCTCCTGGCACGACCGCGAGCCCGCCACCGGTCACGCCTACGCCCTCTGCTTCGGCCTATATGGCCGGGAGGATGCAGAGGCCTACAAAAAGATGACCCTCCGGCAGCTCGGCCATGAGGGCCTGCAGTCTCACCTGCGGACCATGGAGCTGCATCACATGCTGGCACGCCGCAGCTTCGCCCTCAGCCACCAACTCGAAAAGTCTGAGCAGGCTCGCGACGTTGCCAAGGATAAGGTCTCCGACCAGGCGAGGCAGCTCGGCATAGCGGAGGGTCTACTCGCCCAAGCCGCCAGCGGGCTGGTGAGTGTCAAGCACTACCCTTCTCTTTTACTTAGGATATTTTGTGATGCTGCTAAATGGACTCTCTTTACCAGGATGCTAAGGCCGCGGGGGAGCTTCAGGCTCGCAACGCCGAGCAGGGGGAGGAGATCAGCCAGCTGCGCGCACGCCTGGCCGAGCTGGAGGGCGCGAACGCGAAGTTGAAGGGGGAGAATCAGCACCTCCTCAGCGAGGTCCGTCGCCAGGCGGAGATTTTCTTCCCGCCCCACAACATCGACCCTACCCTCCCCTACAAGGGCCCGCGGATCTTCGGCAAGGCCGACCTTGCCGAGCTGCTGCGGATCAACTCCATCCAAGCGGCCGAGTGTACCCTCCAGATGATGAAGGATTCTGGGGTGCTGGTGGAGGGGTGCGAGGGGATCTCGGCCCGGGACCTGATGCTGAGCCTGTTCCCGGGAACGCCGCCCAACGAGAAGGAAGACAGCCTGGACGCGATGTTCGGGAAAAGCTTCCCGGATCCTTCGGGTGACAGCGAGGATCAGTCCGGCGGAGGGGGCGAGGCCTGAGGATAGCCAGTACTTTTTCCTTTTTTTCTTTTTTGTTCACTCGCCGAGGCGAGCCCCCTGTAATTACTTTTTGTAAGCAATTAATGAAAGAGTTTTTGATCATACCCGTATCACTTTCTTTTTTCCTTTTTCTTTACTTTGTTTGTTATGCTCTGAATGTATGCGAGTGCTTCCCCACGCGACCTCGCCGAGACAGGTTCCGCGAGTAGAGTAGTCATGAGAGCGCGCCTGCGAGTGGATGTGTTTTGAGTGTTCGTCGAGCCCCAAGCGATTCGGGGGCGGGTTGCTCTCTGCCCTTGTCACGCCATCATAACTCGCACGCGAGCCATCCAGGTTGAGACCGAAAAAGAAGAGAAAATTTTCCAAGTCAAACGGGCGAGTGCGGCGGGAGGCCGTCACTCGACCCGACCTTGTTCTAGGGTGTGGGTGCGGCGGGAGGCCGGTACCCGCCCCAGCCCCTCTTCAGGGGCGAGTGCGACGGGAGGCCGATACTCGCACCGGCCTTGTTCTAGGGGGTGAGTGCAGCGGGAGGCCGACACTCGCCCCTGCCTTGTTCTAGGGGGCGGGTGCGGCGGGAGGTCGGCACCCGCCACGACCCCTCTTTAAGGGGCGAGTGTGGCGGGAGGTCGACACTCGCCTCCGCCTTATTCTCGGGGGCGAATGCGGCGGGAGGCCGGCACTCTCCCCGACCTTGTTCTAGGGGGAGGGTGCGGAGGGAGGCCGGCACCCGCCCCGACCCCTCTTTAGGGGGCGAGTGCGGCGGGAGGCCGGCACTCGCCCCAGCCTTGTTTTATGGGGCAGGTGTGGCACGAGGCCGGCACCCGCCCCAACCCTAGTGCTCGCCCGGCTTGAGCAGCTCGCCCACCTTGAGTAGCTCGCCCGGCTTAAGCAGCTCGCCTGGCTTGAGCAGCTCGCCCGGCTTGAGCAGCTCTCCCCGGCTTGAGATTCTGCTATTTTGCCCCTGGTGGGCTGCAAGTAGCTGTTCAGAACAGCGGAGTTTGGCTATTGGCAGACCAACCCCGGGGCATTTCAGTAATTTCAGAGCAGTGAGATTGCGCTATTGGCAGGCCATCCCCAAAAACCTATAAATAGACCGTTGAGGTGCCTTGGAGAAGCATCAAGTTTTCATCACTCCTCATCCTCTTCCTTCATCCTCCAAGACACATAGCTCAACATTGGCTAGTGAGAGGGGAGATTTCAAAGGTCTTCCGGGTGTGAGGTGAGACCTCCACGCTAGAGCCAAGGGTCATTCACCATATTCAAGTCTCTCGCCAAGGGGCGGCTTGGGAGAAGTAGGTGTGAGTTGCACCCTAGGTTCGAACTCTAGGTGGAGCTGAATCTCGATTCCAACATTATCTATAAGAAAATGTGGGCATCTTCGCTTGGAATGTCGCGGAGATGCCACATATTGATGCAGAGGTGGCATATTATCGTCTCAACTTGGAAACCAAGGTCGCACCCATTCGCCAAAAGTAAATAAAGAGTGTGGTTGCACTAGCCGAGACCATCAGGGAGGAAGTAGGGATGTTGCTAGATGCATGTTTTGTTTCAGAGATCCAATATTCAGGCTTGGTCTCCAATGTTGTAGTGACGGAGAAAGCTGGAGTGGGTTGATGGCTATATATTGACTTTTCCATGTTAAATAAAGCTTGACTGAAGGGGATTGTTACCCCTTGCCTCGAATCAACGTGCCGGTTGATTTGGCCGTCGGTTTTTCTATGATGAGTTTCCTTGATGCCTTGTCAGAGTATCACCAGATCCGGATACATCCCCCTGACTATCGTGATATCCCCTTCATCAACAATGATGACTACTACAACTGCAAAAAGATGCCCTTCAGGTTGAAGAATGCAGTCACTACTTATCAAAGAATGATGAATCAAATCTTAAAGGAGCAAAAGAGGAGGAACTTGGAAGTGTACGTGGTGATCTTTTGGTCAAAAGCAGGAGCATCACAGAACATATAAAGGATTTAGCGGAGACCTTCGTGACGCTTCAAAAGTTCAAGATGAGGCTCAATCTAGTGATGTGCGTGTTCGGAGCGGGAAAGAGGAAGTTCCTAGGTCACCTCCTCACTCTGTGGTGGATAGAGCCTAACCCCAATAAAAGCAAAGCCATTCTAGAGATTGCATCCACGAGGAATTCCAAAGAAGTTCAGAGGCTGACGAGAAGGTTGGCAGGTCTTACCGCTTCTTTTACAAGGCAGAGGAGAAGTGTTCTCCATTCTTCAAAACTCTCTGAGGCAATCAATACTTCAAATGGATCAAGGAGTGTGAGGAGGCTTTCACAAATCTTAAGCAGCACCTAACTCAAGACCCTTTACTCCAAGGCCCCAAAGAAGGTGAAGATCTCCTCCTTTATCTAGGAGTGGGAGCGGAAGTAGTCAACTCGGTGCTCGTCATGGAAGAAGGGAAGGGACGCTTCTCGTTTACTATGTGAGTTGTATGCTCAGGAAGGCGAAGATGAGATATCCTATCTTGGAGAAGTTAGCTTTTGCATTGGTGATTTCAGCGTGGAAGCTCTGGCCTTACTTTCAAGCTCACTCCATCAATATCATCTTCGATCATCCTCTTCGAAGTATCTTGGATGGAGTGGAGCAGACAGTAGAATTCAGCGAGTTCGACATCTCTTTCTCACAAAGGGCAGCGATCAAAGCCCAGGAGGTGGCAGATTTTTTGGCTGACTTCTCATTCGAGGCAGGATGAGACGAAGGCTCTTCAAGCCCAGTTTCATGGAAGATGTTTGTGGACGGAGCTTTGGGCAATAATTCAGCTGGAGTGAGCGTCGTACTGGCGAGCCCACAAAGAACTAGGATCGAGCAAGCAGTCGAGATCCTCTTCCTTTTCACGAACAATCAGGGGTGGCAGGCTTGCGTCTCACTAAGGAGTTGAGAATCCAAGATGTCAAGGCCTTCATCGACTCGATCGTGGTTGCGCCACAAATTAAGGGAGAGTTCAAAGTGCGTGACTGAATCCTACAAAGATATTTAGTAAAGATGAAAGGCTTGATGCAGAGTTTTCAGTCTTTCTTCAACGAACTTGTGTTGTGAGAAGAAAATTCAGAAGTATACCGCCTAGACAAGTACAGCCCGAGTGCGGGGGAATAGTTAGAGTTGTTTAAGTCATCCATCGAAGAGGGGGGATGATGGAGATTGAATAACGAGCATCCTGGATGGATCCGGTCGTCACCTTTCTAGTAACGAGCAGACTTCGAGCCGACGATGGTGGCCAAAGGAAGTTTTGATACAAGACTGCCTACTACTGTTGCACGAAGAAGAGATATATCGCAAGACCATCTGGGGTCCCCCTAGCCAGATGCGTGTCAGAGGTTGAAATCTCCCTAGTACTTGGAGAAATCCATTCGGGAGAATGCGTAGCCATTTTGGAACTCGTAATATGGAGCAACGAATCCTCATGCATGGATACTTCTGACTGACCATCCGGAAAGATGCATAAGCATTCTCAAAGAAGTGTCCAGAGTGTCAACTCTTCGCTTCCCTCTAGTTGCAACTGGCTCAGCAGCTTCACTCGATTACCGCCCGTTGGACCTTTTCCATCCGGGGAATGGATTTGATAGGTCTTTTTCCCCATGCTAGTGGTCAGAGGAAGTTTGTCCTCGTCATCATCGACTACTTTTCTAAGTGGATTGAGGCAAAAGATCTTGCCAAGACCACGTCCCAGATCGCGAAGAACTTCATTTAGGAAGAGATTGCCTGCAGGTTTGGGATCCCCCTCGCCATCATCACTGATAACAATCCGTAATTTGCCAACTTGGAGCAGGAAGACTTCTACATGCAGCTAGGGACGGATTTTTGATTTGCCTTTGTCCACCATCCTCGGAGCAACGGACATGTGGAGGCTACCAACAAGCTGATCATCAACCTCCTAAAGAAGAAGGTCACCAACCTGAAGGGGAACTGGACATAGCAGCTTGCTTCTGTTCTATGGGCTCTGAGAACAACTCCTAACTCAGGCACATGGGAAACACCTTTCAAGTTGTCCCATGGGTCTGAGGCTCTCATCCCAGCAGAGTTCGGAATCAGAAGCCCGAGAGTCATTGGAGCAGGAGAAGGCGACGAGGATTGGCAATTAGCGAATGAAGATACTCATAAACTTTCTCTAGATTACATTGAAGAGAGTTTCGAGACCTAGCCTTTATCCGTCGGGAGGAGGTCAAGAGGCGAATTGCGAAGCACTTCCACAAAAATGTTCGCATCAAGCAGTTCCTTGTAGGAGATCTCGTCATGAATAAGGTGGATATGGCAGGAAGGGCAGCCGCTGTCAAAAAGCTGAACCATAATTGGGAGGCGCCATTTATTGTCCACGAAGTGTTGGCCACTGGAGGATACCCTCTGCAAAACCAGAAAGGGGAGCTACTTGGAAACATTTGGAGCGGTGATGACCTGAAAAGGTTCTATCCATAGCAGGAAATGGTATGCCTCCCTGAATGTAAAATATTATTCAATTTCTATAAAATTTCTCGCCCCCCTAAAACATAGTATTGAGCGAGTTGTTTTCTCTTTTTAATAAATATCTCGAGATTGCTAAAAGTAGTGAAGTCCATCTCAGTGATCGGTATGAGAAACCCGCATCCGACCTGATTCTCCTAAAAATTCCAGAGAAGGTGATGGGACGGTGTGTCAGATTTTAATGTGTTCTTGTATGTTGGCCTAGCTACCTCCTGATCACACTTCTCATCCGACTGGAGGAACTATCAGGAACAGGTCTGGACGCTAACCTCTCAAACTCGATGTCTTTTGTACTGCGAGCCAGGAAGTGTCTCTGCGTCTGGTCAGTACTTGAGTGAGGATAACCCCTCATGCTTTGGAAAGTGACTAAGCGAAGGAGTTTCAGGAGTTGAAAATCTGACATAGCATGGAGTCCTCGAGAGTGCGCGTCTCCCAGGACCCCCTGACTATCGTTCCCTATCTCTAGGTCCCCTAAGTTCTTTGCCAATTGAGGTTGAATAGAAGTTTTATGAGTATGCGTCTTGCGAGACACATCGAGTGTCACTCCCTTGTCCAAAGAGTCGCAGTTAACAAGTGAAGAAAAAATCCTGCTCTTTTTAGCGAGTATGCACTTGGACAAATTCATTGACTTGCGAACAAGCAAATATGATGGGTTCTTTGTGCAATCATGCAGGTGCGAGTATACATGTGTGAGCATACAGGTGCGAGTATATAGGTACGAGTATGCATGTGCGAGCATGCAAGTGCTAGCATGCAAGCATAGAATGCACGTAACGAGCACTCAATATCCCCACGCCTATGAGCCTAACGAGTATTGGAGACAAACAAATGAACAAAGCGAGCAAAAAAATCTTCTTTCATATATGTACAAAAACAGTGATGCCATGAATAAAGGTTCGTCCAAAATAATTCCCATCTATTATACATATTAAACATGTCCGCGCGCAGGATGTCTTCCGCCGATCGACTAGATGTCATCATCACTAGTATCAGCTTTATTGTCTTTGTAATGCTCGATCACGACATCGACTTCTGACTCCTCGTCATCCTCGCTCCCTTCCTCACCCTCGCCTTCTTCGTCATCCCCGTCATCATCATCTTCATCCTCATCAGAGTCAGTGGTGGAAGACAAGACGTGATCAAGGAAATTTGATTCTTCAGCAAGCATGCCTGGGATGAGATCCATCACCGTCAAGTCGGCCGCCTCCTGGCCGAGATAGCCGTCAATCCTCAGCTTGGCGAGGACGACATCCTTCGTTGCCCGCGTGATGTCACGATGAATCACGAGCATCTCGTCGCTGTGGAAGCGAATCTACTTCCCCATTCTCGAGGTACTCGCCACCGTTGGTTGCTGCTCAGCAGGGCAGGTTTCAAGCTCAGCATTCTGCACTTGGGCGGCCTGTAGCCCGGCTTTGGTGTCTGCGAGCTCTTTCTCTAGCTAGGAAATCTTCCTCGCTGTCTCAAGCTCAGATTCCTACAAGTAATGAAAATAATCGCTAACATGATCGTCATCAAGAAGCAACTATACTGAGGTCGTGCATCCAAACCAAAGTTACATCATATACTTTGCATCGGGCGTCCTGAAGCCTCAACTCCAGCATCTTCTTAATCTCCACTCTGAGTTGCTCCAGGGCCTTGAGAAATATCTTTGTCGTGTAATGGCCCAACTCAGTAGATTGCAGTAGCGAGCGAGCAGTTTGATTTACGAGATCCTCCGCGCCGATGTTCTGCAGCTACTCGGCATCCGCACAACCGTAAAGCGTGAAGGCGACATCGTAGGCCTTACCCTTATCCTCCCAATTATCTGACCAGGCAGGCAAGTTGTTGCTCAAAGTCACCTGATGCTCACACTCATCCCAGGTCACCAACGATCGATCGTAAGCATCCTTGTCGCCGCGCCTAGCCCGTAGTTTGGGTGAATATAGGGCTCGCCGACCTCAGCGGGATCATCTTTCTCGGCAAAAACCTCGCGGGAGACAATTGCCTTCTTCCTCGCGGGTTTTGGGGACTTGACCTTGCCTCTCCCCTTGTCATGTCGCTTCTGTAAGGAACCACCTTTTACGCCAGGTCGCGGTCGGCCTTTAGTGCCCGCAGGTGGGTCGGTGGAGGCCACTAAAACTTCCTCGACGTTGATGGACGGATTTGAGAGCTCTGGCGTGAAGTTGCAACTTCCTTTGCTAGTGGGAGGGGGTTTTGCGGGAGAATGCAAGAAGCAGCAAAGAAGAAAGAGAACTGTTAGTTGCCTTGACCATGGATGATATGCGCAAAAGGCAGCGAGTATGAAATAAGCTTGCCCAAACATTAAACTTCACCCTATAAGACCTCCCCAAACTCATTGATGTGTAGTCGCCAATGGACGACGTCAAACTTAAGACCTCAGAAAGCCTTAACAAGTTACTTGGCCCCTCTAGGAGAGGTGGTAGGAATGTCGCTTTTGATTGTTGGTGCAGTCGGCGAGTTACTCCCTCAAAGTCATCGTCGACTATGACGAGTCATTCTCCCCAGTAGTGAACCTTATTCTCCGTGCCGACCAGAGTGCATATATGGTTGTTGAGGAAGACGACACCCTCATTGGTCATCGCGAAGGCGAAGATCTTACGAGAGACATAAAGATCAAATGCGATCTTCTCATATCACAGGAAGCAAAGGAACCTCATTATCATCACCACGCCATTCGGGTGGATCTGGGCCGGGACTATGTCGAAGTACATAAAGATCTGACAGTACTCTGGCCATAGGGGAAGTCGCAGGCCGACTTCGAAATTGCGAAGGGGGGGGGACAAGCTCGTCTTCTAGAACCGTATTTAGTCGCTCTGACCGTTGAGGAAGCCTGACCGAGTATAAATATGGCAGGAACCTCCTCTTAAAGTCTTCTAAGTCCCTCTCCTCAGCGACATACTATTTCGAAACAGCTTCAGCAAAGTTCCTCGCATGAGCCATGCGGCAAGCGTTGACAACATCTCCAACCATCATGAAGAATGCGAGGAAGAGTGACGAATATTGAGAGCGAGAAAGGCAAAGGTCGGGAGAAGTTGCGAGTAAGGAAGGAAAATCACAAAGGCGTAATTGAGACACACTCACCCCCTCTATTTATAGGCAGAGGTCAGGGGGTATTGGATACCTTGCTGCGAGTATTGCTCAAAGCCGCTACCCACCTGCTATGCCTAGACAGTAGCTAAAAGTCTTAATCTCGCAAGAACTCATCGAAAAAGTGCCAGCTTGCCAGAACCTGTACCGTTAGCTCCAGAGATCGCAGAAAAGATTAAAACAAGCACAAGACATCATCACAGAGAAAAACAAGTCACAAATCCAACACAAGATCTAAGCTCGTCACTAATAAATAAATACTCGCAAATTGTTTATTGTTACAATATCGCACAAAGCAAAGGAGAGAAAAAAGACTTATGCTTTATTTGGCGCGGCGGTGGCGGGAGCAGAAGGCGGGAGGAAACGCGGGGATCAAACTGGAGGCTCAGAGGCGGGGATCAAAACACGCGAAATGGGCGGCTTTTTTCATTTCTGAGGGACCAAACACACGAAACGCCAACGGAGGTTCATTTGTTTCGGCGCCTTGCGGCGGCGTTTGCTCAAAACGCCGCCTGAAAATGCCGAAACAAATAAAGCCTTAAAGAAAAATTCTTAGTTTCTAGGAGGTCGCTGCTCAGAAAGAGGAGGACGTCGCCCGACCCAGCTCATGGCGCGTGCGTGCCTGTAGTGCTCACTCGCTACATCTATCGTGTCTTCCCTCGATGAAGTTGTTCTTCCATCCTTGCCAGCCTCTCCACAGAGCTCATGCTCGCTCGCATCCCAGACAACTCCTCGTGGTGAAGCTGTTGGCGATGCTCAGTCATGGATTGTCGCCGCCCCTGCTCGTTGATCATGTGGAAGCAGGACTCCGCGCCAGTGAGCCTCTCTGAGAGCTCCTCCATCTTTGCCATTCGAACCTCCAATGTCGAGATTCGGCGATGATGATCATAGATAGCCAGCTGGTCGAACTTCGCCTCCAGCTCCATGTAAGTGCGAGCTGCCTCCTAGCGATACTCGTGGGAGGGAAGATAAAATGCATCGATAAAAGCACCCCCAGGAGTTGAGGAGCGACATGTCAAGCAAAGTGAAAGTCGTCTATGTCAGATGGAGCGACGACAAGGAAGTAATCTACTATTCAACGACGACGAGCTACCCTGCCAAGGAGATCGAGATTGGCGGGGGGGAGGGCTACAGCGAGCCGAATCTCGCTGGCCTGACGAGGAGTCTCCTAGACACTCGGTGGCTTGACCTTGGACACGATCATCGAAATCTCGCCCTTCTGTCCTCGGCGGGAAGTAGTGTGAGTATCTTCCTCCCCGACCTTGCAATAAGCTTGCAAGAGCGTTCAAGGGAGCATGAGTATTTTGGGGGCGAGCATTAGAGGGAACATACAAAGTCGTCGACAAAGGCGGCATCAACAGCGAAGGAGTACTTGCTATGATGAGCTCGTTGCAGAGAGAAAGGCCTTACTCATTCCTGGACGCGATGTTTTCTCTGTTGGAATATCTTTGTTTCTCGCCTCAGAGACTTGTGGTTCCAGCCGCTTCTTCTTCGAACCAACGTTGATTCGTATGGACAGACCGGGTCGCGGCTCCTGATGGACCTCAAGAGCAACCAAAGGAATTGATTGCAGCGGAGGCACAACTAGATGCCCGCCCGAAACCTCAATATTCGACAGTGGATCTGCAAGTAGCAAAAAAGCGTCAGTAAGTTGATAATCAATAAAGTTACGCCATCTTGAAGTAGACAACAATGAGGTTCTAAACCTCGCGAGGCAGTGAGGTCTGACTGCATCTGGGCCTAGGACCCGGCGAGGTTCGCGACATTAGGAGAAAGTGGTGGGGGATTGTGAGAAGATTCAGGCGTGGGCTGTTCAGCATTGTCGCCCAAACCTAGTTTGTCGAATAGTTGTTGAGTACCAGCAGGAATCTCAGGATTGTTGGCCGGAGTGGCGACATCCTCAATACCAGATGGCGAGTTCTTCTTCTTGGAGGCAGGCGACTTCTTCAACTTCCTCTTCTTTGGTGGATGAAGTTCAACATGATTGCCACCATCTCGGGGCCTTTTCGATTTCTTAGGAGCTAGGAATCCCGATAGTGTAGCAATACTCGCGTTATATACTTCCTCGGCAGGCTGCGACATCTTGTGCGAGTTCAGAAGTTGTGCCTCAAAGATGAGCTCTATTATACAGGTCAGGAGCCAGCAAGAGGCCCAGAAACCACGAGTAATCCAGATACTCGATAGAAGCAGCTCGCCGAATAAGTGTTGGATGTTTCTTTCCAAGATCCTACATCACCTACAAAGAGCGGGGATTATGTACAATCCTTATTCGCCAATGACGAACTCACTTGAAGCCATGTAATCAAAGGGTCAAAGTCAAAAGGACAAGACAAAAGTCAGAGTCAACATTCAAGACAGTAAAAGGCCTGAGCGAGTATGACAAGTCCCCATTGAATACTCGACGAGTAGGTGACTAGGGTCGTTCGTCGCCCAAGCTGAGCGAGTTCCCCCAAAAGTCGCCTAGTTGCGAGGTGGGGGGTGGGCTATAAATAAGACCCCTACCCTTTAGTTTTCCAATAAATAGGACCATAGGGGTGCAAGATTTGGGACCAGCCTAAGCTTTGGGAATCTTGTTTCTGAAGATCTGAGCCGTGAGATAGTGATCATCGCCCATAGTTGTCATTTTGAGATAGTCGTCAGGCTAGTGTCCCACTTGTACCCGGTTCAGTCATTTTTTGTTGTGCGGGGGAGGCTTGTTCTAAAGCATACAGGTACGTGGTGAGACCAACTTGCCGCAGCATCTGGGTCCTTCTAGTTGTCCCTCTGTTTCTGTGTTCTAGTCTGTCAAGCCGTCAAGCCCGACTGTCGGACCAGTAATCTTAGGTTGTATTGATCAGAATATTTTGAAGTAGGAATTTCCCCGGCTTCAATAGTGATGTGAACGAATGTTTTATTCTTCTAGAGACGTACGAACTGCGACCAAACAATTGTCCAAGCACTATTGATCTAAATCAAAATATTGCACATAATATATTTGAAGGAATGAGAGCTATTTAAATATCCAATATGAGAGACTACATTGCGAATCAACTCAAGGAATATCACATGTATAATACGCCGTAACATTTAATTTTGTAAACGTAAATATAAAATTCATTAACTATATTTATTATTATTCTGTAGTTAACGTTCGACTGCGTTGGAGGCTCGAGATATACATTTCATGTTTAAGACGGAGCACGCTTATAAATTTTTGAAAAAAACTTATGATTATTGTCTGTTTTTTTATTAATTTTTTTGAGTACTTCAAAAAATTAAGTAAACTAGTATGCTCTATGTTATTATTTTTTCGTATAACCCGTAATTCATCGAGAAAAGAAATACCTAAGAACAGCTTAGAAGACCTCGCCCACCTGGGGTGTGTACAAAAGACCCCGCCCACCTGGGCTGAGTACAAAAGACCTCCCCCACTCGGGGTGAGTACAGAAGACCTCGCCCACCTGATGCGAGCTAAGGTTTTCACCTAATGATAGATTATTTAGGCCCTTGAATATCATTTTTATTAAGGCGGGAGCGGCTATTCGCAGACCATACCCCCTCCCCCTTGGATTTGCTTATAAATAGGACCCCACGACACAAGGGGAAGACACCTTCACCCCCCTTTTGGTGGGCGATTTCAACGCCCGTCTCGCTTATACCGAGCTCAACATAGGCTTTAGAAGGGGAAGTTCTTACAGACTTCCAGGTGTGTGGCTGGACTTCCTCGCTGCAGCACTGAGTCTTGCTTGTAGGTAGTCCAGAGTTGTTCTTTGAGCTCGTTAGCTTCTTCTCGCTGAGTCTCACGTGTGTCGACCATTAAGTCAGTAACCTTTGGTCACCCCCTTTGATCCGAACGCAATTGAACCAGTTTCAGGATTTCAACATTTTTGTTAATAATATATATTTTTAAAAAACGGGCTTCACACCAACGTTTTAAAAACCGGACCGGACCGGCCGGTCCGACCGGTTGAACCGCTGACCGGTCCTCCGGGCGGTCCGGTCTGATTCCTAAAACCGGTCTGGCCAAGAACCGGTCAGGAACCGGAAAACCGGCCGGTTGAACCGGATAACCGGAAACCGGGCCGGTTTTTGGCTAACCGGGCGGTTCACAAAATCAGTATTAATTTTAAGCGTTTGTTAACCGCAGCCCGTTATTGGCTAGTCGCACCCCAAAATCTCAAAAATTTTCGCTCCTTTTCGAAATACGCCTTGTACATGCAATATTAGGAAAGGTGTTCAACACGAAAGTTGTAGATCTCATCAAGATCTACAACTTTCGTGTTGATCACTTTTCCTTAAAATGCATGTACAATACGTACTTTCGAAATATGCTCAGATTTTGCGCCTTCAGAAATACGTCTTGTACATGCAATTTCAGGAAAAGTGTTCAACACGAAAGTTGTAGATCTCGTCAAGATCTCCAACTTTCGTGTGAACACTTTTCCTAAAATTTCATGTACAAGACGTATTTGAAAAAGTGTGAAAAGTTAGGAGATTTTGGGGTGCGACTAGCCAATAACGGGTTGCGGTTAACAACCGCCTAATAAAGAAATTAACAATCTCCTAATAAAAATGTGAAAAGTTAGGAGACCTTGCAGTCATTAATGTCAAAACGGTTCAACTCCGGTTCAACTCCGATTCAACCGGTCAAACCGGTTAAACCTTGAACCTCTCTCATGACCGGTTCTATGTCCGGTCCGGTTCTCAAAACCTTGCTTCACACCGTATATCTGTTTTGTCAAAGAGCTTAAATTGCTTCTGTTTGAAACAACACCGCTACTGTTGTTATTCCAAATATTTTTTATAAAGTGCTACGACTTTGCATGCAAAATAAATGATTTTTCCACCGCTACATTCCACCACTATTTTTCCAGCCGCTGCAAAGTTCAACCTAGCAAAACTAAGGCTCCGTTTGGGGGACTTATTTTCACCGGTCAAGCGGTTACAAACGCATGAACCGGATCTTAATGCGTTCGTAACCTCTTGATTCGGTTCATGCATTCGTAACCGTTTGACCGGTAAAAATAAGTTCCCCAAACGGAGCCTAAACCTAAATGGAGTTTTTTAATTTTTATATGCGGCACCCGAGCCAGTGAGTCGAAACACTTGCTACCTATATGCCATATAAATACAGCAAGTGCTCTCTCAGCATCGGTGCGTTCACGGCATAACTTGTCAAACATCGAACATTACGCGCGGTTCTACTATGCCCCGCCCGCCGCCACCTTCCTGGTCGTACGGCACCGCCGTCCCCGGCCACAGCCCTGGCGCCGGCGGCTTTTATCCTCCCGGTTACTTCCATCCGAACGCTAATCAACAATACACCGGTAACATCCAGCACGCTCAACTGCTTCCGTATCTTTCCCAGCCCGTCTTTCAGAATCCTAGGGTTGTCCAGCAGCAGAATACATTCCCCATAAACGCAGGCTTTACGGCCGCAGGGCCTTCCCATGTTCCTCCCGCGACGCTGGAGATGGTTGAAAGGGCGGCCTCGAAGGCTCACAAGGACCTTCTGGCCTCCGGAGAGAACGTTTCAGTCTGGAAGGTTTCCCAGTCTGCACTTGTTGCTTTGAAGGTTGATTCATGGAGTTCGTTGGGACTTCAGCTGCAGTATGTCCCGACTCTCCAACGCCTTCTTCTTATTGAAGGAAAGGTAATTCTTGCCGTCTCATCTTACAGTACTTGGTTTAGCTAATGATGCAAACTTCATATATTATTTACTACAAATTACTTTTATGTGGATCAATACCTTTTTTAGAGCATTGTTATAGGCACATTTTTTTTGGTTTTTTCCACACATGCTTTGGATTTTCCCACACCCACAAACATCCGATTCAGCTCTAAACTCTAGAATTATTTTTCATACCATAAATAAGATGGGAAAGCCCTTGTGGGCGGCTGGGTAATGGATTGTCCATGCTTCCGGCGATTAGGAAATGAATTGTCAAAAATGCAAGGCCACCAGTCAAAATCCAGCGGGCTTGTTAGTTGTTACTGCCCTTACCCATCCCCGACAGGATTTGGGAAGATATATCTCTAGATATCATTAAAAAGCTTCCAAAGAGTAACATCAATTCCACCATCCTCATTTTTGTTGATCCGAAAGTATCTAGTTGCCTACCTAAATCACCTAGAGGGGGGTGAATATGTGACTTCTGTGTCTCTTTGCGGAATAAAAATTAATAAGAAACAAGCACACAAAAAATACAAGGATTTATAGTGGTTTCACAGAATGGGTACGTCCATTGTCCCGCCTCGCCTATCTAGCACTTCGATCTAGACTCGGCTACTTCACTAAAATTCAGATTATACAAATCTTACACCTCGAAGCCTCAACTCCTACAACTCGGAGACAACGCTTCTACAACTCGGAGATCAACACTTTTACAATCGGAGAACAACCTCTCCTACAACTCGATCCAAAACACGGATCTACAAACTCAGAAATAAAAACCTCCTACAATAAGAAAAGCAGTTTTTACAATTTCTAGATTGAAAGCCAATCTACAACTTCAGATCTAAAAGGAGTCAATCTTCTTTCTCCTTGGAGAATAGAACTTAAAATGAAATTGAAGAAGAATACTTGACTTCTGAAAAATTCTTGATCTGAAACTTGAAATCCGACTCGAACGAAAGCACCTTTGAGAAATCTGAACACCAAGATCTTGTTGAATGCATCTCTAAGAAGAATCGCTGATTGTGAACTCTAGGTCGTCTGGAAGAACTATTCCAAGAACAGTAGATCGAGAAATCAGATGTCGGTCGTTCACGAGTTCGAAAATTAGGTCTTGAAAAATTTTGCGATTCTTAGCAAGTTAAGTTTCTGAAATGAATCCTTGATATATATATGAAATCCATCTTCAACGACTAGAAAATTATTTCCCAAAATAAGCTTCCACGTGCACTGTACATGACCTTCGTTTGAAACAGAACCCGTCGGAAAATTTCGAACTAGAAAATCGTTAAATCCATTCGTCGAAATGACATGAGTAAATGCTAGATCACTCAACGAATTACTTAGAATACTCGAGAGCATTAGACGAATTAACGAGTTCATTCGACGAATTTGACTTAGAATTTTTTCTGTTAACAATCACTGGATCACTCGAGTATACTCGACGAATTCCACGAGTATATACGTGATGTCTCGACGAATAACACGAGACTTCACATATAGATTCGACAAATTTTATTTAGCCGTTTTCTGAAACTTATCAGAATTTTCCTGAGTAAACTCGACGAATTCCACGAGTATTCATGTGACATATCGACGAATGACACGAGACTTCACGTGTATACTCGACAAATTTTACTCAGGAAAATTTTCTGATTTTTCCTGAACTCAGCAACCTTCCTTTTCCTTCATTCTTATGCACTTGAAAATGAAGTACACTTCAAGAGAGAGATTACACACGAGTCAACACCATGTCCTACACAATGAGAGATTACATTGCATGTTCCTGTGTTTGATGATTCATTATAATCTGACCTTGGTGTGTACTTGACAATTATGTCATGCAAGTACACAACTTGAAAGTAAAGTCAAACACAACTCAATTCATCTTAGTTCAAGGGAGACTTCTTCAATTCAGGAACATTGTGGAAACAATACCCAACATGATCGATTGTGCAAGCATGCGTATTTTCACTATTTTGTGGCTCTCTCCCACCTATATTCTGCAGAGTGCGGCTCAAGTTTTCTTGGATTCCATATTCTGTCTCCACGGTTCACCGAAATCCATAGTCAGCGACCGCGATGCTGTGTTCATCAGTCAGTTTTGGCATGAGTTGTTCCGCATCTTACGAGTTCACTAAAGCTCTCGATGAAATATCATCCTCAAACCGATGGTCAAACCGAGGTGGTAAACCACTGTGTCAAAAGTTATTTACGTCGTATGTGTTTTGAGAGACCAAAGAGCCGGGCCTCTTGTCTACCATTGGCGGAGTGGTGGTACAACACGTTCCAAAGCGCCATTCGTCTGATGTCATATGAAGTCGTCTACGGCCTTGCACTCACCTTATATTGAGGGGTTGGCTAGGATGTAGGAGGTAGACCGTTCCTTATCAGCTATAGGAAAGATGATTTCCATCTCGAAGCACAACCCCTCACAAGCTCAAAACCATATGAAGGTGATGGCGAATAAGCACCGACAGGAAAGAACCTTAGTGGTGGGCGCCTGAGCTTGGTTTGGATTCAGCTGTACAAATAAGCTAGCATCTGATCACACCGCAACAACAAATTATTCCCCAATTTTTTTTGCGCCTTTCAAGTGGTGGAACGGATAGGTCCGGTGACCTGTTGCTTGGCACTTCCAGCGGATGTCAAAATACGCCATACATTCCACATTTCTCAGCTGCGGGAGCACCGTGGTGAAGTACCGCAACAATGATTTCGACTGCTGTCTATGGTGAACTTGGAGGGGACTGTACTGGTTGAACCCTTGATGGTTTTAAATCGCCAAATTACAACAAAAAATGGCAGAGTGGTCACATAATTATTGATTCAATGGGTCAATGGCGCGGTGGAAGAAGCTACTTGGGTGGAGCTCTGGTCTCTTAAAAAACATTACCCTAACTTTGTTCCTTGAGGACAAGGAACTTTTGAAGGAAGGGCCATTGATACATTCTGAATGTTCAGGTTGATTGGGGAACTGATGGCGATGGCGGGAGTGTTGGCAAGCGTTTTTTTTGAATATCATTAGGATGCACGGGTAATATTGTAATAGCGCAGTTAGGGCTTCTATTACTAGCTTCTGTTTGGAGTCTTAGGGTTCATTTGGTAGAGATTTTGACGCCGGTGCGGTTTGGAAAACACAATGCTTCTCGCTGAATTCATTTGTTTTTCCGCTGTTTTTTTCGAACCGCCGCGTTTCACTCCAGGCACAAAATCTCGCGTCTCGAATCCCTCTCGCGCACCTCCATTTAGCTGCGATTTTAGGGAGGAGGAAATGTTTTCCCACTGTGCCGCCCTCCGTGCCCCGCGCAGTGCATCCCGGGTTGCCCGCAGAACATTTTTAGGGTTGCCGTGGGCGACACGACGGCCTGCCCGGAGCCCACCGGCAGGGTCGCCGGACCCCGGCGAACCCGCCGGGGGTATCCCGACGGCGCCCCGGCAGGGCCACCGCCGGCGGTGGCCCTGGCGGTGGCCCTGGCCGTGTCGGGGCGCCGCCGGGATACCCCCGACGGGTTTGCCGGGGTCCGGCGACCCGGCCGGTGGGCTCCAAGCACGTCGCCTCCGGCGAAGGCGCGCGAAAGCAGGGCAGGGCAGAGGCAAGGCGGAGGCAGTGCGGTGGCAGGGCGGTAATAATAATCTATATAGTTTAAACTATATCATTAAAATATATATATATATATATATAATAATAATTTAAAATAAACGAGTGACAGGCACGGGCCTCCGGCCCGATGGCCACGCGCCACAGTACCCGGCTCGCGACGGCGGGCTTCGCCCGCACCGGGCGGGCTGCGCCCGCCTCCCAGCGCCCTTCGACCGCAATGAGGAGAGCCTCTTTGGCGGACGGGCGAGCGTACTTAGACAGGATTTAATCCTGGCCTAAACAAGCGAGATTAATCCCGCCTACGGCTGGTTTAGGCGGAATTAATCCCGCCTAGAGCTGTTTAGGCGGGATTAATCCCGCCTAAACAGGCGGAAACATGCAAAAACAGGCGGGATTAATCCCGCCTAAACAGGCGGGATTAAATCCCGCCAGCTTAGGCGGGATTAGGCGGGATTTAATCCCGCCTAATTAGGCGGGATTTAATCCCGCCTAATTAGGCGGGATTAATCCCGCCTAATTAGGCGGGATTAATCCCGCCTAATTGGGATTAATCCCGCCTAATTGGGATTAATCCCGCCTAATTAGGCGGAATAAAAATCCCGCCTGCGATTAATCTATGTTTTAATCCCAGGCGGGATTAGTCCCACACCGCCTGTAGAATAGTTTTTTTTGGGTTTATATTGCGTACACCATTTTCAACATTTGAAATTGATCAGTTGGGCTGACGGGCTTTATTTATAGTGTGTTTAAAATTTGTTGGGCTGGCGGGCTGTGCGGGCTGCCATGAAGCAGAATTTTTTTCAAAGGTAAAAGGATAAATTGGTAATTTCATACCCTAAGATAAGAGCCTATAAAATTTATAGGTTTAGGACACATCCTAATCCTAGGTTTAGGGTACCTACAAAAATGTGAAAAGAGGGAGTTGATTCATTGAGTTAGATCGGACGGCAGCCGATTTATCATGTCAGAGATCAACGACGATTAGAATTTTGAACTCATGACCCTACTATTTCTATTATAGTAGTAAAGATAAATAAATAAATAAATATGTATATTTAAAATTTTTAAAATATATATATACCTTAAAAAATAATAAAAAATTTATATTATAAAAAAAATTTTATAATAAAAAAATTTATAAAATGTCACCGCTGATTGGCCAAATGGTTCTCTGTTTTGAACAGTCCTGCAAACACATACTACCCAAACAAATCTCAATTTTCAGCAATCAGTTTCCATCAGCTTCATTTACAAACCTGCATTTACAACTCTTTTTACAACCGCAATCGCTTTCCCCAAATGAAGCCTTAATATTATTATGAACCTTATATTTCCGCTGGTGTTTTTGGTATCCGTCGGTGCCAAGAGATGGTACCCAACCCTCCACTGTAGGCTCTCGCCTGTTCAGGAATCATTCTTAGGACAATTTATCTAAGTTGTTTTCAATTTCCTGCAAACTCCTTGGTTTTATCCTGGATCGTTGTATTTGTGACTTTGACACTGTTTGGCACAGCTGCAGCGAGTGTAGACGCAGTGGTGAGAACAGTGGTGGAATAATCAGCTGTTTTGCAGAGTGGTGACAGAATCTGTGAAACTGTTTGGAAGAACAATATTTACAGCTGTTTGGGCATAAAAAAACATTCTTTGATCTCTTAAAAAACATTTTTTAGGCATAAAAAACATTTATTCTTCTTCCTCCCCTGCCCCATGACCAATAACTGATCTGCACAAAGAAACCCACTCTTTAAAAACATTCTTTAATCACTGCTTGAAGGAGGGGGAGGATTACCTGAAGTAGATCAATGGTAGCCGACCATGGCACAACCCACAGTCGTTGGAGAAGATCAATGGAGGTTGCCTTCAAAGGAAATCAATGAAGAAGAGGGCGTTAATGGCAGAAAGCAAGCTGCACCGAAGATGCAAGTAACAACGATTACCTGAAGGACATCAATGGCAGGAAGCAAGCAGCGTCGAGGATGCAAACAACAACCAAGAAGAGGACATCAATGGAAGGAAGCAAGCAGCCGAACTTCGAAAGCCAAGACAATGAAGGAGTTCACCGGTGGAGGCAGCGACGGGGTTCGGCGGACGTGACGGGGACTTTCCGCTCTAGGGCAGACGATTCACAGTGATGTTAAATAGCAGGGGGAGGCATGATTTTTGGAGTCGCGATAATTTTTTGCGACTCCAGAATCGCGATATTTGGCGTTTTTGGAGCAACAACTCCAACTGCCCTCCCAAAAAATTCGTTTGGCGGGGCGGTGGGATAATCTGCGGTACCCCACTCCCAAAACGCCCCACCCCCAAAATGCCCCGCCAAATAGAACCTTTGTGTGTGACTGTTTTATTGAGGAATTACTATTTTATCAAGGAGAACCTATCATGGACCGACGACACTTTAATCGGGCAATGAACAGTGAACCAATGTCGATTACTGGTTGTCGGAGGCTGATGTTTGTGACTGCTGCTCCCGTTAAGGAGGCAGAATCCAAAATCAACACAAGTTTTGTTTTTCTATCTGCTTTTAACAAAATGGTCTGCAAATAACAATTTATGGTATGAGAATTGCAAAAAAATGGCGTGCTTATAACAATTTTTTGTAAATATATATCTATTTTGATGTCTTGGAATCTGTTTGAATTGGAGTTTTATTGAAAGTTAAATATCAAGCATGTATTTTTTTTGGAGCTAACGTGTACTGTGATTCTCTGATATTATCCCTTTTTTTGTTGAGCTTTAATCAATCTTTTTGTAGGTTAATGCATTCATACACTGCTTTGTCTGTGCACGGAAAATTGCATCAATGCATGAACTGGAGATCTCTATCTGCCAAAATGAGGGTGTTAGGCAGTTTGAAGAACTTGGTCTCGGGCCTTTCCTCCAACAACCACTTGTGAAGGACTACTTCACTTATTCATCTGACTTGAACGAAGTTTTTAAAATAACCAGCGTGGATATTGTTCTTTCCTTACAAAAATTCATGAGCAAGTTCAAGAAGAAAATCTCCGCTGAGAAGTTTCTCAGGTTTCTCGCTGACCAAAAATCTATTTCAAAGGATAAGCTTGGTGTTCGGATTCAGGATCTAAGGTATGAAATGCTCGTAACCATAGAGCAAAGTTTATAATTTCAATGTTTTTTATTTTATTGAAAACACGGAACGATTACATCATTACAATGCACTTTTAACAGTGACAAAACTATTTAGGAGATATAAACAATCTTTTGTTTATATATTGAATGCCGGCTTTCTGTTTAATGGTTAAAGAATATTGATTGAGGATATATCATATCAATGTTGTAGTGAGATAAAATTTTGTTCATATTTTGAGTTGCATTATGCTATCATATACGTGGAGTAAAATGCGAAGCCCGACTGCAAAGATGCACCTGCATCTCGGGGGGGGGGGGGTATCGTGACATGCGCTAGAAGATTTTGAAATTGTTCTATATATCCATCAATTGGCCCCGTCTGACGTAATGTCGTGAGGGCACCAAGAGGGTTACTACCAATCATGGAGCCAAAGTGCTGGTTGCAGGACGCTTGAAGTCACGCCAGATCATATCAGGAATGTCCGCCTGTAAACGGGCAAACCATAACTGAGCGATATGAGATATCAAGCATGTGGAAAGAGCTAAGTTATTAAGGGCACAAGACGACCGTGGCGCAAGGCGTAGGCACATGCCTGAGGCCCGCGAGGCGCAAAAATGAAAAAAAAATCATTTTTAGTGAATAAATATACATTTTTAAAGTTGTAATGATTCATTTATAGTTTGTGCTCTTAAGTCCATGCCCATTTTCACTGAAAATCTGTGAACTGGGTGCCCAATTCACTGAAAACCAATGAATTGTGTGCCTAGTTCACTGAAAATCAGTGAATTGGGCATCCAATTCATTGATTTTCTGTGAATTGGGTGCCCAGTTCACTGAAAATCAATTAATTGGACATCCAACTCATTGATTTTATCGAATTAGGCACTCAATTCATCGAAAACTAGTGAATTGGGCACCGAATTCACCGAAAATCAGTGAATTGTGCGCCCAATTCACCGGAAATTAGTGAATTGGGCCGCCCATTTCACCGGAAATCAATGAATTGAGCTCCCAATTCACCAGAAATCAGTGAATTGGACGCCCAATTCACTAAAAATCAGTGAATTGGGTGCTCAATTCACCAGAAATATGTGAATTGGATGCCCATGTGTGCCTAGGCGTGCCTCGGGTGCGCCCGAGGTACCTCGCCCGCCTCTGCCTGACAGAGGCGGGGTGATGTGCGCCTGGTGCCTAAGGCACACCTTTAATACCACGTGGAAGGAGGCCAGACTTATCCTCTCTGTCACCAGTGACTGTTACTGAGTAAATAAATGTTCGCATCTGGTGAGCCAACCTAAAGGATCATCCTTCCCATCGTAAATTGGAACTGCCAGTTTGTTATAATGGAGCATGATCTTGCCTTCAAGCTTCAAGTGGTATCCCGACCAGGAGATCTGGTCAAAGAAATAGTGGTGGATGCGCCTGACTGCTGCAAGCGTGATCAGTAGGTGGGGTAGTAATGTTCAGAATGACGGTTGCCAAATCATTAAGTTTGTTGGTGAGTGTGACCATGTCTACTCGATGACGTGCTTTAGTGTCTCAAAGGCGTACCTTTATGGATGTCATGAATGTTTGCATTAAGTCACTGATAGTATCCATAGTGCGAAGTACAGTCGTCAATAAATTTAGAGTAGCACGAGATAAAAAGCAAGTGATTGAACTGTTTGTTTTCTCTGAGATGGTTGATTGTGGGTTGTCGTGAGAGTTGCGACGCTTCCCTATGATGTGGCAAAAAAACACCCTTCTTTTTGCTGTAATATTTAATTTTGACCGTTGCAGGCTTGAGAAAAAGGACGATGCACTGTTGGGGGTTCAAAAAAGACCCATGCTTGAAACAAAGGAGTTATCGGCTCCGTAGGCTCCAAAATAGAGAATAGTGTGTTGCTGTGTGGGGATAAAAAGGGGAATAGTGTACTGGCAATAGATTGTGCCTGGAGGAGGCAGGACATGTGTTTTGAACGATGAGGCATGGCGCAGACATTGTCGGTTCGATCGGCGGGCGACAGGAAGAAGATTTCGACTTCAGCGATTATCTCAGGAGGAAGACAATGCGATTAATGTCGATGGTGAGAAGAGTTGCGGACAACAACGACTGGGAGCAATGACGATGGTCGCGGGGTAGGGTTCTGGGTGGCGGAATCCCTGTGATGGCAGCAGAAGCTGCGATCGAGAAGGATCAGTTTGTAGCCCGATGTCGATGAATGAGAGGCTTGCTGCTCTGTTGATCTAGGCCGCTGACAGGGTGCAGAGGACTTCAAAATTGTGAACCAAAAAAATGGCTTGCGCTTGCGGTTGGAGGCAGTAATGTCGTTCGTTGCTAAAGATATACAGAAATTCATGAATTCGTGGATTCACGCGGGAAATGAGTTCTAAACATATAAATGAAAAGCGGCAAACTAAGTTCCAACCAAGTTATCCATTTCTTGAAATGGGTTTCCCATAAGGACAACATAACAAAAGGGGCAGTCCACCGATGAGTAAAAACCAAGAAGCACAGATAAGCCAAAAAGAGGCCCGTATCCGTACTTGGTGCGTTTCCGGTATGGGTATGCATACCGTATGCCTGGATACGCGATTTATCGCGTTATTAAGTTTTCTCCCTTTCATTTCATCGATCCCTCTCCCATTTTCTCTCCCGATTCCGCTGCCGACTGGTGATCCCGCTCCATGCTGCTGCTGCCTCTCCAGATCCCACTCCAGATCACCTTACTGTTGCCGCTCTAGAGCCCTGCTTGTAAGCTCTTCCTCCTCTTCTTCTTCCGCCTCCTATTCTTCTTCTTCTTCCTCCTCGTCTTCTTCTTCTTCTTTCTCTTCTTCTTCCTAATTTTATTTTATAAAACATTCTTAGAGTTATTGTTATAAAGTAGCATTAAATTACAGATTTCTTAGAGATATCTCTAAGAAATCTATACAAATACAAATTCAATGCATGTGGATAAATATATGGTGGTTTCGGCAGAATACAAATACAAATTCAATGCATGTGGATACAAATTCTTATTGCTATTATTTTGTTTTGTATTTTCCCTCTTTCTTATTGCAACAATTATGTCTCAATCACAATCTTCTATTAGTATCACTGGTTCAACTTCTATCTTAGCACTAGCCGTGGATTTGTACTTCAATTGATTATTTATGTTTAATATTTTATTGTTTTGAGAATTTATAATTGCATTTGTGATATATACATATGTATTTATTATATTTAATACAATGTATCCTGTCGCACACGTTCCCGTGGGTTTAATTTTTTCCGTACCGCCGTACTGGATACGTATCATATCCGGGACACTTCCTAGGTAAAAACATTTCTTCTCATAAGTACTAAATGCACCCAAAGGGAGGACTGGCTTAATATAATGTCACTCATGCACTTTAATATCAAATATGGATCAGGTTCAAATGCTAATATTGAGAAATGCGAATGTGCGAAGAAGACTGTTAATAGCAGCGACGCCCGGCGGCTGCGTGCTCGCCGGCCACCGACTGCCTGGGTTCGTCGGTGAGCCGGGGCCGGCGAGCACGCAGCCGCCGGCCGCCGCTAGTGTTTCGAAGACGAACATAACAGTAACCATTAAGGGTCAGCAAGTGCATTCCATTGCCCAAAGCAGGGAGACATCACCCACTCTGTCTGATATTCTAATACAGGATGCGTGAAGTCAACCCCCACGTGAGTCTGCTCCACTTAGTGAACCCGCCCTTGATTTTATATCTACTAGCTCTCTTTTGAGTGTAGATCCCTTGCACACTTCACCCGATGGTGCATCGAGTCACATCACCACACCCGATGACACACCGAGTGACATTACGATCGGGAGTAGAGGGCTTAGTAGTGATCTCGAGGTAGCCCCCTCTACCCTTTTCGGGAGTACGACCCCTTCTAATGGTTTACTTCTGGAGGACCATCACTCTACTGATGTGTCATTTGACGACCCTCCTATGGAGCCTCCAAATGAGCCACCTCGTCCTTGTGTGGATGAACTTTGTCTGCATAATACACTTATAGATTTTAAGACATGGATACCTGCTACATTTTCTCCTTTGATATCGATTGTGCTTCAGAGAGATGATTTTGAGTTTGATATCCACATAGTAGGGCTTGATCATAGCCATCTGATCATGCCAGATGAGTTTTCAGATGTCCCACCTGGTGAGCCTCCTGATGCCTCACCTCCCCTTAGTACATTTATCACGATTGACATACTTCACGTGCATTATCATTTATATGAGAGCACTTCATATGTCTTAGAAGCCTACGTCTGTACGCGTCGCATTTGTGATGAATATTATCATACTCCTCCCGGTGAACCTCCAGATGAAAAACTTATGGGTTCACCGCACATTTGGGATGTATCCATCTTTAGTGACACAGTCGAGTTGGAGGGTGCACTCACTGATTCGTTGATTTTATATATTATCACTGATGTCTCAGATTTGCACTTGAGTGTTCATCTCCCCTGCGATAAAATCTTTTATGATCCACCCTCTGAGCCTCTCGATCATGTACCTCTCTCAGGAGTTGTTTTTAGTAACTGAAACCTTCGGTTTGTGGCCTTCGTCGTGTTAGTAGTCATTTTTTGCATTTGTATGATTTGCATAAAAAATGAACGGAAAGTTGTATAATACTTTGGTTTTTATACAACTCAAATTAAAAAAACATAAAAAAGCTAATAGTTTTAAAATGGATGACTTGGTAATTGTTTGGCTAGATCCGAAACGGTTACCTTCTGGTGCCGTAAAGAAGCTAGCTACTGTAGAACTGTACCCTTTAGAGTGGTGAAGCGGATTATGTATGAACTTGAGATGCCTTCCGTTTGGGGAGCAAATTTGATTTTTAACGTAGCTAATCTGACTTTATTCCCCGATGATCCGCATGAGTCGTTAGATTTTCCATTGCCTTCTCCTCTATTTGATTCTTCTGAGTTGGTGGGTGAGAGTGAGGAGCCACATTCAGGACATACCGACATTCATTCTACTACTGATACGTCCACTGCAGTTCCTCCCATTTCCACTGACAGCTTTCAGGTTGAGCATGAGATACCAGATGAGTCCACTATACCAGTTCCCAGAGCTGCTGATCGACTTTCGCAACAGATTTTGGTTCCCTAACAGATATTAGATGACGAGACAGTGACCACTACTGATGGTGATTTTCAGAGATATTTGGTTCGTTGGCATGACAGACCAGAGACCGAGACCTGCTGGGTCTTGGCCGAGGAGTTACAGCGCATGGATGCCGAGCTTCTACAGCACTACCGCTCGGAGCACTCACCAGTGATGAGTAGTTTCGAGAGGGGGAGAGTTGGTGGAGACCAGCCCAGATCAGGCCGTCGCAAAAGTGTCCGACGCCGCACCAGACCAGACCTTTATCGGCCCTGATTGTTGCATAAGTGTTATTTTACAAATTATGTATTTTATACAATATATATATATATATATATATATGTATATATATATATATATATATAGATTTATAAATTTATACACATCATCGTCTTTTCATCTCTCCCGATCTAGAGCCGGACCCCGTCAAAGTCGCTGCACGGGTTAGGGCACAACCACTGCTTCTCCATTTTGCTCGCCGCCAAATCCCCACGCCGGGCCTTCCTCCTCCCACGGTGTGCTCCTGTTTCTTCAGCGACCAGCTACGAGCTCCTCTCGGAATGAATCGACAACTGTTTCAGCCTCGTCCCCTGCCACGATGCCCAGTCTGGGTGGTTTCATCTCCACGAATTGAGCTCTGTCATGGCCGCCCATGGAGGGTAACTGTTTAATTTTCTTCCTCTTTGCTTTCTGTTCGAACCCTATAAAAGGGAGTGTTTGTAATTTGTTTTGTAGTTGATGTTGATGGAAATTTAAAGTTTGCTGTAACTTGGTTTCCCGTTGGAGTTACTGTCGTTGTTGTTGTCGTTAAATGATCTGAGAATGCTTGTGTTGATTCCCGAATGTATTGATGATGAATCAGGGTAAGTGTCTCTGTTAGAGTTGGTGAAAGGGGAAATATTTGATGCTCCCGTAAACAGATTTTAGCATTGATTGTGTTTCCGTAAATACATAGTTGAAAGAAATTGTGTGTTTGGTTTGTGGCTTCTCAAATTAGTGGAGTGTTTAGAGATTTCGTGGATCCACTAATTGTGAGAGTGAGTGAAGTTTCTCCTTGGTGCCCGTGTGCGATAGCGGTCGACCTCGGAGTGGAAATCGAAGGTGACGAGAATTTTCTCGCGTGATCGCCATCGACTTCGAATACGCAATGACGTCTCTTTCCGTGGGTAATTGTTTATATCTTCTACTTTGTGTGTGCCTCTATATTTTCTCGTAGGATTATAGACTCATTGCTGAGTTTTCACCCGAATTTTGTCAGCAAATGCTACATCAAAAACTCCAAACGGAAACGTATTTGGAGTTCACGATTTCCGTTTAGCTACGACAAAGTGAATGTAACGAAAGTTGCGAACTTCCTTCCCGAATTTAGAATTGAACCTGTAATTCAAGAAAATTAAATTTTTAACAAATAGTTTTTTTGTGCTTTCCAAAATCAAAGTTGCTTAATTTCAAGTCTGCGCAACGCCCGCTCTACTTTGTTTACAAATTTAATTTAATCATCACACACATTTTGGGTTTCCTAGAAAAAAGCCGACATGCGCGCAAACCCTACGCGCCGTCCTGCATCAGCTGGGCTGTAACAGTTGGGAGTGGGGGTGGTTGCAGTTTGCTATGTGCAGGAGGGATGCCTAGGTGACTGGGAGGGGTAAACTGTGAGCGGGCTGCAGGAATTGAGATTAGGAGGGAAATTTTGTCCAAGAGCTGCGAAGGACAAATTTCAGTCCAGGATGAGAAGTAAACGCGTGGTGGGAAGTTGGGCTGATTTAGTGGAGGGGATGTGAGTGATGGGTGGTTGATCCGTTAGGAGGAGTCGGGGAGGGCTGTTTTGAGTAATGGGGTTGGGTAGTTTAAGGCTCCGTTTGGCACGGTGGTGGCGGTCGTAAACGCATGGGTTAAATCGTCATTCGGATCACCTAACAAACATCATCCGTTTGAACATAAAAGTGGATGAAATTTCTTAGGTGGACGTTAACAAATGACAATTTAACCCCCCGTGTTCATGATTGCCACCACCTTGTCAAACGGAGCCTAAGTTGTTATTTTGGTAATGCGTCAGTCGTTATAAGGGTTATAGATAGGGGTTGCAATGGTTTTTTGTAGTTCTTTGGTAGTTGAGCGGTGAGAGGGAGTTGTGGTGTTGTAGACTCGTACAAGCTTTGGTAAATGTTGGTCCCCCCTTGCTTCATGATCCCTATAATATATTATTTAATTTTCGGAGTTGTTACACGACACATTCACTCAAGCAGATTCCCCTCGCCGGAGTTCATGGAGCGCGCATATGAAAGCCACCGTGATAAATTATAATTAATTAGTATATTAATTAATAGTGTTATGTACGCCCTCCCTTATCCCGTAAATTCCGACGAGGTGGGTCTGATTGAGTGAATGTGCCCGCGTAACATTAGTCCTAAATGATTTTCACTTATATTGAAGATTTTTTTTAAATATAGTTATCTTAAAATGGAGATGTATTGTAACATCCGTAATTTAATGCGAAAAAGAAATTTGCTTGCAGGGTCCATCCATGAGCGGTTTTGATTGAGTAATCGGCATGTCGAGGTGCTTAATATGGAGAATAGTGTTGAACGCTAATTAATAGATTGATTGACGATATTAGATTTAATTCAGAGCGACCTGGAAGTTTGCGAGTACGTTTATGCTCGAAATAATAAGTCCTATGAAGGGGAATGTCATAATTGAAATTAATTTAAACATTATAATTCCCCCCTCTCTTCAATAATTGGAATTTATTTTTAATGAGAATTAATTGAACTACCCATCGCTCGTTAAGAAGAGGAAACCGCCACTCATTTTCTTTTCTCCTCTCGCAGTTGACGAACCGCTCACGACTTTCCTTCTCCCCTTCGACTCGATCGTCAAAAAGCTAGGGCTTTTCCGCTACTCACTCTCGATTCCAGACGCCACACTCGATTTCGTCGGCGACACCCGGTTCAGACGATGTCGCTTCTTCTAGAAAACAGTAGGCGCTGATCCCCCTGCCATTGGAGGAGGCCGCCGACTCCTTTCAGTGACGTTTCGGTGCAGGAATCTTCCTTCATTCATGGTTGGAGGCACGTATTCGCCAAGGATCTGAGTATTTTGGTTTTCTCCTGTCTCCTCCTTCGTTGGTGACGTTTCAAATCTTTTTAGGATTTCGGTTTTTTGCCTTCCAGGAATTTTGACAGCACCCTTGTGAGATTCAAGACTTCCTTCCATTGCTGTTTGCATCAAAAGTGATCCTCTTTCAGCCTAAGGTCCACTTTGTCAAAGAGGTAGGCACCTCCTCCTTCCGTTCCTTCACGTATTCGTCTTGGACTCTAGACCCTAACTTAAGGGATTTTTCGGATCTCTCTAACCTTAACGGGTTAACTCCTTTTTAGGGTCGTAGAAACTGTAGAATTGGGAAGGAGGATCTGGAATTAAATTAGTGGAGGTTCGTTCCTATCCGACTCAGACTCGTCGTAGTATAACGACTCTTGTTAAGGGTAAGTAAGGATTATTATTTAATCATGTGTTAACTACCTTGTTCCCTTTGCCCAATTATCATTATTAAGTACCCATCAAAACCTCAGGTGCGAGGAAGGATACATTTGTGTAGATTCAACAATCCAGAGAAATCATGCCGCCGCACCACGACTACGAGCATTGTAGGTAAGAAATTTGATTCCTCTTGGCTAGACATATCACAGTAAACAAATGCATTTTCTAAGTTATCTCGTAACTTTTGTGTAATTTAATTATTCAAGCAGTATAAATAATTAAGTTAGTTCAGAGAGCGCAGAAATATAATAACCACATGACTTAGTAAAGTATGATTAAGCCAGTTATTGAATATCATGTAATATACACCATGCAATACAGTTACAACGGCCACAACAAGAACAAACATAAATAAGGCTTCATTTGACGCGGCGTTTGGAGGCCTCCCGCCTCTGTTTTCAAAACCTGCCCATCTCCTTCCGCCGACTGCTCCAAACACCGAACCAAACGAAGCCTAAGTATGTATGCATATATCAGATGAAGAAGAAAAGTGTTAAATAAGTTGAAAATTTCAGAGCAGCGGTCTCATTCTCATATGGCCTGCAGTCAATATGAACCTCAGACGTGGGGTCATCAGACACATTTCCAGACTTGGACTTTTTCTGTTGCGTGCCGTGTTCCACTCAGGGAGATTTCTGTTCAGTTCAGGGCGTCTTTGGGTCGCCATTTGAGCTCCAAAATCAGTCGTAGTCTGCAAATCATAAATCATAAAATTAGAATACCAAATTTAGAGAAAAGAAATCATGGTATCTAAAAAACAGTACAAGTAAGAACTCAGGTAATAAGATAGAAGCCATAATGCATAACTTTAGAAAACGACTTTTAATTCTGCAGTCAGATGGTTTAAAAGCACACAGTAATAAGAAAAATACATATTTTCATTTATAAAATAATTATATATTTTTCTTGTGTTACTGAGAGAAGTAGCCTTTCTTATTCTCCAGTGGGCCCGACCCAGTTGGAACGTGTTTTTACAGGGGTACCGGTGGGGAGCTGCATATAGGATAAGCAGCGCGGTCCTTTGTATTTGTTTGTCTTTCCTTTCAATTGTTTTTTCAGTTCAGTTGTTGTACTTTTACTTTTGGCATGTATCATGATGATTTAATGGTTTTATTGTATCAGACTATGTTTAAGATTTCAGTAAATGCAAACTGTTTGACTCTTTTCTTTATTAGTGGCTATGTGAATCAACTTTTGAGGCACACCTGTTACCCTCTTTTTAGTCTTTTTTATTTCCGCTGTAAGCTTACTTTTAGTACATTTTTATTTTGCCTGCTAAATACCACTTTTAATACCGTTGCTTAGTTTACTTCTTATCGTGAGGCCTGGCCGGACTGCCGATTTGGCGTTAAACTAGGTTGGGGTATTACATGTATTACTAAGACCACAGTGCAACAACCATCATAGCATCTAAATATATTTTGAAGGTTTTGTAACAAAGGATTTTTGAATTTTAAATTTCTTTCACTTTAGCTTGTTCTTACTAGCGTCATTGTCAACATTTTTAACCTGAGCAGGAGGATCCTTCTTTCTGTAGAAAGGTACACTTTGATTTGGTCAATTTTTTTGATGTTCTTCTTTATAAAAAAAATTCAATGAAGTTTTTTTCCGTAAAAGAAATTCCAATTCAATTTTGGGATTATTTGCATACATATGATGATCTTATCAGGCTGTTTTTGTTTCACTGTGCACATTCCATAGCATCAAAAGAAAGCAAAATTTGTTATTATGGAAGTGCACTGTATGCATTACTACATAGCTTCAAGGACCTTAATTTTTTTTATCCATAGTGCTAGGAAATGTTGTAGGTGTTACATACCATTCTTTTGTATCTGCCTTGCAATATGCATATACAGTATGCTAAGTTTTCATCTTGGTGGTGCGGGCTTGCTGGCAATTGCTACATCACACATACATTATTAATCAAAAGATTGTCTAAAAGTTAGCTCTCTTACTTTTTTTACGCTTTTTCTTCAGATTACATCTTAGATTTAGGGGCTTTAATAGGAACTGGAGTCATTATCCACTTTCAAGCTGTCTTTAACCCATGTTGCTCTAACTGCATGGTTTCAGCTGATTATCCTATGCAAATATTTTGTTGGATCCTATGAAAGTCTGTATTCTAGAAGTTCTTTAATTGACGTATAAATTAATGATTAGCTAAATTTTCTAGTAATGCTGGACAAGTTGTTTATTAATCTTAATTTCTTACTGAAAATGGTTTTGCTAAATTGCTGATCCTGAATATTGCTATGATTTTTTGTCAACTGTTTTTATAATCAACGCCCATGTAAAATTTAACACCCAAGTTAGTTTTATAGGTTTTATGTATCTCATATCAAGGAGGTTAGCAAGGCAGAATGCAATGTTTTCAGAGAAAAATTGGACGGGTCTTGGGTTGGGAGTGACAGAAATGAAGTTCTCGAGAAGAAGTCTGGATCTCAACCTCTTAACATTGCTTCTGAAAAGCAAATTCTTGACAAGCGTTTCAATTATATATCCAGCTGTGTTAAAACTTTTTCTTCTGAATGTAATGAAATTGACGGTAAACATGTCTATTTTAATGTCTCCGATGACTGTGATGACTGCAATGAATCAAAGGAAGATGATATTAGTGATGCTTATAAATGTGATGGAAATGATAAGACATGCCTCAACAATTATCAAAGCCTCTCTGTTAAGGGTTGTGGCCAGCTTGTGAGTAGCTGTCCATACCCATCAAAAACTGAAGAAATGGTGCGGCTGGGGTTGAAGCCCGCAGACAGTTATAAAACATTGCCTGCAACTGCTCCTACTCCCAGTAGAACTCCGCAGACCGCATTCCGAAGGAAACGGAAGAAGGAGAGTAAAGATAGTAAGATCTGCAAATATTTTAAAAAGGAAGAAGCTGCTGAGTTGAAAGTATACGATCATACATGTGATCTTACTCTCCATAATGGTGATGTAGAGAAGTTTGTTGCAACTTGGAAAGTGGCTTGCGGGGAACATTCTGTATCCGAGGTTTATCTCTTACTCATATATATTTTTCTTTGTTTCTTAGTCTGGTTCCGAAAAAATAACTTTTAAAATAGTTCAATATCAATTTTCTGTTCTTTGGCCGATCCTTTGTTTGCAACAAGCTTGTGTTTCCATTTTATTATGGATTATTGTACTTAATTTGCAGGTCCTTGATACGATGTTGAGCTTTTATGTTGAAAAAGTTCACAAAAGAGAGAAAATAAGGAAATTTGCTTCATCTTACCCATTTATTGGGATGCTTAATGTTGCGGTGAGTATTCAAATTTAATTTTTTGGATAAGGTTCTTGTCTAATGCCTTCTTCATTTTGAGGCATTGTTGTTAATTATATCAAAGCACCGTTGCTATTCATTATGCTTCAGTTTATTTGTCTCAATAAATATCTTAATTGAACTTAATGTTTTGTATATGTATGTTGAGTGATTTTGTATGCAAATTTCATTGGGAAGGAATATCAGTTTCTGCCATTAGATTGTGGGGTGACGTAAACCTCGAGATGTGAGATGTAAGTCACATGTACACATTTCCTCTACTCAAATAAAATGACACTGGAAGAATTTATTGGGTTTTCTAAATGACTATCCAAATGGGGGCATACATGCAAGTTAATGAAAAGGATTTGCTACCCCTAACCCTAATGCGATAAAAATGATTCAATCATGCAAGATATATTTCCGACATAACAATTAATTAAATAACGTAAATTTTAAAATTTTGCATAAATTACACAATTGATCACAAGTCGTGCGATCTTAAGTTAAAAAATAATAATTGCAAATTAACTAAAATTGCTAAAATTAAATGCTGATGTGAATATACTACACACAAACATAGATTAATGAGCCAAATTAATTAATGCAAAATGTAACTAGGAATAAAAATACATCTATACAATGCGAGAAATGAAACAAAGTAAAAAGCTTATTAGAAATTCACTCATGGTGGATGATGTGGCAGGCTTCTTGGAGTGGCCGTAGGTGTGATGAAAATGTGTGATCGTGCGCCTCAACAACCCGCCATTGGAATTAGTGGTTGTGGCCAATCAGATCTGTGGAGATGGATTGGGGTCACTGGTCTGCAGATCTGTAACACACCCACAATAGCCCAGGACGTTACATAAAAAGTAGGTGACAACTGTCTGAGTACATCAAACCGAGGACAACAACGAGTGTATACACATAGAGGATGCAGGGTTGGTAGTATGAGAGGTGGATTAGGGAGTAGAGGTGTGTTGTCATTGAGAGGGAAGTTAAGACACAAGATAGCAAGTGGGAATTCATCACGAGGGGTGAGGAGTATGTGGGGTGATACTCTAGAAAGATGACATCAACGAAGATGATCGTTTTACGATCAGAGGGGGAGTAACACTCGTAGCTCTTTTGTGTGTGAGAGTAGCCAATGAACATATATTTGGTAGCCCGTGGGCCTAGTTTGTCCACCACAGGGTCAAGATGATGGCGAAGTAAACACTCTCAAAGATACGAGGAGTCAAGAGAAGGGGGTGTGGAAGGAAGGATGATGGAGAATGACGTTGCAAAGTCGAGAATAGACAAAAGCATTTTATTAATTAACATGCAGTAGAGACAACAAAGTGCAAATAGATCTTGAGGACCTACATTTGTAACGTACGTGAGCGTGCAACCACAAGGAGGTTACGGTTCTTCCGCTCAGCCACACTATTTTGTTGTGGTGTATAAGTACGTGTTGTTTGGTTACTAATACCGAATGTATTACAAATTTCCTGGAATGCGTGACTCATATATTCACTCGCATTATTGGTTGAAAATATTTTAATCGAGTGCGTGAATTGAGTACGGGCCTCAGTGTTGAAAGAGCAAAAGATACATGATAATTTAGAGCGATCACACAACAAATTCATTGTACATTTATACTAGGAGCTCTTCCCCATTTGATTTAGTTCATTATGATATTTGGGGACCTTAGTTTATTTGAATATCGTTCCTTTTGAGCTCGTTGGGTAGCGAAATTCAACACAGGAGGCTGGTGTTGAATCCAAGCCTTGACAAAAGTCTTGTACCGGACCACAAAGGATGTTAGGTCACCATCTGAAACAGGTTCGATGTCTGGAGATCACAAAAGAGATCAAATGTTGAATTCTATCCTTCCCGGAGTATAGGGACTTCAGTTCATCCCACATAGTCTTTGCGGTCTCGTGGTGCATAGCCATTCAATACGACTCACTTTCTATGGAATTAAGATCCATGACTGGACTCACCCATCATCCCGGAACCATTGCTCAGTATGCTAAATATGTGGCTAGCAGACTAAATGATGGAGAAGACCCTTGGCCTGGAATACACGATTCACAAAGTGGACCCACTCGACAAAATTCTTCTTTCAGTAAGGGAGATAGTGGTTATTTTGAGCTCACAACGAACTTCATAGATGGGAGTCTGGGCAAGTGTGGACTAAAAGGTGGAAGAGGCAGAATCAACGGTCATCCACATGATAAAAGCGAGCTCTGGAAGGAAGGTGTTAGTGAGCACTAGGTACGATAACCAAAAGAACTTGAAACAGGAGCAGCGAGCTCCAGGAAAATAGGAGCGGTGAGCTCAGGAGGCAGGAGAAAAGAGGTTGCTTGAAGAAAAGGCAGTGAACTCCGGGAAAACAGGAGCGACAGGCTCCAAAAAAATAGGAGCGACGAGCTCATGCCATTGGGTGTTGGAAGCTATTAATGACGAGCTCTAAAAATGCTAGAAGAGGTTGTGTAAAGACAAGGCAACGAGCTCCTTGAAATTAGGAGCGGCGAGCTTTAGTAAAGTAAGAGCGACGAGCGTAGGAGGCACGCGCCGACGAGTCTTATCGAAGTTGCTTAGAAACTGTCGACAAGGACAAACATCGTCTCCTGCGAGTGTAGAGACGTTAAAGCGACGACAAGTTCAAAATAACGAACGCCCGTGAATTCCAGAGAAGTGGAGTCAGCAACTATAGGTGCACTGCAAGCAATCATGGAGGCGACAAGTTCAAGCATACCGACAGGTAGAACTCGAGAGATTAATGGGTCTATAAAAGACGTGGTAAAGGAATGCTGTAGAAGGTGACGAACCGGGCGATATCTAGTTATGCCAACTGCAAGTACCTGTGAAGAAGAACAAAACAGTGCAACCTCAAAAAATGGCGAGAGTTTGGACGTCAGGAATCACATGTCTCTGATACCATGTAGGAAAATTTGAAATTAAAGCAAATGATAGTTTATTTTCTCTCATTCATCAATAATAAAAGAATTTGTCCATATATTTATAGGATGGAGGAATAAAAACTCAACTCCAACTCAAGATGTGGGGCTAATCAACAATACAAATGAGGCCTTTTTATGGGCTGCACATGTTTTTTTTTCAGTTCATCAACAAGATATGGGTGAATTACAGAAAATAAATGATACAAAACAATGAATCCTTGCTAAACACTCATGCGGGGTGCTTATCTCCAACATTACTATCTAGATCCTCGACATCCAGAGAAGAAATTCAAATTTCTATTATTTATCGAGTATTTTAATTACTTGACATAGATCCCATATTTATAGAAATAAGATTACATTGTCTAGAGTAAACATACAATTAAAATATAACCTAAATAGGATGAGCAAGCCTTTTTCTTAATGCTATTATCAAACTAATCTAAATTAATAATTAAAGTAAATTGGCTCAAAATCATTAATGGTCCTTAAGCTTGAAATTGGTCTAGTTCAACTCTTTTAAAGCCTTGATTGGTTCCTTGGGCTTGGTCCAAGTAAAATTTAATTTTTCATATACTAATCAGATGCTCCACTATGCCAAATCATTAATTACAACACCTTCTTGAAGATTCGTTGATTTGTAATTTTTTTAATTTTTTTAATTTTTTTAATTTACTTTTTTTTATGTTCTCAATGATGCATCGTCAATTTGGCAGATCAAATTTCTTACAATTTAGCTATTGACTTCGTCCTGTCAAATATCCTTCTTATCACAATTCCCTTTAGCCCATCCCATAACTGCATTTGCTAACCCATATTCCATGAACCCCAAGTGTTTGTGAAGATCCTGAGTCACCATGTTCTAAATTATTATTATGAATATGCAATAAACACTTGTATAATATTAACCACTGATATATTAATTCCACATTCTTCATCAAACAGTATAGTTAATATGTCATACTCCATTCACCATTGTTATCTTGTGCCCGCGTTGTGCTGTTCTGTGTTTTCTAGTACTGTTGATGTATGTTTGATTAATTTTGGCTTAAGGTTTGTAGTTCTTTGATAACAGTTTTTTTGGCTTTACTGTGTTGACTGAATATTATTATAAATTTTAATTATTTGTAATGTAGTAGCTTAATCTTAGTTAAAAAGGGCAGCCCGGTGCACAAAGCATCTCTGTACAGAGAGGGTCGGGGAAGGGTCCCATCACAAAGTTGAAATGTAGCTTAATATTAGTTAATATAAATAATTGTAATAATTATCTAATTAACTAATTAGATAAGCAGTTAAAATCTGTAAAACCATTTCCCCCGGAAGATAGCCTTAACTATCAATTTTGAAAAAGTTATTTTTCAGATTTCATATAATAGAATTTTCAACTCCAATCACAATAGGTTTACTTCTTCTATTCAAAGAACAACATTATTTCTGTTATTCAAGGATGCAGTATTAAGCAGTCAAAAGCTAACCCAATTGAGCATTAAAAAGCTATTATTATTTCATATGGTCTTGTCTCATCTATTTTTTTCTAGATACAACAAACAACAACACTCAAACCTTTATCCCACTATAGTGGGGTCCACTATATGGATACTTTGTCGCCATTGTGCCCTATCTTTAGTCCTATTTTTTTCTAGATAACTGCTTTGTTTTTTCTTTTAAAATGGACTATCCTTATGACTTTTGTTGTTTTATTTGGAAGGTCAGATCGTGTCCATTAAACGTGGAATGTTCGAGAGCATATACGATACATTCCAAGCCTTAAATGAAATGGAAATTATTGGAACAGATTCAGTTGGCTCTGGAGAAATGATAGAGGTTATGCCAATGGTTGAAGCTGGTGATCCAACCATGGGCACATATTGTGGATCCCGTAAGTCTTCAATTTTCTTATATCAACTTTTTCGTAAGTTCAGCAACATGGGACATGCTATCATGAATCCCTTTATTGTTTCTCCTCTGTTCACTTGCTCCTTTCATTGCCATGACTAAACATTATTATTTGTTATTAAAAGGTCATGTAGTTTCATATATAGAAATTATATAACTTAATAAGTTTTGGTTACTTTTTTGTTCATTATGCAAGTGACAAGCAGTCGTGCCAGCGGTTCTCCCGTGCCCCGACGCAGTTGCTGTTTGTTATCCCCATAAAATTTGGTCTTTCTAAATACAAAACTGAATAAAATTTGAAGGGATAAGTGCATACTTTTTAAAATAAAATAAAAACACAAATTAAACTCAATTATAAAAAATTGTAAAACTTATAATAAATAAGGGGTAAAATTGAAAAGATGAATGTTTTGCCAACGGGTGTTTTCTCTTCTATATAGTATATATATCAATTCTATAAACGTAAGATACTTGTAAATGGTTTTACGTACATGCTTTATTTTAAGAAACTAACTTGAGTATTAATATTTGCTTAAATCTATGTATTAAAGGTGAATGCAAGGGACTTGTAAGTGGTTGTATGAGCATGTTTTTTAACTTTTAGCAACTAAATGGGAATTTAATATATGCTTAGAATCTACGTTATTAAAGACGTGTCTCAGGCGCCGGGCAATTAGGGCCATGCCGTGCTTAGCATTGGCAGGCAAACTGCATGTTTTTAACCCCCTGTCTGGTTTGAACTTAAAGGTGCACGCCTTGCTCGTCTTTGTATTCTTAGTGCCGAGCGTGTGGTCTAGAAGCTAAAGTATTATATCAGTTTCTCCTTCACTCCCAGCCCCTTGCCTGAATCTCGACCGCTTGTCTCTCTCTCACCAACTACTCGCATAGTGCACACATGCGCCCTTCTAGCCGCCCCTCTCCGGAGCTCCGTCTTCACCGAATCTTGCCTCTTGTCGTAGAGTCCTCTCTTTGGAGATTAATCTTCATTAGAGCTTCCTTTAAAAATGGAAAAATTACTTTAGATGGCTGCGTGATAGTCTAAAATTGTAAGCCAAGAACTGTAGTCGGTTCCTTTTATATCACCCTTCAAGCAAGCCCAAATTTCTCGTATCACTAGTACTTTGTCCTCCACCCCGAGTTATAGCCACTCTTGCTCTGTTCTGATACCTCTCAAGCTCACTCCGTAGACATCCATCATTAATTAACTCATAGAGTTCATATATAAAGTTCTCACAAAAATAGCTTTAGTAAATATGCTGGCGAGTTGATTCCCAATAGTCTCACTCAAAGTAGAAATGATCTTTTTATTTTTTTTCTTGTATGTGTTAGAAACCACGGTGGGGCCCATTTGAGGGGGCACGTGACATCCAGATCCGTGGCCGACTGCAGTCGAATGGCGAAGCATCCCCAACCAAATCACCCAGGATGAATTTAACCGGGGTAGGTTGTTGAGGCCACGGCTTGATCCCTGGACCTCCTTTATCAGACAACTATCTTAAGTCCTGATACCCAACTGAGCTGCAATGCAGTTGGGTATCAGGACTTGAGATAGTTGCCTGATAAAGGAGGTCCAGGGATCAAGCCCTGACCTCAACAACTTACCCCGGTTAAATTCATCTTGGTGATTTGGTTGGGGATGCTCCGCCATTCGACTGCAGTCGGCCACAGATCTGGATGTCACGTGCCCCCTCAAATGGGCCCCAGGATGAATTTAACCGTGGTTTTGAGTCTAACAAAAGATGGCTAGAACCCGGGACCTCCTTTATCAGGCAACTATCTCAAGTCCTGATACCCAACTGCGCTGCAGCTCAGTTGGGTATCAGGACTTGAGATAGTTGCCTGATAAAGGAGGTCCCGGGTTCTAGCCCTGGCCTCAACAACCTACCCCGGTTAAATTCATCCTGGGTGATTTGGTTGGGGATGCTCCGCCATTCGACTGCAGTCGGCCACGGATCTGGATGTCACGTGCGCCCCTCAAATGGGCCCCACCGTGGTTTCTAACAGTATGAAATGACAAACAATTTTAATGTCAATTTCTTTCAGAAAAATAGGATTTGATGCAATATGAATAACTGCTTGATTGTTGCAATGGATAATAATAACATTACAGATCAACACCCCCATTTCCCCCAAAAGAGACTTAAGCCAAATCTATTCATGAAAAATAAGGGCCATCTCTTTATATTCTTCTTCAACTGTGGACCTAACAACAATAGTTTATTTCTTACTTTTCTGAGTCACCTAGTTTCCTCCAATGAAGATATAATACCCACTGATGGATCTCCTGTCATTAGATGACCCGACCTAGACAACATCACAATAACTAAACATGCCCAAATAACCATGATATTTAAACACAACACCTCTTCTCGGGCCTTCTTTAGATACGGAAGCATGCATGGGAAAACTACATACTGATGAACCTTGGCATCATGCATAAATTGACTAACCAGACAGACCGTAACTGTTATGATCAGTCTGATAATGAGATAAATTAGCTTGCCCACTGCCTTTTGAAATAGTACCTTCTTATATCTAATGAGGGAGGTCATTCAAATGAATATTATAGTTAGGGTCAATAGGACTATCTACATGTTTGACCCCTAAGTACCCATGTTTAGCAAGTAGGTCCAGGTCATTTTCTTTGAGTTATGAAAATGTCATATTTGGATTTGGCGACCTAAATCCCAAGAGAATATTGTAATAAGCCAAGATCCTTGATTTCAAAAGTCGAAGCCTCTACGGGGACCTTTGTCAATGTTGTGATCCTGTAAGTGCCCCCTACGGTATTTCCGGAATATGATCTTCTTACTTTGTGCAGACCTATGTTTTTGTCCAAGTGTGGTCATCACGATCCCCTTTCTAAGGAGGCCCGCCTTCTCCTGACATCTTATTGTAATTTTGCTTTTGATTTTCAGTTTATATCAAGTGCATTTTAATAAGAATCTCAAACTTACTGTTTTTTAAGAATCTGTTTGAGATAAAAATCCATGCATACCGCACACATAAAAGTTAACATAAACATATATTTTAGCAAGGCAAAAGTCTTCACTGAAAAGGAGTTTGGCAGGCTTTTATGATTGTGGGGATGAGCGATATCTCTTGAATGTTCCTTGTGACCTATTGTTTGCTACACATACACAGAATTTGAAGGAACAAATCATCCTTCATCATGGCATGTTGTGCAAGGCTAATTGATTGGGAGCCATCAGATCGTGCACCAGGGGAGGTTCGCCGCAAGGCGGACCCATGTTCGTGTATTCGCGCAGGAAGGCTTGATCAGATCGCCGATCCGACTCCGCGGATGTGTCCAGATGGTCGCCGCGAGTCAAAATCATATGCTACTTTAGTATTTTTGGATTTATTTTCATGTATTTTGAGTGGCCCCGCCCCCGGCCAATCATAGCCGTTGATTGCAGGATGACCTAGTTTTGTTTTTTATAATTAGGTGAGTAGGGGCTGGTTTTGAGATCATTGCAAATTTTGGAGAAGTTAATCCCGGAATCCCGCGATCCCTCGCTGCCGACTCCGTGGAACCCTAGGTGACGACTCCTAGGTGGTTTTCTCCATCCTCAAGGTAAACCCTATCCCCAAGCCCTCTTTTCCCTCCAAAAATCCCCTAGTCGCCGCCTCCAAACTCCCTCCCAGCCGCCGGTTTTGAGGTTCCAACACTCCCTTCAGTCGCCGACCCCTGCTCCCCTTCCAGAACCACCCGCCGGCCTCCCCACTCCAAGTACTCCCCCGGTCGACCACCCCCTTCCATTTCTCTACCACCGCCGCCCCTACCAGGCCTGCAGCCACCTTCCTACTTTAGATCCGCACCCCCAAAGCACCGCCCCTTACGTGGCCTCTCAAATTGTGGCCGCCACCCTCCCCACTCGTGGATCCACTTCCCTGTCGTCTCGTTTCTCAAGATCAGTTCAGATTTAAGAATTTCTATCCCCGATCCACCATCCCCACCACTCATACTTCATTATTTAGCCCAGATCCGCTCTCAAACATCAGATCCACCTACCCCTTGCCCGGATCTACTCCATCGTGGCCAGATCTATCTATTTCCGGCCCGATTTCGCCATCCACCACCGAGGACAGCCACCGCCATCGTTTCCACGCCACCAGTTCCTTGTTTGATCGCCATACCACGCACCCGGATCCGAAATCTCCAGTGTCTCGGCCTGCCCGCTACTTTAGTGAATTTCTTGTTGTATTGGTTTATGTGATTTGACATTATTATTGGATTGGTTATTGTGCTTGGCTTGGATACGTACTGGTAGAGCTTTGTAGCGATATACTTATAACTTGCTGGTAGGATCTATTCGCCGTGCACTTAGCCTTGACCCTCCGAGCGGAGGTGACGACGCACCACGACAGACATGCGCGTATTCCCGCTGGAGGTGGTGATCCGTTGCCCGGATGGACGATCTGAGTCCGTGGTTGCGTCAGAATGATTGATCCGAATCAGATCCATATAGGACTCTTTATGTTTTGAGATGTATGTAAACCCCGATCGGTCCAGACAATGTGAACTGCCCGATCCGGGTAGTTTGATTTCAATTTGTATGTAGCAGTTTTAATTTAGGGTTATAAAGTGTGCTGCAGCCGCGGTTCCAGACATCGAGGTTTTACGCAAAGACGAGAAACCGCTCGGTCCTGCTCTGGTGCGACGCCAGAGCCTTTCCCATCCGCCCCTGGTGCGATTCCAGGCCGCCTCCCCCTTCCCCGACTGCTGGTGCGACGCCGGCTCCGCCTCCATCTCCCCTCTGGTTAGCCTTCTAACTCCCGTCAAAATCCTCCCCTGCCGATCCAGCCCTAGCCCTGCCTGCAGCGCCCGACGCCGAGTCCTCCTCCATTCGCCGCCACCCTCCTCATCTCCGGTAAGCCGCCCCACCTCTCCATCTTCCTCTCCTCTGATTCAGTCCCGCAAGCCCAGTCCCGTGCAACAACCCAACACCGCCAGACCACTCCCTCCGCCCTTCCCCCTCTTTCGATCAGCCCTGCTCCGCCTGTACCCCTAGCCGCAACTCATCCCCCTGCTGTTCCCGACATCTCCCCTTCTTCCCCACCCCGCACCGCTGCAACATCGCCTCCATCGACCCACATCGCTACAACAATCCCTATTCCGGTCAATCTCCTCCCCACTAGTCTTTCCCTGCCCGTAAATCCCTCCTTGTCCTTCCTCTCCCCGTTTCCTGCACATGGCCACCATCCCTCTCTTCCTGCAGCCCAGCCACCATGAACGCATATGTTTAATTTTCAAGTTGCTGTTCATAAATTAAAAACACCGTTCACTCCCCTCTTCCCCCACCTTGTCGGCCTCTACTAGTCGACCATTTCCTCCCCTACAGCCGTCCTCCACTGTCTACCTGAGCCACTACCAGCCCCGCTCAACTCCCAACACCATTTACTTGCTGCCCACAACCGCCGCCGCCGCCTGCACGCCAAATTGTGGTATAAAGTTATTTCCTTTTATTGTTGATTACTCTTAGCTACTTATATTGTGGTGGATGTTTATTTTCATTGTGCTACTAGTTCATACGTTGTGCGATTTGCAGAGTTCCTCCCGCGTTCGCTTGAAAGTAATTGCGCCTCTTTCGTTTTGCAAAATTAATAGTCTGTTCTCCGTTAAATTGTTTGCAACTGCAAGTGCCCTGCTATTAATTGTATAATAAATAATTATTTACTTGCAATTTTAGAGGACCACTTGTGCACTTTTAGTACACGTCATTGCATATAGGACCGCATTTAGTGCGTCCACCTCGTTTCGGCCTTACCACTGCATCAAATTGGTACCAGAGGGCTAGGTTTGGGCCACATTTATGTGTAGTGGTAGGAGTCTTTGAGTTCATTTATGTCTAATTATCTTCGTCGTTCGTCTCCTTTATTTGGGGATCTGGAGTCTACCTATGTCCGACCTCACCGAGCCCCTTTAGAGAAACACTCATGTTATCACAATGACAATTATCGCTCCTCGCACATCACTCTGAGAGATCGTGTCGACCCTTCGACGCAACTCCGAAATACTAGAGGCGATCACCACTACGAGAGGTCCTCACGTTATCATCATTACACCTCTCCGCGACTCTATGATGATAGAGTCGAGTATCGTTCAGATCGTCGTCGTTACACATCTCCTCTAGTTGAGGAATCTGAGTTTGGTTGTGTGCGACCTCCTCAGCACGTTCAAAGCTCTCACGCAAACTCACGACCCGATTATGTTAGGAAATACCATTTACATGACCCTCAGAAGCCCTATAGAGATCACCATCGTCTGGATTATGACACATGTCAAGACCCTCCTAGTGTTCCGCAAATAGAGTTACCCGAGGCCGAATTTCAGCGATTAGTTCTTGACCGCTTTGATCTCTTAGATGCTCAATTTGATCGCATAAGATCTATGCTAGGAAGCGAGCTTGGGGATTTAGGTCAAGCCACTAATACGTCTTGTATTGCTCTGATTAATATGAGAAACCTGACACTTGATTTTTCCACTTCCTCTTTTGACGAGGCTTGGTGTCCAAGTGATCTTGTTGTTGAATCTGATCATGATCTCATTATACAGGTGGAGAGCGATACTCGTATGACTAGTGAGCGTGGTCGCGTAAGTGAGGATGAGCGACCCAGTGACACTGTGATGATATATCCATCCTTCACACCTCACTTAGACATAGTGTCTCCTTTGGTTAGGGGTCCGTATACCGACACTCTACGGAGTGACCCACACTTGAGTAGGTCTTCCTACTCTACCCATGTCTCTATATCGAGTCACATCACTACTGAGAGTCGAGAGCATACTATTAACCTCATAGTGGACAACTCACCCACTTATGAGGACACGACCTCTATCAGCAATAGTCATCTGGAGGATCATCCCATTATTAATGTCTTCATCGTTGGACCTCCAGGTAATCCTCCTGACGAGCCACTACTCCCTTGGGAGGCTCTTAAGCCTAGTATTGACTTTGTTGTGGGTAGTCTACTTGCTCCCACTGACACTACTATTATTGGTGCATTCCTCTTGGAGGACCATGCTATCAATATCAACCTCCCCGGGGTTACGTCATTGGAACACTTATTTAATGAGCTTTCCCGCTTACACCTTCGTGATAAGTCGCATGTCCGCACTAGTGCTCAACTCACACGTGATGACTTTGTGTATACACCCCTGGCGAGCCACCTGACGGGCTTGATCGTTTAAAATCTACACGTTACACCCGCGCGACACATTATTTGGTCACCATCCACGACATCCCTACGGGTGATGATGTTAGTAACGTTGGATTTTTTATTGACCACCTAGTAAACCTCCTGATAGGTTGTCCCATGTTATTTTTGTCCAAGTCATTGTCAGGCTTTTCCTTAGGAAGTTTGTCGAGTATGTTGTACCCCATTTGCATCATTCACTTCATTTCTGTGAGTCGGTTGAATCATTTACTTATCATTTGCATACACTCCACGAGTCGGTCAGTAGAAAAATTGCAGCTTGTGATGATTATTATAAGGATCGTGCAGACCGGCACAGGCAGGAACAAGTCTTTGAGGCCGAAGAATAGGTATTAATTCACATTCGATCTGAGAGGGTCCCACAGAGGACCAGCAAAAAAATTAAGCGCACGTAGAATGAGCCTCTATACAGTCGTGCCACGAATTGGTACAAATGCTTATGAGATAGACATCCCTCATGGTATGAGGATTAGCCGAGTATTCAACGTTGAAAATTTGACTCCTTACTATGAGGAGCATGTGCATGTGGACCCACTCACCACACCTATACTCAAGCCTTCATCTGTCATAGCCCCACCACCTGAGCCTTCTCCTCCTATTACCTCCACCAGTCCTTTGTTGCCACCAACGACGTTGCGACATGCAGATCGAGTTGCACCACCGATGGTTCCACCGACATCATTGCCAGACGGAGATACATCATTGCCAGACAGAGATACATTGGTACCATCTGCTTCCACCGACGACGTGCTTCAGATCGTCAGTCACGACTTCTACGCCGCGGGCAAACGAGATACCCTATGTTCTCTTGTCCGTTGGAGCGGCCGACCCCTGCACGATGCTACATGGATATCTTCAGAGGAGTTCGAGAGACTCGCTTTGCGGCTACACAGCGAGGGTGACCACCCACACTCATTGGAGTTGAGTTGCTTTTAAGCCGGGGGGAGTTTACGGCGCACCATGACCGACATGCGCGTATTCCCGCTGGAGGCGGTGTCCGTTGACCGGATGGACGATCCGAGTCCGTGGTTGCGTCCGGATGATCGATTCGAATTAGATCCATATAGGACTTCTTTATGTTTTGAGATGTATGTAAACCCCGATCGGTCCAGACAATGTGAACCGCCCGATCCGGGTAGTTTGATTTCAATTTGTATGTAGCCGTTTTAATTTAGGGTTATAAAGTGTGCTGCAGCAGCGGTTCCATGGCATCGAGGTTTTACGCAAAGACGAGAAACCGCTCGGTCCTGCTCTGGTGCGACGCCAGAGCCTTTCCCGTCCGCTCCTGGTGCGATTGCAGGCCACCTCCCCCTTCCCCGACCGCTGTGCGACGCCGGCTCCGCCTCCATCTCCCCTCTGGTTAGCCTTCCAACCCCCGTCAAAATCCTCCCCTGCCGATCCAGCCCTAGCCCTGCTTGCAGCGCCCGACGACGGGTCCTCCTCCATTCGCCTCCACCCTCCTCATCTCCTGTAAGCCGCCCCACCTCTCCATCTTCCTCTCCTCTGATTCAGTCCCGCAAGCCCAGTCCCGTGCAACCACCCAACACCGCCAGACCACTCCCTCCGCCCTTCCTCCTCCTTCGATCAGCCCTGCTCCTCCTGTACCCCTAGCCGCAATTCATCCCCCCGCTGTTCCCGATATCTCCCCTTCTTCCCCACCCCGCACCGCTGCAACATCGCCTCCATCGACCCACATCGCTACAACAACCCCCTATTCCGGTCAATCTCCTCCCCACTAGTCTTCCCCTGCCCGTAAATCCCTCCTCCTTCCTCGCCCCGTTTCCTGCACATGGCCACCATCCCTCTCTTCCTGCAGCCGAGCCACCACGAACGCATATGTTTAATTTTCAAGTTACTGTCCATAAATTAAAAACACTGTTCACTCCCCCCTTCCCCACCTTGTCGGCCTCTACCGGTCGACCATTTCCTCCCCTACAGCCGTCCTCCACTGTCTACCCGAGTCACTACCAGCCCTGCTCAACTCCCAACACCATTTACTTGCCACCCACAACCGCCACCGCCGTCTGCACTCGCAAATTGTGGTATAAAGTTATTTCCTTTTATTGTTGATTACTCTCAGCTACTTATATTGTGGTGGATGTTTATTTTCATTGTGCTACTAGTTCATACGATGTGCGTTTTGCAGGGTTCCTCCTGCGCTCGCTTGAAAGTAATTGCGTTTTCTTGTCCGTTGGAGCGGCCGGCCCTTGCACTTTTATGTTGCGGGACCAGGAGTTCACTTGCCCGCCACCCTGGAGTCCCACCAGGGGGCCCAATTGGAGTCATCACGAGGCGGCTTTATCAGGCCCGCGGGCCGTACACCCCAACCCATCTCCGGTCCCACCACAGGAAATCCGAAAGGTTGTTGAGGCCGAGGCTCGATCCCCCGACCTCCTTGATAAAGAGCTCTCAGGCGAGCTTTCATCACCAACTGATCCGCAGTTCAGTTGGTGATGAGAGCTCGCCTGAGAGCTCTTTATCAAGGAGGTCGGGGGATCGAGTCCCGACCTCAACAACCTTTCAGATTTCCTGTGGTGGGACCGGAGATGGGTTGGGGTGTACGGCCCGCGGGCCTGATAAAGCCGCCGAGTGCAGACTCCAGGTGGGCCCCCTGGTGGGACTCCAGGGTGGCGGGCAAGTGGACTCCTGGTCCCGCATCAGGAGGAAAGCCATTAAATAATTGCTGAATTGAATGCTTGTTTATTTCCTTTAATTAATTGTGTGGGTTGAAATTTTCATTGCTCAAATTATTCTGTCGTCGTCGCCGACGGTTTTGCATTGCATTTAGAGTTGAATTAGAGTGTCACGTCCACACCCTTTCCCTAGAAGGCTAGGTTTTGTGCACCCTGTAGCCTACCCCTACATCACTAATGACCAAAAAAGGGTGGCCCGGTGCACTAAGCATCTTCGTGCAGCGAGGGTCTGGGGAAGGGTCTGTTATGTAGCGTGTCACGCCGTTTATCTTTAATTTGTACGTATTTATTTTTAGCGTATTTGACCCATTGTCGTAAGCCTAAATGGAGGGCACATTTTGGAACTTATTTATGTGTGTTTTGGACATTTTAGAGGAGGAAGAAATTAAAAGAAAAAAGCCTCTCTCTCTCTCTCTTTTTTCCCCTCTCGCTCTCTTTCTCTCTCTAAACCACGGGTGTTTATTCCCGTGTTGCCCTAGCCGACACCCCGCTTCTTTCCCCGACCCGCAACCATCGCTAATCGACCAACGCTCCCCCCCTCCGCCACCATCGCTCCTCCGCCGGTGACACAATCCAAGGGCAAGGGCCACAACAACTTGGTATCAGAGGCCAACGCCGACATCTCCGACCTCTCCTTCGCTCGGCCGCAACCGCCCTCACGCGCCTCTTCCGCCGATTCCGCCGGATCCGCCGATTTCGCCAGGCATTCCTCCTGCGCACAGGAAAACACGCGCACTCCGTCGGCAACGCACGACCAGCCCAACCCCGCACTCGCCGACCCGTCGTCCAGCGCCGGGGACCTTTCTCCAGCCGATTTGGTGGCTGCCGCCCGGTCTTCCAGCCCCGTTCCTACAGCCCCACGCCTCCTTTCGTCCGCCGGCCTACTTCCAACACCATCGGCCAACCGTTCTGCCCTATCTCTGATGGCAGATGCTCCTCCCTCCCTCGCCGAGCTCATGGCTCTTTTCCACTCTATGTTCGCGACTCAGAACGCCAAGATGGACACCCTCAACGCCCGTTACTGGATGCCCTACAAGGCATGCCGTCTCCTCCGCCTCTGACTACGACCTACCATCTTTCGGCAAGCCGGGTGCACTCCGCCGCTCCTCCGGGCACGGACTATCTTCCCCACGCACGTACTATTCGGATGGACTTCCCAATCTACGAGGGCCGCGACGACCCTCTCCCGTGGCTTACGCGTTGCAATATTTTTTTTGCAAACCACCGCACACCAGATGAAGAACGCGTCGACATCGCTTCCTTCCATCTACTCGGCCCAGCACAATTATGGTTCACTCAACTTCTGCGGGAACATCCCAACATTTCCTGGGCAGATTTCAGCACGGCCTGCACCCTTCGGTTTGGCCTGGCTCTACAGGGCAACCCACTCGGCGATCTTGTGAACCTCAAACAGGACGGTACCATCGACACCTACCTCGAAAAATTTCAGATTCTTCTATCTCGGGCGACGTCCGTCTTACCAGAGCAACAAGTTCCACTCTTCACTGTCGGCCTCCACGAGCGCTTACGTTGGGATGTGGAATTCCTCCTACCACCGAATCTCAACACGGCTATGAGCCTCGCCAGGGCTTGTGAACAACGTCTGCTTTTGGACCGTCCGCCCTTGGGACGTCGAGGCTTTCCAGGAGCTTCCTCTCTCGCCAACTGGCCTGACACGGCTCCATTCCCGGACGCTCCTCCACGACCTACTGTTCCCCGCCGTTTTTCCCGCACCGAGATGGCTGAACGTCGCGAGAAGGCCTATGCTGCAATTGTGATGATCCTTTCACGCCGGGACACAGATGCAAACGCCTATTTTGGCTGGAAGTCGATGACCCACCCCAGGATGACACGACGGGTGAAGCCGGGGCCCCAATGCCTTTCGATCCAGCTTGAGGACAAACTATCTTCGAACGGGGGCGGTGATGTTACGTGGCGTGTCACGCCGTTTATCTTTAATTTGTGGATCCTTTGTCGTCATTGTGCCCTATCTTATGACCTGCAAAAAAAAATCTCGCAACATGTGCCATAAGATGTTAGAAAATTTTTATTTGGTATTTCTGGCAAATGGATTCATGGCTTCCAAAAACAAACAAATTACTTAATATCCCTTGGCGGTGGAATGGGATAGACGATTATGGTGGTGAGGGATTCCTCTTGAATATTTCTTGTTGCATCCAGTTGTCTGCCAAACATACACACAATGTGAAAGAACGACTAGTCCATCATGGCATGTTGTGTAATGCTAATAATCTTACTGCAAAAATGCTTGACACATGCGTCTTAAAGTGCAGGAAGATTTTTGTGGGTTAATTTTGTTTGAAATCAATTCCCTCTAACACATGTTTTCATGTCTCTCAAAATAAACCAAAAAACTTGATATCCCGTAGTGATGGAATAAAACTGAGCTTAGCTATGTGTTTCACACTTTAAATCCTCGTTTATTTGTGGAGATTTCATTTTCATGTGGTAACTTAAAGGCCATACTTATTCATCACTATCCTTTTGAATTTTTGGTTATGCAGGTTTTACCGTTGATGATATCATTAACAAGATTGACAATTATTTTGATAACAATCAGTTGACATCTAAAGAAATTATTTTGTCTCCAGAAAAGCAGCTACATGCCTTCAAATTTTTTTATGATTGTGAAGTGTGGTTATTGGCTCAATTCAAGGTACAAGAGTTTAGCTCTCTTGGTCATGGGAATTTCTTTGAGTTTTTAGAGAATCATATTAAAATACTCCCTCATGGAATGCATGCTGTTCTCAGTAAAGAACTTTTTGGAGCACCTTCTGTTGAGGTTTGCCTGATTCAGCATCAACTCAGTGTTATGCTATCACAAGCTGAGGGGAACTTGATGGACAAGGTTGGTACATCTAGTTTTGATATTGTCTCACTACTTAAAAAGCAATTTCCCACAGCTAGCTTCAGTTTAATTGGCTTGGATCCTCAAAAGCACTTTGACGAACTCATTAATATGCATAAAGAGAGTATTAACTCTAGCTGTGTTCTATTCTCGACATGTTTAATTGGTAACCAGTCAAATCAAAATTCCTTGAAACACAGAGAAAATTCTTCACTGGATATGGAAGGGATGGAAACTAAAGTAGCCCAGTATCATTCCTCCAGAAGAACTTCAAAGGATGCAATTGAGTGTTTGCTGAATGCGCCTATGCTGGAAGATCTGTTATCTTGGTCTCACTGGGAGCTTATTTATGGCCAACACTTGGCCCTCTTTCAGATTTTCTGTTTAAGCAAGTTAACTATAAGAACTTGTTGTGTATTGCTACAGTTGATGGAAAATTTGTCAGAGTTGACCATACTGCAACTGTTGACGAATTTCTCGAAGCTTTTGTTCAGCGTTCATCATTCAATATTGCATTAAAATTTTTATCTTTGATTTGTTTGTACGGAGGAATTAATAATGCACCTATAGCTCTTCTAAAATGCTATGCCCATAAAGCAGTTAGTGTGATTATGCAAAATTGTACTGATTTAGTAGAAATAAATGTTAGTGGCTGGAATTTCATACCAGGACACATTGTTCGTAGTACTGATGGCATCAAGAAATGTAATGAAAACACTGACGGGAGGTCATTTAGCACTGGCTTATGCATAGTAAATGATGCTATTGCCACTGTATCGAGGACAGTATTAGAATGCCTTAAGTACCTACCTTCAGAGTTCCGAAGTTTTGCTGCTGAAATTTTCCTTGCAGGACTTTGGTCAATCACAAAAGAAGCTCCTGTTGTTATCTTGAATCATTGCAGTCAAACTGATGAACGCATCATGCTTCATGACATTGGAATATCACTTGGTGTGACAGAATGGATAGCAGATCAACAATTATTCATCTCATCATGTGCTCATGATTTGTCAGTGCATGTTTCTAAGATTTCTGCTTCAGGAATTCACAATATTACTCTTAGCAAGATAACTGGTAATTTGGTTGGTGGCAACAACCAATTTTCTTCTGGAGCTATCCGCGCCACTTCAAAAGTAGTCGTTGAATCCGGTGATGTTGATGAAATGCAAGCTATTTGCGACTCCTCTAGAAAGGTGATCAGCATTTCTGAAGAACAAGCGTTACATGATGCAACAGCTATTGTTGAATCAATAAGACAGGAGGAATTTGGACTGAACTCCAACTCAAATAAGATTGAGGACAGCTTGCTAAAGAAGCAGCATGCTCGCCTTGGAAGAGCATTGCACTGTCTTTCACAGGAATTGTATTCACAAGATTCACATTTCATTCTCGAACTTGTAAGTTAATTTCACAAGATGCACAATTTATTCTCAAACTTGTAAGCTGTTAATATGGTTTTTCATAACTGGTGCACCTTTAGACTGTGGACGAACACTTCTTAATATTTAAAACACTTATTGCGAGAAATATCTTGGTCACCCAACTTAATGACGCAGTCATCCGTCCTTCTTGGTTGTATAATTTATCAAGTGTCTAAAAAATAATTTTGGCATAATGATGCCAAACATAAGCATATATTCTGTGAAAACATATGATTTTGTGTTAGATTTTTAATTTACTCTGTCAGTTTTATTGTGTTCTTACTGTTGAATTATTTGAGAAAAATAGAAGGTCTAAGTTTAATCTTCCAGTTTTGGGGTATTTAAAGGACTACAAGGGCACAAGACATATTGATAGTGCATGTGAGACTAAACATATAGAACTAAGTACACATAAACCTTGAGACTCTTAATACATAGACAGACCAACACTATTAACTGAAAAATGCTATAATTTCAACACTCGCCGTGAAGTTGGAGGGTATAACCCACAGTTTAAAAATGTAATATGTTGATAAAGTTAATGAAGGTAGAGATTAAAAAGGATGGACATCGGTGGTGGCTTGGGGTGCGACGACATGAGCGCACAAAACATGAACAATACACGTATGATTCCATCAGTCAATACCACAAACACACTGCGGTATTATAACATAATCTACACTTGAAAAAACATGTGGAAGAGATACAATAACTGAAGATGTGGGGTTTAGTGTGTACATTCAAAAATACAACTAGACATACAAATAGAAAGCCCGTACCAGAGTACATGTACTTATCAAATTGAGGAAATAGGGGAAATGTGATGAGCTACATCTAAAAACACAGACATAAGCTTGATGGGCTAGTGTGACTAAGGCCATAGTTGGGAAATACCACTTAGGTGATGAATTTCCAACCTATGGAGGTCCACTAAGACAAATTCCACTATGCAGGGTCAACCGTAGTTTGTGTTCGAGTCTACTTTATCTCTAACATTCCCCCTCACGTGAGACACACACATCTAAGCATACAAAAATACAACAAAAGTGAACATCTAGACGTCACAAACAAGAACAATATAACAGACTGCAAAAGACAATATAAAAATGAATAAACCATCTAAAATCTCCATCATCATGAATACCCTAGAAGGGGAAGCAACAACTGGAACCTAAGCTGGACTGGACTATTGTCAAAGAAAGTAACATGATCTACATCATTCTACAGGAAGTCGAATGAATCCACTTTGCAACAAATCTATGAGATCGACATTGTTTTGAAGAAGTCCAACGATCGACAAAGGTGTCATGGATATGAAACAGCCGGCGAGACCGACAATATGAGATGTTTTTGAGATATGGAGCATCCAACGAGAACGGAGGGATGAGAAATCGGCGTGATCTGGAGCAGCGGAATGGTTGAGGCTAGAGCAAACTGACGAGATGAGATGTCGTGGATCCGGAGTTGCCAGCGTGAACTACGGATTGAGGCTGCGTAATGGTAGCTTGATCGTATCTCAGATCAGATGAAGTCGAGCTCTCGATGGCGTGAGAGTAGGCTTCGTGGACGAGGACCGCTGGACGTAATCTAGAAGCTCACGATAAACCACTTCACAACCCCCTTCAATCGATTGCCCTCTTGCGCCATCTTTCCCCTCAGATCAATAGAGGTAAGCGAGAAGCGATGAAAACCCTGTCAGTAGATGCTTGTCTGACTCGATCAGAGGGAAAAGAAATCGGGCTCATGCACAATGCGGATGAAGCGGCGAGAGTTTCTAACAAAATAAATTAGGGAGGAATTAGCTCCAGCTTTAATACCATTGTTGAAATACTGAGAAAAATAGTTAAATAGAAGGTGCAAGTTTATTCTTCCCTTTAACAGTTTTTAAAGGACTACACATACAAGAAATATTGATAGCCCATGTGAGGCTAAATATATATAACCAAATACTCATTTGTCTAGAGACTTATAAATGCGGTAACTTCCACACTTTTACAATGTATTATTTATTTATTTTAATTAAGTTCCTTTGAGGATTGAATTTATCCTTTTATTTTAAGACTTGATTTAGACTTGTATTCACTTTTGGTTGTAGTAGTTTGTGTCAAAGATTGGTTCAACTTACCGCTCAAAGTTCGAGTCTCACTAAGCTTCATTCTTTATGACAAGAAGCCCATCTATAAAGGACAAGCCCAAGCTATTTTGCCATTTTCTGCTTGTCAACTTCCACATATATAATTCAACTTACAAACTTTTTACATTATTAAGAAAAAAAACTTGTATACCCTATTCACTGTTGTTGATATTTCGTATTTTAGTTTTTTGACCATATTGGGAGCGTTTATTTTTTGGTCTCCCACTCCCATATATATTTATATATAAGAGAGGTATTGTATTATTTTAATTAATCTACAGTGAATGAAATTAGATCTTCTTCGACTTGTGGTATCGGAGCAAGCGACTTAGCCGCTCACGCTTTTGTGCAATTCGTCGTCCCGATCCCCTCGCCTGTCCAGTAAGATTGAACATATTATTCAAAAGTTGCTTGAAAATCACTCGAATAGTAAGTAGAATCAGAATTGATTACAATTGATTTGACTCTACTTGCCTCGAATCACATTTCGAGTCGATTTTAGCCTACCCCAAATCACTGGAAATATGATTTGAATCAACTTAAGATTAAAATATAATATATTTCTTAATATATTATCATTTCAAAATATAGAATGCTAAAGTTTAAAGCTAAACTAGAAAAATAAAAGACGCAAAGTGCTTCATTTGCTTGACTTTCAGGCGAGTCAATTTAATTTTTGAGCTGACTCAAATTTTTTGATTTCGAGCCGAGCCAATATGCCTTGAACTCGACTCGAAACCATCCATACTGCCCAACAACCCTCTATGCTTCGTCCAGAGGTCGCTCTCGTCAACTCTCTTGTCGATGATCCTTCCAGTGGATGATCTCGTCGGCTCGTCATCCATCGCTCCTCGTCGTCCGAAGTCTGTGGACGCTTTGTCTAGGTGTCAATTCGCATTCAACATTTTTGACGTCGACCAACCTTCTGCAGTACAGAACCTGATCTCCTCATTGAGCCATCCAACACCTTTCTGTGGTCACAGCCAGATAACCTGCTCTTCATCTCTGATGGACCTCCTTCACACTATGCTGAAGTCTCCCTTTCCCTCGAGATCTGGATATTTTGGTTCCTCTCCCTGGAGTTTGCTCTCCTTTTGGGCTGGTTGCATCATTGCTCGTTCCTTCCCGCAGCCACCCCTTACTTGCTTGCCTTTACTTTCTGAGGCCCGTATTATTGGATTATGTCTATTCCACTCTGCAAATCTAATGTTGTCCCAACACCTCTCAGCAAAGGGGTAATGTCTCACACTTTATCTGGCAATCCTTCCATCAAATGAGAGAAACTCTCAAACAAGAACTATATGGATTGGCAAGCGTCCTTTGAAACATGGTTTATTGTCCAAGGATTATCCAATCACTTAATCGAACAAGTCATGGAGATACCTACTGAGGACAGAGATAAATGGGGAAGGTGAAATACCAACTGGTGTTTACCTTTTGGATCTCTATTGATCCCAAGCTATTGGTCCATTTCAGAACTTACAAGACATGTTACGACATCTTGAGAAAGGCACACTATATACTCAAATGATGTGCAATTTCTTGAATGATATTGTCCATAAACTTGTCACTCTTCAAATGATATAACATGATCTTCTCTCCTATCTCTCTAAAGCCCAGTATACTATGGAAAAGGTGAAATTACTCCTCGCTGATAAAGATCTCCCCAGCACTCTGATGAAAATTGATAATATCTATATGGTCTTTGTTCTTCATGGCTTACATAAATATTTGGACTACGTCCACAATCAAATTTTGACGAACCCTAGTGTTCCCACTGCTGAGTTTTTCATTGATCATTTGCTGCAAGTTTCCCTCTCCCTAGAACATATCAGGTACCTATGTTTAATCATATTTTTACTCTTCCACTCTCATGTCTACTCAAAACAATCTGGGTTCTGGTCGTGGACGAGATGGCCGTAACCTCGATAATTGACCTCAATGACTTACTGCAAACAAATGGGACATATTCGGGACAAGTGTTACTCACTTGTCAGATTTTCAGATAGATCTATGAATGTCATTCATGTGTAACCATCTGATCTGTGACATACTCAAAATGTCTTGAGTGAAAATGAGTATCTTCATTATAAGGCTGGGCTCCAGAACACCTGCCCTACTAGTACACATCTACGGGTAATCCTACCATTTTTCTTTCTCATACCACGCCCGCTGGCTCGTGGATTTGGGATTCCTGTGCTTTTGATCACCTGACTGGTAATTCTTCTCTTTTTTCCAATCCATCACAATTGCACACCAATTGTCACATTACTCTGGCCTATGGCTCTGAGGCTAAAGCTATGGGTATTAAAAAAGTAGCTCCACTTTCTTCAATAACCTTACATTCTGTTCTCCCCATCCCTGGATGTCCGTTTAGCCTTTTGTCTCTGTTAGTCAACTTGCTCGACATCTTAATTGTTCTAGAACTTTCACTGATATATTCTTTTTGTACAGAATCGAAGTACGGGGATGATATTTGGAGCAAGAACTGAATCACATGAACTTTACTTACTTCCAACAACATCATCGTGTTGTTTGCAACATTTCTGATTTTGCTGTTATTTTACATAGTTGTTGTGATCATGCTATTATAAATAAATTGAAGAGAATGCTTCCTCGTATCTGTCAACTGAAGTCTTTATACTGTGAGTTGTGTCGACTTGGTAACCATACTTGGGCTTCTTTTCCCAGAGATGTTCATCGTGTCGTGTCTTTTTTTGATTTGGTTCACTCTGATATTTAGGGACCGAGTCATGTTAATTTTCTTTTGAGATATATGTACTTTGTTATCTTTGTTGATAATTTTTCCAGATGTACATGGATTCACTTAATGAAAGATCGTTTTGAAATATTTACCATTTTTCAAAGTTTCTTTTATTAAATTTGATATCAATTTATGTGAAGACCCAAATTTCCGGGCTTCCCAAATGATTCGAGAATCGAACATGTTTCAATAAGGTCGCAGCATCACAGTACAAAGAGCATGAACATCAGAAATTTTATTCATTCATTTGTTTATTTACATCCGATTAAAAAGAGACTACAAGTATTCATTTATACTCAATACAAACATCAGAATCGGAATTGGTACACGAGACTTTGCGTCTTTCCCGAGCTTCGTCAACTCTTCCGGCGGAAACCCTTTCCGAGCACTAGGAGTGACTCCTGTTGACTAAAAAAATGGATCCACGATGAGTTAGTCATAAAAATTATGACTATGTGACAAAAGTATTTCATGAAGCATCATACATGCATACAATGAGGATAATAACAATATGCATACAGTATAATAAATCATTTATTTCAATTACTCTCAATACTGAATCTTAACTTGCCCCTTAAATTTAGTTACATAAGATAGGAAATGCTCCGGTATGCAAACTTGAATTGACCACACCCCCGAAAGGCGAAATTGTAGGCTCACCAATACCGGTGAATCCATCAGTAGATGCCTCTACATCATCGGATTCGAAAACCATAACATTTCCCCATGCAGAGTTTTAAATTAATTATTATCTTGTCGTGAAACAAGAAGTTTTTAATAAAAGTAATCCCCTCAGAAATATGTATCGCTTTCATGTTTTTTCCTTGCCCACATTTTATTCCATAGCGATATCTTAATAAGTTAAACTCATATGCACATGCATTGTTTATTTCAGAAAGTAAAACAGTAATACCAAAAAAAATACTGGAATAAACATAATCCAAGAAATAAGAAACTCACCACGGCCTTGCCTTTATCATCATTCTTGTTCGCATTGCCGCCACGGTTATCTTGTGACGTCATTCTCTTATTTTTGGGCCTCGAGAACCACTAAAATTGTACGCACTTTTTATTTGGGTTGCATCACTTGATATTCGTAGCGTTAATGTTTTTAAAAGACGTATCAAAACCAAAAATAAAAGAAACGTCAAAAGAAATGTCTAAAAGAGCTATCCAACCAAAACAGTACTCAACCGAGACTGTGAATCTCAATTCTTAGCCGTCCAAACGACACAAAATAGCCAAAACGGCTCTTAAGTAGCTCAAAAATAACGGCGAAATAGCGTGAAAACTACAATTAAATAGTTCAAACTCAATTTCCAAAAATAGCTCAAAAACCAGCCCTCAATCAACACAAAATCGGCACAAAATCAGCCTTAAAAATGGCTGTCCAGAATATTCCAGCAAAATAAAATGGCTGTCCAGCTCATATCAGCCCCCAAAATTTGTGTCCATCAACTTAGTAAAGAAATTCAGCACTCCAACACCCAAAGAGCCCAAACACCTAAACAAAATAACCAACAAGAGAAATAATAACCAAACCAGTAAAGGGGGAAGAGAAGAAAATTCCTTACAGTAAGAGGGGAGAGGAGAACAACTACACAAAAGTAGCTCAGGAGCAACAACAAGGAGCAGCAACAGTTACACAGAGGCAACAACTAGCCGTAAACCAGAGGCAGAGGCAGCAGCAGGAGAGCAGCAGTAGGGAATCAACAACAACTCGAGAGCAGTAGCAGCAGGGAATAGCAGCGGGAAATAGTAGCAGCAACCCTAAGCGGCACAACAGAGCAACAACAAGCCCTAAACAACACGACAGAACTGTCGACGCAGAAGAATCAGCGATACAACAGAATCGACGACACATCAGTGTCGACGATACAGCAGGGTCGACGGCACAACTGCTTAAGCAGCGACGACACAGAAAGAGAAGAAGAAATAGGAAGTAGAAGAAGAAGGAGAAGAAGAAGAAGAGCAGCAGATAATTGCAGAACCAAAGCAGCGGCAGGAAGAAGACGGCGTAATAGTAGATGCAGATCAGCGGCAGAAAGAAATGTGTGGGAGAAGCAACGACTCCGGCTCGCTTTATAAAAGAAGGAATAAGCGGCCAGCGGTAAGTACACGCCAAACACCGCTCCAGATGCCACTCAACCGAACCCAAAGTTTTACCTAACCAACACCTAAACACAGCCAGCACATCCAACATAGTAAAAGCAGCCAACACATATTGTTCAGCCAGCCCACCAATTTCGACAAACCAATTCGGCCCATTACAAAGCCCATAGTTAAATGGCAGCTCATTAACCAAAGGCAGCCTAAGTGAAAGGCTGTTGGCACCCCCAAATAAAATAAAGCAAATGTAACAAAAAGCAAAAAATCAAATTCGTCAAAATAATTCGCAAAAATTTTAATTTGCCTTTGTTCATCATCGGGGAAAAATCAAATTGAGTTGGCGAAATATTTAGGGTGTTACAACCCTTCCCTTCTTAAAAGAGTTTTCGTCCTCAAAAAGATAAAGATAATTATGTCCAATCGCTTTCCTCGGATCTTGATCCTTGCTAAACGTCACGCTCTTCTCGAATCTCGTGATGACGTCAACTAGAATAAACTTAGAGGTTCCTATACGTAAGGTTTAAATTAATTATGTTATATTCTTAACTTTTTATGATTTCGTACTGTGTATGATACGACACAAATTATTGAAACCATTTCCCTCTGATACCAAGTTGTGAAGACCCAAATTTTTCGGGCTTCCCAAATGATTCGAAGAATCGATCATGTTTTCAATAAGGTTGCAACATCACAGTATAAAGAGCATGAACATTAGAAATTTTATTTATTCATTTGTTTATTTACATCCGATTAAAAAGAGACTACGAGTATTCATTTATACTCAATACTAACATCAGAATCGGAATTGGTACACGAGGCTTTGCGTCTTTCCTGAGCTTCGTCAACTCTTTCGGCGAAAACCCTTTTCGAGCACTAGGAGTGACTCCTGTTGACTAAAAAAAATTTGTGCACAATGGGTTAGTCATAAAAATTATGACTATATGAGAAAAGTATTTCATGAAGCGTTATACGTGTATACAATGAGGATAATAACAATATGCATACAGTACAATAAATCATTTATTTCAATTACTCAATACTGAATCTTAACTTGCCCCTTAAATTTAGTTACATAAGGTAGGAAATGCTCCGGTATGCAAACTTGAATTGGCCACCCCGAAAGGCGAAATTGTAGGCTCATCCCTACCGGTGAATCTATCAGTAGATGTCTCCACATCATCAGATTCGAAACCATCACATTTCCCTATGCAGAGTTTTAAATTAATTATTATCTTGTCGTGAAACAAGAGTTTTTAATAAAAGTAATCCCCTCAGAAATATGTATCGCTTTCATGTTTTTCCCTCGCCCACATTTTATTTCATAGCGATATCTTAATGAGTTAAACTCATATGCACATGCATTGTTTATTTCAGAAAGTAAAACAGTAATACCAAAGAAAATACTGGAATAAACATAATCCAAGAAATAAGATACTTACAACGACCTTGCCTTTATCCACATTCTTGTTCGCATTGCCGCCACGGTTATCTTGTGACATCATCCTCTTATTTTTGGGCCTCGAGAACCACTGAAATTGTACGCACTTTTTATTTGGGTTGCGTCACTTGATATTCGTAGTGTTAATGTTTTTAAAAGACGTATCAAAACCAAAAATAAAAGAAACGTCAAAAGAAATGTCTAAAAGAGCTATCCAACCAAAACAGTTCTCAACCGAGACCGTGAATCTCAATCTTAACCGTCCAAACGGCACAAAATAGCCAAAACGACTCTTAAGTAGCTAAAAAACAACGTCGAAATAGCGTGAAAACAACAATTAAATATTTAAAACTCAATTTCCAAAATAGCTCAAAAACCAGCCCTCAATCAACACAAAATCGGCACAAAAATAGCCTTAAAAATGGCTGTCCAGAATATTCCAGCAAAATAAAATGGCTGTCCAGCACATATCAGCCCTCAAAATTTGTGTCCATTAACTTAGTAAAGAAATTCTGCACTCCAACACCCAAAGAGCCCAAACAGTTAAACAAAATAGCCAACTAGAGAAATAATAATCAAACCAGTAAAGGGGGAAGAGAAGAAAATTCCTTACAGCAAGAGGGGAGAGGAGAACAGCTACACAGAAGTAGCTCGGGAGTAACAACAGTTACACAGAGGCAATAGCTAGCCGTAAACCAGTGGCAGAGGCAGCAGCAGGAGAGCAACAGTAGGGAAGCAACAACAACTCGAGAGCAGTAGCAGTAGGGAATAGCAACGCAAAATAGTTAGCAGCAGCCCTAAGCGGCACATCAGAGCAGCAACAAGCCCTAAACAGCACGACAGAACCGTCGACACAGAAGAATCGACGATACAGCAAAATTGACGACACAACAGTGTCGACGATACAGCAGGGTCGACGGCACAGCAGTTTAAGCAACGACGGCACAGAAAGAGAAGAAGAAATAGAAGTATAAGAAGGAGAAGAAGAAAAAGAGGCAACAGATAATCACAGAAGCAAAGCAGCGGCAGGAAGAAGACGACGTAATTACAGATGCAGAGCTGCGACAGAAAGAAATGTGCGGGAGAAGCAACGACTCGGGCTCGCTTTATAACAGAGGAATAAGCGGCCAGCGGTAAGTACACGCCAAACACTGCTCGAGATGCCACTCAACCGAACCCAAAGTTTTACCCAACCAACACCTAAACACAGCCAACACAGCCAACATAGTAAAAGCAGCCAACACATATTGTTCAGCCAGCCCACCAATTTCAACAAACCAATTGAGCCCATTACAAAGCCCATAGTTAAATGGCAGCTCACTAACCAAAGGCAGCCCAAGTGAAAGGCTATTGGCACCCCAAATAAAATAAAGCAAATGTAACAAAAAGCAAAAATCAAATTTGTCAAAATAATTCGCAGAAAATTTAATTTGCCTTTGTTCATCATCGGGGAAAAATCGAATTGAGTTGGCGAAATATTTAGGGTGTTACAATTTTACAAATCCATTCACATCTCCTGGAGTTATAATGCCAAAGAATATTTCTCATCATATCTTACTCAATTTATGACATCACACAACATTATTTATCAATCCGCATGACCACATACATCCTAACAGAATGTGGTTGCTGAACAGAAACATGCACACATAATCAAGATGATATCCACTCTTTTGATCTATGCTAATGCTCCTTAAAACCTCTGGGGTGATGTTGTTCTCATTATTGTTTATCTCATCAATCGTATGTCATTTTCTATTCTCAGTCACAAAATCCCCCACTCTCTTTTATTTCCAAAAGCAAGCTTATTCTAGATTACTATTTAGATCTTTGGTTCAACTTGTTTTGTCCATGAACTCTCATGTGGACTTAGCAAATTATTTACTCGTGTTGTTGAATGTATCTTTGTGGGTTACTCACGGCTCCAAAAGGGATATACATGTTACTCTTCTTTTACTCGTCGTCACTATATATCTGTTGTTATCAGCTTATTTGAGGATATCTCGTACTTCTCATCATCTTCATTCACTTCTGAATTTATCTCACAGGTTCTTCCCACTCCCTTCTCTTTAGATACTCCTATTACTCTTCCTAATCGTCTTTCAATTCCTCCTCTTATCACTTACCAATGCCGATCCCACCTTTTGGTGACTCAAGAAGATCCAAGCATCATTCTCGGCGATTTAACTCTTTCCCCCACAACTCAACCACCTTCAGATCCTGGTCCAACTACTATTCGCAAAGGTTACCACTCTACTCTTAATCCTTATCCTATTTACCAATTCTTGAGCTACCGCCGCCTCTCACCAACCCAGAACAACTTTGTTTTGGCTCTCTCTTCTGTTTCTATTCCTAAAACCATTCAGGAAACACTATCTCTTCTTGCCTGACAACAAACTATGGTTGAAGAAATGATAGCTCTAGAATCCAATTCTACTTGGAATTTAACTCCTCTCCCTAAAGTGAGAGCTACTGTCGGATGCCGGTGGATCTTTACAGTCAAAGTTGGTCCAGACGAATAAATCGGTCGACTAAAAACAAAATTACTCGCTAAAGGGTACACATTGGTCTTTGGATTGGATTATGGAGATACATTCTCTCAAGTTGCTAAAATGATGTATGTTCTCCTTCTCTTATCCATGGATGTGATGCTTAATTACCCATATATCAGTTAGATATTAAAAATGCATTCCTCCATAACGATCTTATAGAAGAAGTTTACTCGGAGCAACCGCCAGGATTTCTTGCTCAGGGGAGCCCGATCATCTTGTCTGTAAACTACAAAAAGCTGTATATGGTCTTAAACACTTTCTACGGGTTTGGTTTGGACGGTGTAGTTCGGGTCTTTAAGAATTTGGAATGATTCAGAAGTGGTGCAGGTCACTTTGTCTTCTACAAACATTTCTAATGGTCACAATATTTATCTTGTGATTTATGTTGATGACATTGTCATTATATGAGATAATCATGAAGAAATTATGAATTTCAAACATCATCTATTTCGTCAATTCCAAATCAAAAATCATGGTTGATTACGCTATTTTTTCGACATTAAAGTGACACAATCTAAATCTGAATAGCCATATCTCAAAAGAAGTATTCCCTTGATATCCTGGAAGAAATTGGGTTGATGGATTATAAGCCCACTGACACACATGAACCCAAATGCTTTAATTTGTACCAGAACAAGGGAAACCATACTCTAATCCACAAAGATATCGATAATTAGTTGGAAAATTGAACTATCTGACTGTTACAAGACCCAAATTTTCCTTTGCTTTTAATATTGTGAGTCAATTCTTTGATTAGCACAGGACACTCCGTCATACTTATCTCGATACTGATTGGGCTTGTTCTCCAAGTGATTGACGATCAATCTCGGGGTATTGTGTATTAGACTATTAGTCAAAGGAAACCTCATTTCATGGAAAAATAAGATGCAAAATGTTGTCCTTAGGTCCAGTGCTGAAGCGAAGTATCGAGCCTTGACACTAATCACATGTCATCTCAAAAGGGTTAAAACAGCTTATTTCAGAATTAAAGTTTTGCAATATCAATTCTATGTGTCATATATGTGATAATCAGACAACCTTACACATATCATCCAATTCAATATAAATATGCTGAAAATAATAATTCAGTACAACGAAGACTCACTAAATAGTGAGCTGACTAAGACATTGAAGAGTCCGAAGCTGAATATGCGTGTACGACGATCCGAAGTGGAACCAGAGGCGTGGAAAATGATGTAGGTGGCAGTCCTCGACGGTGGAAGTTGGAATCAGACCGGAAATGGATAGATCCGTGCGGGAAAGGGTAGATCTAATAATTTGAGATTGGATCCGAGCTGAAATTTCCAGATCTGGATTGATTTTAGAAGTGGGTGGCTGTGGGGAGTGGATCCACGGAAGGGGAGGGGCTGGGGGCCGAAAAACAGCGGCCGTCTGAGAGTTGGCTTGCTGCTGGAGGTCAAGGGAGGGGAGACAGGGCTTGGGAGGAAGGGGGGTGGTCGGCGGGGGCTTGGGGAGAAGGGGTTGGTCGTCAAAGGAGGTATATGGGGTGTGGGAGGCGGACACCAGAGGAGAGGACTGGATGGGGTGCGGTTTGTGGTGGAAAGCAGCTTGGCCGGCAGCTGCAGGGGAGTAGCGGGCTGTAGATAAAATGGGGGGGGGGGGTGCAGGGGGGTGAAACCTGAGAAGCAGGGCAGCCACTGGGGGAGGGGAGGTTGGAGGCTAGGAGTCGTCACCGAGGGTTCCACGAAGTCGGCACCGCGGCGGGATCGCGGGAATCCGGGAATATTATTCTCCAAATTCTGCAATGCCCCAAAACCAGCCGCTACATGTCTATTTATAATAAAACAAAAGCTAGATCATCCCACCATCAACGACTATGATTGACCGGAGATGGGGCCACCCAAATACATCAAAACAATTGCAAATATAATAAATTAATATATGAAATTGATTCGCAACGCGAATTTAGACTCATCTGCGGAGTCCGATTATCGATCTGGGCACACCATATATGGAAAGCCACCAATCAGCCCCAAACGGGCCCAAAACTCGTTCTTCTCTGCAGGTCCTTGTCTCTGCTCCGCATTATTGACGTGTTATTTCAGCTGCCTGTTATTTTATTTCCAGTTTATGTGTGTGAGTGGTATTCCCCTTGTGTCTCCTATATATATATACCTATTCCTCCCTAAGAGGATGAATACAATAATTCTTTTTCCCTCACTTAATTTTGTATCAAAGCAGGAAACGAACCCCGCCCCTTTGCCCTAACTTCCCGCATCGTGCGACTTCGCCGATCTCGCCTCTTCGCTGCCTCCACCGTCTTCGCTGCCTCCGCCGTCTTTGCCGATCGGTGCGCCTTCGACGCGGTTTCCGCGCGATGTGAGGGCATCGCCGATCCTGCTGCCGCTGCGGATCCCGCCCCTTCGCTGTATTCATTTTTTTTGCTGCTGCCGTCGTCTTCCTGCTGCTGCCGCCGATCCTGCTGCTGTTGCCGATCCTACTGCTGTCGCCGATCCTACTGCTGTCGCCGACTTCCTTTTTTTCTTTCGATTGTTTCTTCCGCCGCCGATTTGGTTGGTGTTTACCGCCTCTTCCCTCACTTCTTTTCTTCTCATGACCTAGATCTGTGATCTACGGTCTTCCTTCCTTTTTGGGATGAGTTTTCCCTCTTCTGTTTAAGGGTTTTCTTGCTATCCTCCCTTTGAAATTTTTGTGTGTGTGGGGGGGGGGGGGGGGGGGGGGGGGGGCGCCGGGTGGGGGTCCACTCCAGTATGAGGGGGGAAAAAGGGGGGAGGGGGAGGGAAGAGAAAGAAAGGGGGGAGGTGAAGGAAAGGGGGGAGGAAGGGGGAAAGGAAAGGGAGGGAGAGATGTGGCCATGTGGGTTTTGTTCGGCGGCATCCAAATGGAAAAAAGACTCAACACGAATGTATATATATATAAATAAACTAATGTGCAAACCTTGACAGTCAATTGACATCTCTTTAATGTTTCTAAGTTTTTATTGAACATTTTTGGTGCGGTGCTTTCTACAAGCTCTTCTGATAGGCTACCTCTTTCATTAAGAATTTTGTTTACACTTTCTCCATTCCATCTATTGATTTTCTGTAACGGACACCTCTTCATGATCATTAACACAATACAAAAACAAATCACCAAGTCAAATAACAGGTATTTTGTAGCTATAAAAATAATTAGATCAAACATTATTCCTGAACCACTACAACAAAATTGTTATACGACGACATTTTTATGTCTTTAGCGACAATTTTTAAGCGTTGTGATAATTTTTTGTGACGTTTATAAAAACGTCACCAAATCGTCGTGATTGCGGACGTCGCCGTAGCTCTTTGCGACGCTTTCAAAAAAACGTCATAATTGGTAGTTGCCGGCCGCCGCTCTCTTTGCACCGTCTTCGCTCTGGCTTTTGCCGCCGGCAGCCGCACTCTCGTCTTCGTTCTTGCTTTTGCCGCTGGCTGTCGCATTAGAAATGCCACGACAGAGATCTTTGAGTTCGGCAAGAACCAGGGATATCTATAATTTCAAGCCAAACCACATAGAGATAACCAAAAATAAAATAGAGACCTAACACATTTTAAGCGAAAATAAACCAAATAAGCTAGAGCATGCTTTGAATATTGAGCTTAATAATAACAATAAAATTTTTCTTGCAATATTAAAACAGGACGCCAAGTTTTCATAGAAGCATTTGTAGCACTTACAGAGATGGGACAAACAAACAAATGTAATACTTTCAGTTATTGAAAAATTACAAAACATTAAAACCTTTGAATAATCATATTTCTAAAAGCCGACACATAATTAGAGAGATCTTCTTCCAACGTAAGTTATCCCCTAGTGCATAATCGAGCCTCTAACCATCACATTGAATTCTAACCGCAATATATAGATGATTTTGTCATCTTCCTCCTGCATCAAGCATTAAAATAGTAAAAGTTAAATTTGTATTATTCACAAGGACATAAGATTCATGATGAACACAAAAAAAACTACCACATAAGTAAATTATTAAAAAAAATTGTAATGAAAACATACAAATTATTAAAAGATTAAAGAGCAATTCATAAAAACACACATCTAGATTAGTTTACTGCCAAAACATATAAATTTATGTTAATATGTCGAGAAATACACTGCTACAACTCAAAAGATTAGGGAATTGACAATTTTATTTTATTTTTAAAAAAAGAGAAATGAGATAGCCAAAGTTGTCATATGTACCACACCGGATGAAGGGGCATAGAAAAAAAAGGTAAACATTTTCATAATATTAACTATGTAGACTGTAGATTATAGAGTACAGAGTATCAAAAGAAACATGAAACATATTGAATATTAGAACCAAAACTTAGCTCTTATGGTCACCGCTTCATCCCACTCATTCTAACAATCACATTGTCACATCAAAACAGAGTGACATCTCAGTACGGGATATAAATTATGTATTTTGTAGTTTTTGCGGCTTTTTTAGTTAAAGCACCATAGATGACTTCTAATTTCTTCTGGTATTCTAGATTTTACCCATCCAGATTTTTGCTAAATTCAGTTGAATCCTACTTGAATCAAATTCAGATTTATTAATGCTTCATTTGGTTCGGCGGTGGCGGGTGGAAACAGAGTGTTTGAAACGAAGGGGGAGGTGACTGCTCCAAACTGAGCTTTTTGGGGCGTTTCTCAAGGCGGACGGGTGGAAACGGAGCAAACGCCGTCGGAAGTTCATTTGTTTACCCTCCTTCCGGCGGCGTTTGCCCAAAACGGAGCAGCGAAACACCCAAACAAATAGAGCCTAAATATCGCAGCCAAAAATGCCCTAAAAATAGTTCAAACTGAAGATAGTCTCCATATGAACAACTACAAATCCAAAGTTGCAAAGACAGCAAAAGGCAATAAGAAGAAATAAAAGGGCATACAAAAACATAATCTAACAACTAAGCCTCTGTTTGGCATGGTGTTGGTTGTTGTAAACACATGAGTTAAACCGTCATTCGTTAAGAATCACCTAACAAACATCATCCGTTTGAACATAAAAATGGACAAAGTTCCTTAAGTGAGCGTTAACGAATGACAATTTAACCCCCCATGTTCATGACGGCCACCACCGTGCCAAACAGAGCCTAAATAAAAATTGAGGGTGATGGTCAAACTAAGGGTGTAACACGATCACTTGCAGGAATTGAGATGCAATGAACAAAGTAAATACCTCTCAAAGATTTTGAATGATAAATAAACAGCATACCATAACAGATCCAAAGAGGCAAAGTAAATTTAAAAAATATGCCAAAATTTTATTTTTTTCTCCTTATTATTGTGAACAATACAACCCACTAATTTGTATTATAAACAGCCTAAAACAATACAATATCATTGCAACTACAATAAGAGAGAACAGATCGTCAAAACTGCAAAGAAAAATGCGGGTTGGAAGTATTAAAACAATATAAAGCTGCTCCAAATCAGCCATATTGAAGCCTGCTCACATCAATAATTTCAGAAGACATAAGTTCGAACATGTAGTGCTCGCACAACTTCGACTAAGAATGTTTCAAGAACTCAAAATCAGCTCGATGACGGCTCCAAACAGCAGGAATGACAAACTGGACGGCTTATCAAAAGCTGGGCATGAGAAAAATAAGGTCGGGGATAAGGAGTTTCGTTTCATTGCTACTTGTTTGTATTTTCACCCCAGTCGACTGTTTTGGTAGAGCAGCTGGCTCGACCCGGTGAAGCGATTATTTTTGCTGCTTTGGTAGAGAACGCCAGAGTAAGGAAGAGGCAGTGGACGGCGTCGGGACAATGCTGATACCCCGAGGGGTTCCAATTCTAAGACTGGGTCGACGATGCCGAAGCCTACGCCGGTGGTAGCGACATCAAATTCCACCGCTGGTGGTTGAGAGGAGAATGGCCGTGATGATGAAGCTTGGGGACAGAGAGGTTGTCAACATTGCCCATAATCCAGCGGAGAAAGGCTTGTTCTTGACTCGACAAAGCGACGGAAGCAAAAAACATTGTCTCCCAGTCATCAACCCCTATCCCACACTTTTCGACGGCGAAGGCGGCGGCGAGGCTGCCCATCTAAAGTGTTCCGGTATTGGGCTGAAGCTCCCTGGCTTCGGCGGTTACGAAGGGGGCAGCGAAGTCTTAGACGGGCCATTTCTGAGCGAGATTTTCAGATATCTCTGCCACGCCGCCTGTGTAAGTAGAGCCGCTGCCGCCACTGACGGAAGAAGACCAGGTGGACGTTGATACGGGAGGGCTTGGGCTCCTCTCGTGATATAGAACCGACCTGGGTTCCATTCCGTTCCAATACCTCACATTTCTTCCTTCGATGACCAGTGCCACCGCTCCAAAACAAGTCGTCGTCGCCGTCGCCGTCTTGCCCCTCGCAAACAAGGATTTGAGCAGCTATTGCTTCCTAAATTAGATATATTTCCATAGCCTGAAATCAGATATATTTCCATCTGCAAAGATAATTGGAAGCAGCAATGAGATTAAAATAGGGCAATCCACCGAAAAACAATGAAATTCATGCAAACATACGCATTAGATAATATGGACAAAAAAATATCAAAGCTTAGTTTTGAGGCAGTAAAACTTATTTTCAACAAAAAAATTATGCTCCTGTGGAGAAATCCAATTGCTCTCAAATGCCTTAAACTCACTTTTCTTAGTAATAAAGTATGAGAGAGAAAACAACACATATTATAAATTAAATTTTGCAACTTAATTTTGCAATCCGAAACAATAATCTTATACAACAATCCTATACAACAATTACCAAGAGTACGAGAAATGTAGAGTTGGAAATGTGGTTAACTAGCAGCTACTATGCATGAATTTTTATTGTTCAAAAGCAAATTGCAATTGCAATTAAAAGTAGTGTGAAATAATTTTACCGTAATTATCTCTGAATAATTGGTTGAACACCAATTATCTAGAAGTAAACTTGAAGTACCATCAAAGTAACATGTCCTTGAAGATGAAAAGAAAATGTAGAACAGTAGCAGATTAAACAGTGCACAAAAATGAATTAAATAAATCAAATGTAAGTTTAACATACCAAACAATGAAAAAATACACCTTGTTGGACACAGTTCGTAGAAAGAGCATTATCAGTCACTGATGAATGACAAAAATGTTATGAATTTGTTGTCCTCGAAGCGTACCTCCGCTGTCGAGGAGGTGAGGAGCGCCGAAGGAGGAGAAGAGCTTCGGAGGAGCAAAAATGGTTGGATGCGGCAACAAACGACTCAGAGAGGTAGAGGAAGCCTGACACATTTGACCTAAAGCAAGGCGGTAGCGAAAACGGGAATAGGGATAGCTATCGTCGGGGAAAAAATTTACAACAAAAGTTAGATTTAGGAATTCAGTACTTACATAAGCATATGATGATCCAGTGTAAGTTCAAACCGTATCAACATATATATGTTAGGCTGCATATAATGCACGTATTAACTAGCAACTACTCTTGCCTTGCTTTCTCATTTTCTACGAGTATTCTTACATGCGGCGTAATGACGATCAAGCTGTGACGTCGAGCTGTCGAGCGATTGAGGTGGCAGAGTCAGTCGTCCTCTTCGTCGAGTAGTCGGAGATGCCCAGGTTCGCGCGAATAAGGGCACTGATCTACCGTCGCTCGCCCGAACATGAAAACTAACATGAACCCCATCTAACACATGAAGATGAGTAAAATTAATAGAAGAAATTATAAAGTTAAGATTATGCCTATCTCAAGAAAAAAAATCTCACAGTGTTGTTTTTCCTCTCATAATGTGGCATGTCAGCATTATTACTCTTTTTATCTTCCTGGCATTTTAAAGTACTTGTCAATCAAACGCAGTGGTGGCGCCGGCTGGAAGCAAGGAAAACGCAGGGGGGCGATGAATCCGCCGGAGTGTCACTGAAATAACCGGAATACGTGGCAAGAGGGGGTTGCCAGAGTCATAGGATGGCTCTGGAAGCATAAACGGCGGCCGGCGGAGCTTCCCTGGAGGTTTCCGTCGATGAGGCTGAAAGATGGGAGGTTGTCGTGGCTTCAGGCGGCGCTACCCGATGAAAAATATATTTCTTTTAAAAGAATGCTAATAAGTTGAAACTAGAGAAATACATCACAATAAAGTCTCAGGATATTAAAGATTATATGTTGCAAAGAATTAAGCACAACAATTTCTACTTATTTTCACGCTAAATGAATGTGGAATTGAAGCCCACGACATTTACTGGCATTTCAATTCCTACCAAAAATATATATGTCTCTGTACAGTCATTATATAGGATATTCGTGTTATTTGTCTTCTTCTCTCCTTAACTCTATCGATCCCTTCCTTAAATCTATCTCAAAATATGAAAAATGTTTTATTGGAAAATCAACAAACTTAAAGTTTAAAGTTTTATTGGAAAATCAATAAATGTTTACTACACCAGGAAGGTAGTATTGTCTCGGATATAAGTTTTTTTTTACACCAAACCAGGAAGGTAGTATTGTCCTGATGTAAATCCTAATTGTTCTTTGACCAATCGATTTACATGGAGAGAGCAATTTTTTAATTGATATGAAGGATTTTGAATACAGTAGGTTGGAAATTGAAGGAAAGTCAAGTTTAGTCATATAAGGAAGCTATGGAAGCTGGTATTGGAATAAAGATTGAAAAAAAAAATCGTTGTATTAAGAATAAAATATTTTTTACTAGGTTTATCTTGTTTGTGGGAGATTTTTCGCTTTAAGTCAATTACTGGAATTGCATAGATTGAATGGAAGGATTTTGTATGGACTTTGTTTTATTTTGGGAAAAATGGTTCAAAAGTATATTGAAATTATTAGGTTATTTTGATCAGACATTGACTGGTTGCTGCAATGAGTGAAATTATGGGAACCTGATTTGTCAAAGAAAAAAACATAGAACCATTAAGCATAGGCAGATAGAAGCAGGGTTTACCCAAAATCAAAGGAATGTGAAGAAGCATGGCATGATTTGCTGCAACCTGTAGCAAGCAGAACAAAATCGGAAATCCAAATGAGGCCTAGACGGACTGCTGTCGAGTCGTTGTGAACGCAAGTCATCGCCTTCACCGTTGGAGGAGCGGCGGGATCGTGGGACAAAATCGTGCTAGGTTAGAGTTTACCAGAATCTGAGAAGGAGAAAGATAGTCTTGCTGTTCGGGATCGATCGTGGAGGGAGGAGATGAAGCTCCTCGTTGTGCCGTCCCTGACCGGAGAAAAGATCCCTCCACGGACGAAGGAGGAAGAGATACAGTGATGAAGAGACACAGATTTCTCCGGTTTCATTTTTGTTGAGGCCAGTGACGGACACAAATTTTTTTCAGTGTGGGCGGACTTACTAATTGCAATAAAAATTTAATCAAAAAATATGACTTACGAGATGCAATCTACAAGACTACAACATAATTCACTACAACTTGGATCTACGGCAGATAATACTCCATTTGAAATACCAGAGGATAAGGAAACTTGGATATATGACTCCAAGCTAGTTTATATCCTAAAAGTGAAATAAAAGTTAGGAGCAGTAGCAAAAAAGACACATGTTTGATGTCATTGATAAGAAGGGGCTAATTATATCCTAAAAGTGATGTTTAGATTAAGAATTTCGGATAAAAAACAACAACATGATAAAATGACCCCTCAACTACATGATCAAATTTCTTATTCATACAAAAACTGTAAATCACGTTAGAAATCCTGCGCCATTGCACCCAGGGGCCTCAGGAACTGAAGAAAATACATTTAATCATGGATTTCAAGCGCTTTGCAGCAATAAAGTAACAAGTGTTCAACAACACCTTGCAGCTGGTGAAAAAAAGCTCTTCACCCCGTTCATTCCTCTTTGAGATTATCCGTCCCCCATACAAACAAACCGGGAAGAATGATCCGTTTTTTTTTTTTCTTTCTTAGCACAAATGGAAGAAACATAGATTTCAAAAGGGAAAGACTCCCTAGAAATTAAGGTCACACCAAATCTCACCCACGCAGAAGCCCCGCAGGGAACACGAAGAACCTGCTGAAACCCAGTCCAATCTCTTACAATCTCGAACTCTGTTTTCTGATCACAAACAACTGCAGATTGCACCATCGATCTCCACCCGGGGCAAAGAACGAACTCTAAAGAGTGAAAAATGGGAACAACTTCTCCGTGCCAACGGCGACGAGGGAAAAACCAGCGAGGAGGAGAGAGGAGAGGAAGAACCATTTTCACGCTCGCTCGGTCGCTTCAGCTAGCTCCCTCTCTCCAACCCTAGCCTCACGATTTTGGGTGAGGAGCAGAGCGACGGCGAGGGATTTGAGAGAGGATTTTGACGAGGCATCGGGTGTAGGGAAGCGAGGGCTCTGAAGCACGGGAAGGAGTCAAGCACCGCCCATCCTGAGGAAGGCGGCCAAGAAGCGTCGGGCGGTGCTGTAGTGGGCGAGCTGCGATGGGTTTCCGTCGAGCAGGGAGAGAAAACGCGGGAAGAGGAGATAATCACGTAAAAATGTAAACTTTGGGGGGATAAAATGGGAATCCCGCGATTATCAGTCCGATTCAGTCGGACTGAAGTGAGGCCCGACCGGGGGGGGGGGGGGGGTCTCTTGTTGCCATCCCCGAGTTTGAGCAGATTAGGGTTCAGATTGTCAGCATGACCCCTCTTCCTAATATCTTGGATGCTTATTCCATGGTGGAGGAGCATGAGCGCCGTGCCCGCCTGATTGCTGTTTCGCCCGTTCCAGCTTCTGTTCCTATTCCAGACCAAATGGCCCTGGCTTCAGGTCGTCCTTCTTCTAGGTGTACTTCTACCTCTAATGGTCTCTGGGGTGGTCGCGACAGCCCATTTGCCTCTGTTCAGTGTCAGCACTGCCTCCGGACTTGTCATGAGAAGGCCCGATACTGGCTGTTCTTTCCTCACCTACGCCAGCAGTTCCCCGCCACGCGTGCCGCCGCCGCTATTTCTTCCGACTTTGGGGGCCAACCTGATTCCAGTGCCTCTTCCGGGGCTCCTTCCGTCGACTAGAGTCAGCTTATTGCTCAAGTGCAGCAACTCCAGTCTCAACTTCAGCTGCACTCTTCGTTTCAGACTCCGCACCAGCCTCTTCCTGCTCAGCCGTTACCTGCCTCCTCGTTGTTCTCGTCGACGTCAACGTTTGCGTCAGGTACCTCGATGACCTTTCATGTCACTCAAGAGGGGTCCTCCTCTCCCTGGGTGATTGACTCCGGGGCCACTGATCACATGACTGGTGAGGCACGCTTGTTCTCTTCTCTTGAGTTTCCGAGCGTCCATCGACAAGTTCGTCTTGCCGATGGCTCTGTGACCCCTATCCTTTACCGGGGCACAGTTCCTCTGACTCCCTCCTTCTCCTTAGGTTCAGTTCTTCATGTTCCCAAACTTGCTTTAAATCTTCTTCCTGTTAGTCAATTGACTCGTTCGTTGCACTGCTCGGTGACATTTTTCCTTCTGGCTGTGTTTTTCAGGACCTGACCACAAGGCGGACTTTTGGCTATGGCCGTGAGCGCGACGGGCTATACTAGCTGGATCTTCCACCTCCTTCGCCCTGTCTCTCACCCCCATCCATCGATGCCACTACTACTTCACCTGCTCTTTGACATGTTAGACTGGGGCATGCGAGTTCTCAGATCGTGTCGTCTCTTTTTCCGAGTGTCTCGTTTGAGAACTCTTTTCAGTGTGATGTGTGTCAGCTTAGTAAACATACACGCATTACCAATCCTGTTTCTGTTTCTCGTAGTTCAGCACCGTTTGATATTATTCATTCAGATGTTTGGGGACCTGCCCCGGTTGTTTCTTATGATGGTTTTTGATATTTTGTTACTTTTATAGATGATTTTACTCGTTGCTGTTGGGTCTATCTTATGCGTGTCAAATCTTATGTCTTTGATTTATATACCCAGTTTACTAATATGGTTAAGACTTAGTTTTTCTCTCGTATTCGGGTCCTTCGCTCCGATAACGGGAGGGGGGGGGGGAGTATACCTCTTCCTCTTTCACTGCTTTCCTTGCTACCCAAGGAACCCTTCATCAATTCTCATGTCCCTATACACCAGAACAGAACGGCGTGGCGGAACGCAAGAATCGTCATCTCTTGAATGTGACCCGGTCTCTTCTTCGTGGGTCTCACGACCCCAAGTCGTTTTGGAGTGTCGCCTTTCTTACGTGGACCTTCTTGGTCAACCGTCTGCCTTGTCAGCCTTTAGCGGGCCGGGTACCCCTTAGTCTTCTATCTTCCCGCCGCCCTCTATTTTCCGTCCCTCTCTGGGTATTTGGGTGTGTGTGTTTTGTCCAGGACCGTCGTCCGACTCGGACAAAGCTTGATGACAAAGCTATCCGGTGCTTATTTTTGGGATATTCCTCCTCTTCCAAGGGCTATCGGTGTTTTGACCCCTCTTCTCGCAGTACTTTTCACTCCCTGGATGTTATGTTCTTTGAGGATGTCCCCTTCTATGGTACCTGTCCCTGTTGCTCCTTCTGCTCCGCCACAGCCGGCTCCGGTTGTCCTTGCTCCGCTGCACGTCTCTCTTCCGTTGCAGACATACACTCGTGGCCCACGCGGGCCCTCACATGTCCACCCCATTCTTCGGGATCCACTGGTTACGCCCAGCTCACAGGACATTGTGTCACATCCTCTGACATGTGATGTTCTTCCCTCCTCTGACTTACCCATTGCACTTCGCAAGGGTAAACGTTCTTGTGTTACTGACCATCCTGTGGCAAGGTATGTGTCCTACCAGCGTCTTTCTCAGGCTTACCAGGCTTTCCTGACTGCTACCGACCAGATCAGAGTTCCGAGTTCTATAACTCAGGCGTTCCAACACCCTAAGTGGGTGGCGGCCATGGAGGATGAGATGTCCGCACTACAGAAGGCGGACACCTGGCGTTTGGTCCCTCTTCCTGCAGGTCGGAAAACTGTTGGCTGCCGTTGGGTTTACACTGTCAAGTATAATGCTGATGGTTCTCTTGACCGCTACAAGACCCGTCTTGTCGCGAAGGGCTTCACTCAGACTCCTTGGGATTACGGCTTGACCTTTGCCTCGGTGGCCAAGCTATCTACTGTTTGTCTGCTTGTCTCTCTCGCTGCCTGCCATGGGTGGCCTCTTTATCAGATGGACTTGAAAAATGTCTTCCTCAATGGCGATCTTGCTGAGGAAGCTTATATGGATCCGCCCTCCGGTTACAAGCTTCAAGGGGAGTATTTGGGCCGTGTTTGCCTTTTGCAGAAATCCTTGTATGGGCTGAAGCAGTCTCCTCGTGCATGGTTTGAGCGGTTTGGTACTGTTGTGCTTCAGAGTGGGTTCACCAGATTTCATGCCGACCACACGTGCTTTGTTCTGACTGCTGTGGATGGCCGTAGGGTCATTATTCTTGTCTATGCGGATGATATAATTCTTACCGGTGACGATAGCTCGGGGATACTTCAGATCAAGGGGGTTCTTCAGAAGGCATTTGAAGTGAAAGATTTATGGCATCTGAAGTACTTTCTCGGGATTGAGGTTGTCAGATCTCAACAGGGGATCTCTTTGTCTCAGCGCAAGTATACACTCGACCTCTTAAGTGATACTGACCTTCTTAGGTGCTCTCCTGTGTCTACAACCATGGATCTGAGCCACCACCTTCACGCCGAGTCTGGCGATCCTCTCCCTGAACCAGGCAGATATCAACGTTTTGTTGGCAGACTTATCTACTTGACCAACACTCGCCCTGACATTAGCTTTGTTGTGAGTGTGGTCAGTCAGTTCATGCATGCTCCCCGGACTTCTCACCTAGATGCAACATTTTGGATCCTCCACTACTTAAGGGTTCTCCTGCCCTAGGGCTCTTCTACCGTTCATCTCCGGCCCTTGATCTCACTTATTACACGGATTCTGACTATGCTGGTTCCCTTACTGATCGACGTTCTACCTCGGGGATGTGCACTTTCTATGGTGGCAATCTTATTTCCTGGAAGAGCAAGAAGCAGAGTGCTGTCTCCCGCTCTTCTGCTGAGGCTAGGTACCGGGCTATGGCCCATGGCGCTACTGAGCTCCTTTGGCTGCGTACTCTCTTGACCGAGCTTGCCTCTCCTCCCTCTGGTTCTTTGACTCTTGTGTGCGGCAACCAGTCCGCTCTCATGCTTGCCTCTGACTAAGCATATTGAGATTGATATTCACTTTCTCAGGGAGCACATCCGTTCAAGGACTCTTGAAGCGTCCATGTTCCCTCCGCAGAGCAGATTGCCGATGCCTTCACCAAGGCGGTTGGGCCTTCCAGACTTCTCTCTACATGTGGCAAGCTGGGCTTGCTTGACCTTTTCGCGCCAGCTTGAGAGGGAGTATTGACGTGTTATTTGAGCTGTTTGTTATTTTATTTCCAGTTTATGTGTGTGGGTGGTATTCCCCTTGTATCTCCTATATATATACCTATTCCCCCCTAAGAGGATGAATACAATAATTCTTTTTCCCTCTCACTTAATTCGCATCACCTTGAGCTTTGTTTTACCCTACAACTTTTTAAACATATAGCAGATCATTTGTTGAAATGCCTTTATCTACTTATTTGTTGTGCATTTCATTTTTGAAAAGCTATCATGGTTAATGAATTAATCTATTTTTATATATATATTCTTTGAAAAGCTAGCCTGATTTATCTGCCTCTTTGGAATCCAACGAACTTTTGATTATTGGAAATAAAATATATTTTTATCTTCTCTCCTTGTAAATATGGAAGCTTTATTACCATTAAATAACTTGAGATATGTTATGCAGTAACACTGTGCCTATTCCGAGAGGAATTTCCCTCTTTGTTTGAGCGTGTCTGTCTCTTTGTCACAGTGGACCTTCTCTGTTTTGCACTAGGTACAAAATGCTGATGATAATATATACCCGAATGATGTGGAACCAGAATTGGTGTTTATTCTTCAGGAATCTGGTATAGTTGTTTTAAACAATGAACTTGGTTTTTCTACTGAGAACATCAGGGCTCTTTGTGATGTTGGGAACTCAACCAAGAAAGGATCATGTGGAGGATATATTGGGAAAAAAGGCATTGGCTTCAAGTCTGTTTTCCGGGTAACTTTTTTGTGCAGCTGATTTGTTTTTATTTGTTTCTATTTATGTAAAACAAGCATGTTAATATACATATAATTGTTTTTTTATCTGAGAAAATGAAACAATGCATGTAAATGAACTGCCATGCTAGTAAAATTCTTTTGAATGAGTGATTGCATGTTATGAGTGTTTATGTACCTATTTTTTTGTCTCAGTTTGCCGTTTAAACATTAGCTTTAAGAACATAAAAAAATAAGCTTATCAGCCAACGTGGTACGTACCTTACTCCCAGTAGGTAGTGTATTTTGATAGTGATAGAACTACCAACCTTACTTCCAATGGGTAGGGTATCTTGATAGTGATAGAAACGTTCATTTTTAAGTCAGGCATTCTGATTTATTTTGTCCCTTTTGTAATAGATGGCTGTTGCATGGGTATTTTTTCTTTTATCATGCTATAAACTTGTTGCTTGCTCTTGTAAAGCTAAATGTATGTATGTTAGCAATTTAACATTTATTTAATTTCTAAATCTACCATATCATTATAAACATTTTATGTTTTACTAGTTATAATCAACGTTACACTGGGCAACCAACAAAGGGAGGATAGCAGAAATCCAACTTACACGACAACTAGAAATAATCTATGTAGCATGGGGACGGAAACGGGATACAGAATACGATACGAAACAGATACGAGAAATGTGATTTTTAAAAAAATTAGGATACGGGAAATGTTTTTAATTATTTATTATTTTAATATAAGTATTAATTAACATAAGAATAAGACAACTAACAAACTCATAATAAAATTGGATCATGTGAGAAATTCCTAGCTACACACATTGTTTTTGTACGACAATAGATTAACTGTTGAGTGGAAAATCCTAGCTACACGCATTTGTTACTAATATAAGTGCTACATAGATCACATCAGATTAACATGGTGCTAACATTAAGAACTCAAGTTTTGTGGAAGGAAAGCCATCAAGGGCAAGGGAAAAATCTCATCTCCATTACTTGTTTGAGTTGGAGTTGTTGGGGGATTATCAATGTAAATACCATAAGCAAAATTAGATTACTTAGTAACATGTAGAGAATACAGATGTAGCCGTACTTAGCAATGTTTTTAGGCATATATTGAATATTAATATGATGCAGAAAAAAGAACCAGGAGAATAAGACAAAACAGGAGAAGAAGGAGGAGAAGCAAGAAAAGAAGAAGAAGAAGCAGGAGAAGCAGGAGAAGAAGAAGGAGAAGAAGAAGAAGAAGGAGAAGAAGAAGAAGAAGAGGAGGAGGAGGAAGAAGAAGAATGAGGAGGAGGAGGAAGGAGAAGAAAAGAGGAGAGGAGGAAGCATGAGAAGGAGAAGAAGGAGAAGAAGAAGAAGAAAAGAAGAAGAAGAAGAAGAAGAAGAGAAGAAGAAGCAGAGAAGAAGGAGGAGAAGAAAAGGAGAAGAAGAAGAAGGAAGAAGAAGAAGGAGAGGAGAAGAAGAAGAAGAGAGGAGAGAGGAGAAAAGAAGAAGAAGAGAAGAAGAAGATGAAGCAGGAGAAGAAGAAGAAGCATAGGAGAAGAAGAAGCAGGAGAAGAAGAAGCAGAAGAAGAAGCAGGAGAAGAAGAAGGCAGAGAAGAAGAAGAGAAGAAGCAGGAGAAGAAGAAGGAGGAGGAGAAGAAGAAGAAGCAGGAGAAGAAGAAGAAGAGAAGAGAGAAGAAGAAGCAGGAGAAGAAGCAAGAAGAAGAAGCAAGAAGAAGAAGCAGGAGAAGAAGAAGAAGAAGAGAGAAGAAGAAGAGAAGAAGCAGAAGAAGAAGAAGAAGAGAAGAAGAAGAGAAGAAGAGAAGAGAGAAGCAGAGAAGAAGAAGAAGAGAAGAAGAAGAAGCAGGAGGAGAAGAAGTACCTGCGGATCGGCGGAATCGGGAGCAACGCCGATCGGAGCGGAATCGCGGGATCGGGAGCGGAACGCCGGCGGGATCGGGAGCGGAACGCCGGCGGGATCGGGAGCGGAACGCCGGCGGATCGGGAGCGGAACGCCGGCGGGATCGGGAGCGGAACGCCGGCGGGATCGGGAGCGGAACAGGAAAACCTAATGCGTAAAATGAAATACGCGAGCTCTATATCTCATGGATTCCGAAAATAAAAAATATATATTTTTAAAAATGTGTTTCCTGGAGTTTTGGAAACACTTTTCCGCGCGTTTTCGGGCGTTTCCCGTATCCGGTACGCGTTCAAGTCGATACGTAGACAATTTTTAAGTATCCGTGCTTTGTAGGAAATAATTGACCAAACAGCTAGAAATAATAGACCAAACAACAAAGTCTAGAGAGATGAAACCATTAAACCAATAGAGAGCAGAGAGTAGAAGACCAACATACATTGGCCATAATAAAAACTTAAAAGAGAGAGTTTGATGTCGTGAGAGAGAAAGAGGGACGCACCTTAGGATTTTTTCCTCCTTACCGATCACATATGGGCCCATCACAATATAAGCCCCTTCAACCACACTTTGAGATACCGTCACCACACGGCGAGTCTAGGTTAGCTTGCATCTTAACACTCCCCCTCAAGCTAACACCATAAACATCCAACATCCTAAGCCTGAGGGAGTATGAATGAAGAGATTTACCAGAGACAGCTTTGGTGAGTATGTCAGTAAGTTGATCTTCAGATGGCACAAACACCAAGTAATAGTTTGATCCTGAATGAATGAAGTACATTTTCGTACTACCTGGATGAATGAAGTATTTTGTAAAGTGAGCCTCAAACAACAACTTCTCATGGTGCTTGCCGAACTGCGGTACACACATCCTTCCATTTTTTTAAGATCCCACCGACCATCTCCAAGGCACTGCCTTCGCCTTGCCAAGCTTCCGCCACTAGTGGTTGAAACTCTGTGTCAACTTTGGTTGCCTCCCAAATACGATCGGCCGAATCGCACTGCAACTCCATCCAGTTCAATCGAGCCATGCTGGACTCACCTCTAGTTACACAAACAATGCTAAGAGACTCGAAGTCTCTGACCAACTGCACACCATGTGTTTCAATCCAATTCCCTTGCTCGAAATATTTTCTATTCAAAGCATCGACGACCACATTGTCCATGCCTGACGTGTACTGAATCGCCACGTCGTAGTCCCCAAGGAACTCGATCCACCTGCCCTGCCGCATATTCATATTTTTTGATCCAAGAGATAACTTCAGGCTTTTATGGCCCGTGGAGATCTCCACCCCTCGCGCCATACACATAATGCCGCCACAACTTCAACGCAAATATTACCGCCGCCAACTCTAAGTCATGGACGTGGTAATTTCTCTCATGAGGCTTCAACTGTCTAGACCCATAAGCTATCACGTTGGCATGTTGCACTAGCACGCAACCCAACCCGCAACCTGACGCGCCGCTGAAAATTTGAAATCTTTTTGTCCCACTAGGAAGACATAGGATCGGAACAGACATTAACCTTTCCTTCAAGTCATCTATCTGCGGAATCAGATACTTATTCTTGACGGTGAACTTTTTCAATTCACGGTAGTGTATGCACAAATGCATACTTCCATCTTTCTTCAACACAAACAACACTGACGCACTCCATGACGAAGAGCTAGGCCTAATGTACCCTTGCTCCAACAACTCTTGCAACTGAATTTTGAGCTCAGCCAGCTCCTTCGGTGTCATCCTAAATGGAGGACGCAACATCGGCCTTGATCCTGGTTCCAATTCTATCGTGAAGTCAATCTCACGCTGGGGAGGTGCTCCCGGAACCTCCTCGGGGAACACGTCCCCGAACTCCGCCACAACAGGCACTTCTCTAAATTGCCAACTTTGTGGAGCGAACCTCCAACAAAGCTACAAACGCTACACCTCCCTGGTTCACTGCACACACCATCTGCATTGCCGAAGTCAGGGAGCAGACCACTCCACTAAGGTCGTCAAACTTGACCTCCCTTTTTACCTCGCTCCTCAGAGTCACCACCTTCAACATGCAGTCAATGTTGGCTTGCTGCTCCGCAAGCCAGTCCATCCCCAAGATAATGTCAAACTCGGCTAACGGTAGGATTGCCGCTACCAACACGAAGTCAACTTCGCCTATACTCAAATCAATGTGCCCTTTCTTTCTGGTAGTCATAAATGACCCATTGAGCATGCACACACTAAGCTCCGCATCCGCTTCGAAGGGCTCAACACCAATTCTCTGGGTAAAGCTTTCCGTGAGAAATGAGTGATGCTCCCGTATCGAATAGCACTCTGGCGGGGTAACCAGAAACAACACAAAGCCTAACATGCATGCAACAAACACGAAAGGTTGCAAACAGATTTTAAACTAGCGAATGAACTTAAAATTTTCATACATGTCACCACATCAGACTGAGGAATCGCCTCTTGCTCCCCCAAGCTGTATGCTCTAGGCTGCACTGGAGGAAAACATGAATCACTCGACTCCGCCACTTTCCCCTTCTCCGCATAACTAAGATCGGAACGCACTGAATGCTCTTGCCTTTACTCTTGCTCAGCACCACCCTCGGTACAGTCCCGAATCTTATGGCCCGGTTTGCCACACTTGAAGCACGTCGGTGGACGCCTAAAATGGACCTCTCCAGAAGTTGCACCGCTCTTTTCTCCAAAGTTGAAAGGACAAGACTTCTTCTTCCACCGACTCCCTTCCAACTTCCACATCGATTGAGAAGACTTGCCTTATCCTTGCTTTGCTGCAAGACTTACATTGCTGAGTCTGCTCCATGTCGCTCTCCAGCGTCCTAGCGGCTTCAACCAACTCATTAAAATCCGCATTCTTCAGGGCTATGAGTGATTGCCTCAGGTTCTCTCTTAACCAGTGATAGAAGAGGTTATCCATCTCCTCATCATCCGCCATGGTCGTCCCCGCATATCGACCCAACCGATTAAACTCCTGCATGCACTCATCTACAGTCCTGTCACGCTGCTTCAAATGCAGAAACTGCCTCTAAAGTGCTAACCTCGTCGAAGAGGGGATATTTTGCTTCAAGAAAACGCTCGCAAACTCCATGGACGGGGTGCGTTCAGGGAATTGACAGCACTCTGGCTCACCCACCACAACTTTGCATCACCTTCCAACATGAAGGCTGCAAATTGGGACTGCTTGTTCTCTGGGGTATCTGCCGCTTTCAAGAGCTCCTGAATCCTCGCCAACAGTCCTCAGCATCAGTCGGAATGCCGACTCCCTTAAATGTCGGAGGAAGAAAACTCAGAAAGTACTTCATCTGACGATCTCCCTGCCCAACAACAGCTCTCTCAGCTAACGACTCTGCCTGCCTGGCCCCTCCCTCAGGTGTGATAGGCGTCGTACTTAGGGGAACAAGAGTTGTAACCTGCACAGCAAATGTCGCAACCTGTGGCACTGCTGCAGCCTGGGCCGCTACCATTGCCTCCGCTAGCATGCGACAAAAATCTGATACAGACACACCCATATTCAAAAGACCCGGGGCAGTGACACTGCTCGTCGTTGGCTACTCTCGTGTCCTCAACGACCCCGCATTGTCGCTTCCACCCTAGCATAAGCAAGGTAACAAACGAATCAAGTTCTATTCACAAAACTTGAACACATGGATACTTGTGGTCCCGCAAAATACTCCTATGTGGACAACTTATTTACGCAATATGATTACACTAATTCGATCACTAACGAACACTTATCTCAACCTAGACATTAACCTGACTCTGATACCAAATTGTAACACCTCCCCTACAATATCCATATTATATGGGTCCGGTTGAGACCCCACAACATACAGACGCCACAGACTTGTTATTAGAAAATGATATAAGAATACTACCCATCTCAAAACTCAGAACACAAAGCAGCGAAAATACTAAATAAAGATTAGAAGTTGTCCATAAATACATAGAAGTTTGAATGACCTTATGACCTTACAACCTTTGTTTTAAATGTCGTATGTTGGAGACATGTCAGATTGAGATTTTAGATGTCAGATGTCGGAGACATGCCAGAAACATTTTAAAATTTCAGATTCCTAAAAAATATTTGTATTTTAACTTATAGTATATTATTTTAACACTGTCAGGAGCTGTTAGACCACATTAATGAATCCTTTGGACACTGATTTCACATAAAAATTGAAGAAATTTAAATGAAAGATGATAGGAAAAAAAATGAAGGCGAAGTTAATGTACAACCCCAGATTCGCTGAGGTGGAACCTAGATTCCCAAAGGACCAGAGTTGGGCTAGCCTTGCGCTAGCTTTAGGCTAGAGGCCGGGTCAACTAGCAGATGGGCGAGAGGATTCCCGCTCATGGCAGGCGAGAGGGTTCCCGCCCAAGGCATGCGAGAGGGTTCCCGCCCAGGGCATGCGAGAGGGCTTGCGCCCGGGTAGGCGGGATCCCCTCAAGGTTGGTATGGGGGAGGCAAAAAACTTACAGAGCGGCGGGAGGGCTTCCGCCCAGTGCGGTCCAGGGGTAAAATTACCAGATTGCACTCGGGAAAAATTACCAGAATATCCTCCGGTCTGCAGTTAGTCTTTTTGCACAGCGAAATTACGCTGTTGACAGACCAGATACTAAAAATCTATAAATATGACCCACATGGTACCTCAGAGGGCAAGCTTCCATATTTTCTCAAATCAGTTAGTGCTTTCTGAGGTGCTCCCAACCCAGCAATTGGCTAAGGAGGGGAAACACTCAGAGATTTTCCGGGTTAGAGGAGGACTTCCCAGCTGAGGCTTAGGGTCAGTTCTCGGTTCTTCGTTGCTAGTCAGAGGTCGGGGGTTGGGAGAAATAGGTGTTGGCTACACCCCAAGGTCCTAACTCTCGTTGAGGCCAGTTTCTTGGCTTCAACATTTCTGGTGCGGTGAGCGTGGACCGTAGCCGACACAAGAAAATCTCAAGTCAAGTCTTATGACTGGGGGTGAAGGCGAAGGAGCTGGCTCGGGAGGTTCTCCCTCTCGGGGAAGTGGGGTGACGTTGGGGATGTTGGAGGACTTTAGGCGGGAAGTCCTGCAGACCATTCACTTGGCCTTCTCGGCAAGGAGCGAGTGGGCAACGCTCTCGGTTCCGGTGGTGGCGGCCCCGTCGCTGGGCGAGAACGCTCCCAGACAGCGCTCTGGGAAGGAGGTTCCGGCGGAGGCTCCAGCGGAGGTTGCCGAGAGGGATGTCGCCGGGAGGGAGCTGTTCCCCGGGCAGGCCAGTGCGGACAGGGCCAGCGAACCAAGGTCGCGGGACGAGCCCTCTCGGCAGGCTGGGGGCGGGAGCCCTTTTAGTGAGCTTATCATCTCGGCTCCGGTTCCGAAGGGGTTCCGGGAGCCAGACATGTCCTACTATACCGGCCGGGACGACCCGGTGCAGCATGTGCAGTGGTTCGAGGATGTCGTTTCCATAAGGCAAATGTCGGACACCTTCAAGTGGAGGCTCTTCGCCATCACTCTGAAGGAGAAGGCCAGGGACTGGTTCCACCAGTTGCCTGCGAGTTCAATCTACTGTTTTAAGGATCTGCGACGCGGGTTCTTGCTGAGGTTTTCAACATCCAAGAAGAGGAAGAAGGGAGCAGAGTGATTGTTTGCCATCAAGCAGAAGCCGGAACAGGGGCTGAGATGCCGGGGTACACCATGATGCTTGCCTTCACCCTAGGGTTGAGGCCAAGCTTCTTTAGCATGGAACTGAAGAGAGTTCCCCCCCTCTCCTTCGAGGAGCTGATGGAGAGGGCGGCGAAAGAGATCGAGATCGAGGCAGCCAACCCGGCATTCGCTAAGAAGCTAGCCAAGTTGGCGGAGGATGATGGGAAGGAGTCGGAAGTAGGGAGACAGAGGGAGCAGAAAGAGGAGAGAAGAAGGGAGGAACCCCGAGGTCAGGGGCAATACCAAGGTTGGGGGCAACACGAGCCGAACAACAGGTTGGGTTGGAGGCCACAGGAAGGTCACCCCCAGGGGCAGGGTGGTGGTCTCCAAGGAAGGGACAACTTCCGCGAGCAAAGGAGATTCAATCAGTCGGCCTGGTGGCAGGGACAGAGGGCCCCCCTCCCGCCGCAGCAAGAAGCTATGGAGATCGTGAGAGGAAGAGGATGAGGGAGAGGAGCTCGAGGAGGAGTGAGGAGAAGAGAAGGCAGGATGGTGTTGCCCTTTTGTGACTTCCATCAGGAGGAGGGTCATGCAATGGTCATCTGCCCAGAGTTTTTGGAGATGAGAGGGGCCAGGGGGCAAGTCCAGCATCAACCGCTCGTGAGGATTGAGGAAGTACTGCAAGGAGGAGGAGAGGATAAATGTGAGGACCGGGTGAATGTGGGAGCCTGAGGAGGGATCGGGGTGGGAGCCTGAGGAGGGATCAAGGTGATCCATGGGGGAGTGGGGATCAAAGCCACCCGTAAGGGAGTTTCCAAACTATGTACCGAAGGAGCGGTGCCTCGACCTCCCAGTCCCCCCCCCCCCCCCCCCCAGGAAGAAAAATCACTTTCTCAGCTAAGGACATGCCCGACTACGAAGACTCGTTCTGTGACGCCTTGGTGATCCAGACGGCAGTAGAAATTTCACGGTCTCCAGGATCCTGGTAGACAATGGGAGCTCCGTAAATGTGATCTTCAAGAAAGCTTTCGATGAAATGAAGGTGGAAGCCCGGAGTGTTCTAACCTCGGCCGTTGTTTGGATTCTCGGGAGAGAGGAAGGAAGTCGAAGGAGGGGTGAGACTGCATGTGACGTTGGGGGGAGGGGTGTCGAGGAACTGTCAGTTCGTCATCGTTGATGCTCCGACCAGCTACAACGCAATCTTTGGGCACCCTCTCATCAGCGCCTTTCGTTGCGTCCCCTCCTTGTTTCACCAGTGTCTCAAGTTCAGTAGCAGAGGAGTGCAGGTCCGGATCAGGGGGGATCCGAAGGTGGCGAGGCAGTGCTATGTGACTGCCGTCAATACCATTTCTTGGATGGCCGAGGCGGAGGAGCTAGAGAGGGAGATGACGATGGTGACGCAGGAGGAAGTTGCAGAGGAGGGGGAGGTGAGGCTGGAGAGAAGGCTGGAGAGAAGGCTGTGGAGAAGGAGAGAGAGGAAGGAGAAGCTGAGGTGGAGGCCTTGGGAGGCGGAGAAGCGGAGTCAAGGGAGAGGCCTGTTGGAGGCAATGGAATATGAGGGGAGGAAGAGTTCGGGAAGGAGGAAGAGCCGAGGAGCAGCGGAGAGCGGTCCAGGTTGGAGCCGACAGAGGAGGTCGTGGAGATGAAAGTTTTCACCAGGGCAGGGAAGATATAGAAGGTACGGATCAGCGGCGACCTGAGCCTAGAAGACCAGTCGAGGATGCGAGAGTGCATCCAGAGGAACGTCGACGTCTTCGCCTGGAGCGCGACAGACATGCCGGACATTGATGCGGATGTGGCGTACCACCGTCTGAACCTGGACCCCAAGACACGTCCCATCCGCCAGAAGATGAGGACCATCGCCACCAAGCTGGAGGAACTCATCCGTGAGGAGGTCAAGAAGCTTCTCGATGCAGGTTTTATCTCGGAGATCCAGTATCCAGGCTGAGTCTCCAATGTGATAATGGTAAAAAAAGGGGATGGGAGGTGGCATATGTGTGCGGACTTCTCTTTATTAAATAAATCGTGCCCTAAGGATTGCTACCCCCTGCCTCGGATCGACACACTGGTTGATTCAGCCGTTGGTTTTTCTATTATGAGTTTTTTGGATACTTTTTCAGGTTACCATCAGATTCGAATGCATCCCCCTGACGTCAAGGATGTCTCCTTCATCATAAGGGAGGGATGCTTCAGCTACATGATGATGCCTTTCGGGTTAAAGAACGCAGGGGCTACCTACCAACGCATGATGGATCGGGTGTTCAAAAGTCAAAGGAGTAGGAATCTGGAGGTTTATATTGATGACCTCATGGTGAAGAATGGGGATGTTGGTTCACACCTACTTGACCCGGAGGAGACGTTCGCGACCCTGCGAAAGTTTAAGATGAGGCTGAATCCCCAGAAATTTGTCTTTGGGGCAAGCCGAGGCAAATTCCTTGGGCACCTTCTGACCCCAGCGGGGGTAGAGCCCAACCCGGATAAGGTGAAGGTCATCGTGGAGTTGGAACCACCTCGCAACGCAAAAGAAGTTCAGCGTTTGACGGACAAGCTCGCCGGGTTGAGTCGGTTTCTCTCCCGTGCCGGGGAGAAGTGTTCACCCTTCTTCAAGATGCTTCGGGAAACCAAAAGTTTGAGTGGACAGAGAAATGTGAGGAGGCTTTCCGGGCATTGAAGGCTCAACTATCCCAAGCGCCGCTCCTTCAGAGCCCGAAGGAAGAGGAGGACCTAGCCTTGTATCTTGGGGTAGGGGCAGAGGCTGTAAGTTCTGTATTGGTAAGAGAAGAAGGGAAGAAACAACTGTCAATCTACTACGTCAGTAGAATCTTGAAGAAGGCGGAGCTCCGCTACCCCATCCTAGAGAAGTTGACTTTCTCTCTGATCATCTCGGCCAGGAAGCTCGTGCCATATTTCCAAGCTCATTCAATCAAGGTGGTGACGGACCATCCATTGCGCAAGATTTTTGAGGGGGTGGAGCACTCAGGGCGGTTGACCAAGTGGTCCATCGAGCTCAGTGAGTTTGACATCTCTTTCGTACCAAGACTCTCCATCAAGGCACAAGCAGTGACTGATTTATTGGCTGACTACGTCGTGGAGTTGGAGGGAGAGGAGGCACTGCTGCGGGAGGCATAGAAGATGTTTGTTGACGGAACCTCGGGTAAGCATTCCCTGGGGGGAGGGGTAGTATTGGTAAGCCCTCAAGGGGTACTTCCCGGTCACAAACAATCAAGCGACACACTACCTCATGCATGAAGGAGGGTTACATCGGAAGATGCTGTCAGGGCTCTTGGCACGATGTGTGGCAGAGGAAGAGATCCCAAGGATCCTGGAGGAAGTGCACTCGGGCGAATGCGGCAACCATTCAGGGGGAAGGACTTTGGAAGCAAGGTTGGTTAGGCAGGGATACTTCTGGCCCTCCCTGAGGAAGGACGCGACAGAGTTTGCGAGGAGGTGCCAAAAGTGTCAACTATACGCCCCCTCCAACTCTTGCCCGCTCAAAGGCTCCGAAGCATCACAGCGCCATGGCCTTTCGCCATCTGGTGAATGGACTTGGTCGGGCCGTTTCCCCCGGCGAGCGGGCAGAGAAGGTTCCTTTTGGTTATGATCGACTACTTTTCAAAATGGCTAGAGGTCAATGCGTTGGCCAAGGTAACCTCCCAGGTCATCAAGAATTTCGTTTGGGGAGAGATCATCTGTAGGCACGGGTTGCCTCAGGCCATTGTCACGGACAATGAGCCACAGTTTGCCAGTGAGGAGTTCATCAGCTTCTGCACCCAGCTAGGGATCGACCTCAGGTTTGCCTCCGTCCACCACCCAAGGAGCAACGACCAGGTGGAGGCGGCAATCAAAATCATTGTAAATTTGCTCAAAAAGAAGGTGGAGAGCTTGAGGGGGAGCTGGGTGGAGCAGCTCCCCTTGGTGTTGTGGGCTCTGCGGACAACCCCAAACACGGCTACTGGAGAGACCCCTTTCAAGCTCTCACATGGCTGTGAGGCGGTCCTGCCCGTGGAATTTGAAGTTCAATCCCCGCGAGTTGCGACCGCCAGCAAAGGAGACGAGACATGGAGGGAGGAGAACGAAGGGGAGCTGCGGCTCTCGCTGGATATGGAGGAACTTCGCGACGTATGGATAGGTATTGGGAAAACCCCGAGAGGATCCCTACATTGTAGAAAAGGTATTTTGATTAGCACGTCAGAATCAAGCAGTTCAGGGAAGGGGATCTAATCCTGAAGAAAGTCGACGCCGCGGGAAGGTCAGCGGCCGTTGGTAAGCTCAACCCAAATTGGGAAGGACCCTACATTGTAGAAAAGGTCTTGGGGTCAGGGGGATACCACCTCCAGAATGTGGAGGGGGTGCCCGTCGGCCACGCCTAGAGTGGCGATGATCTGAAACGTTTCTACCCGTAGGATGGGTAAATTTATGTATACCATTGTAATATGTTATTTTAAGAATTGTTTCTCTGCAGGTTATGATGTATCTATGATTTTGACGGCCCCGAGTAGACCCGCTGCCAGGCTCTCACTAGCTGGCAGGGCCGTGAGCTCGCTTGAGGGGTAAGGGAAGACCCCGAGAGGATCCCGCTGTCAGGCTCCCATTAGCTGGCAGGGCAGGAAGGCGCACTCGGCCCCGAGTAGACCCGCTGCCAGACTCTCACTAGCTGGTAGTGCCGTAGGCTCGCTTGGGGGGTAAGGGAATACCCCGAGAGGATCCCGCTGTCAGGCTCACATTAGCTGGCAGGGCTGGAAAGCGCACTCGGCCCCGAGTAGACCCGCTGTCAGGCTCTCACTAGCTGGCAGGACCGTAGGCTCGCTTGGGGGTGGGGGGGGGGGGGGGTGGGGAGGGAAAGCGTTTGGTAGTTTGCAAGACCCCGAGAGGATCCCATTGTCATGCTCCCATTAGATGACAAGGCTGGAAGGCGCACTCGGCCCCGAGTAGACCCGCTGCCAGGCTCTCACTAGCTGGCAGGGCCGTAGGCACACTTGTGGGGAGGGGGGGGGGTAAGGGAAGACCCCGAGAGGATCCCGCTGTCAGGCTCCCATTACTTGGAAGGCGCACTCGGCCCCGAGTAGACCCGCTGCCAGGCTCTCACTAACTGGCACGACCGTAGACTCGCTTGGGGGGTAAGGGAAAACCCCGAGAGGATCCCGCTGTCAGGCTCCCATTAGCTGACAGGACTGGAAGGCGCACTCGGCCTCGAGTAGACCCGCTGCCAGGCTCTCACTAGCTGGCAGGACCGTAGGCTCGCTTGGGGGGAAAGGGAAAGAGGTTGGTAGTTTGCAAGACCCCGAGAGAATCCCGCTGTCAGGCTCCCATTAGCTGGCAGGGCTAGAAGGCGCACTCGGCCCCGAGTAGACCCGCTGCCAGGCTCTCACTAGCTGGCAGGGCCGTAGGCTCACTTGGGGGGTAAGGGAAGACCCCGAGAGGATCCCGCTGTCAGGCTCCCATTAGTTGGCAGGGCTGGAAGGCGCACTCGGCCCCGAGTAGACCCGCTGCCAGACTCTCACTAGCTGGCAGGGCCGTAGACTCGCTTGGGGGGGGGGGGGGGTGGGTAAGGGAATACCCCGAGAGGATCCCGCTGTCAGGCTCTCATTGCTTCCAGGGCTGGAAGGCACACTCGGCCCCGAGTAGACCCGCTGTCAGACTCTCACTAGCTGGCAGGACCGTAGGCTCGCTTGGGGGGGAAAAGGAAAGAGGTTGGTAGTTTGCAAGACCCCGAGAGGATCCCGCTGTCAGACTCCCATTAGCTGGCAGGGCTGGAAGGCGCACTCGGCCCCGAGTAGACCCGCTGCCAGGCTCTCACTAGCTGGCAGGGCCATATGCTCGCTTGGGGGGTAAGGGAATACCCCGAGGGGATCCCGCTGTCAGGCTCCCATTAGCTGGCAGGGCTGGAAGGCGCACTCGGCCCCGAGTAGACCCGCTGGCAGACTCTCATTAGCTGGCAGAGCCGTAGGCTCGCTTGGGGGGAAAGGGATATGATTTGTGGTTTCTGGTGGCACCAAGTAGGCCCGCCGACCGGACTTCCATCAAGCCGGTCGATTTGAAGGCTCGCCTAGTGACGAGACGAAAGGGAAGAATAACTAAATTGAGGGTCACCGTTGCCGTCAGATTCTCACCTAGCTCACGGGGCAACTGGATCCAGGACGAACGTTGCAAAGAGCCTCACTAGCAAGGGTTGCAGACAACCAACACCTATTCAAAATTAAAAGGGGAGAACTCATGGCTTCTCGGCACATAGCATCTCGGCAAATGCTTCCCGTCAAGTCTATTCGGAACACCCCTCTCGGCGAAATTAACTTAGCCAATCTACGCAATAAATGAGCCGCGGTCATCGCCTAAAGAGCCTAGGGTCCAAACATGGTCGTGGAAGTGTTCGCGAACGATAACAACACACACAAAAAAGGGGGGAGGGGTGAACAAGAATTCAAGGCCTTTCGGCGAAAAGCGAAAAGCAAACTTTTTTTACATGTATCGCAAAACTTTGCATGTTCCTAGGCATCTCACCCATTATATCAAAAGTCAAAAAAGAAAAGAAGGAAAATTGCACAGAGGAGTTGGGCGAGAGGCCGTCAGGCGGAGCCGCTGGGGTTCCTGCTGGAGGTCCCGCTGGAGCTCTCGCTGGAAGTCTCGCTGGAAGATTCGCCGTCGGACCCGTCGCTCTGGTCGAGATCCAACGCCTCATCTTCGCACTGAGATTCTACCTCCCCCGCAGGCTTGGGGATGGGTTCGAACAGCCAGGGCAGGACCCCCCGCGCGGTGAGTGTCTCGCCACCTTCGTTCAAGAAGCCCGATTCCCGCAACACCTTGATCACCATCGCAGACGCCTTCTGCGCGTTCTCCTGCATCATCACTTCGATTTCGTATTCCGAGAAGTGACGACTTTTGAGCCTCTCGTCCAGGGAGGGCGGGATCGGCGCCTTGACTCCTTGCGCAAGCTTGAGCTCTGTCTTCAGCAGCTTGTTCTCGCATTCGAGGCCGGCCACCCTCGCCCGCAAAAGCTGGACCTGGGCTGAATCCTGCGAGGATTTTGGGGTTAGAATTAGCATGAGATTGCCGTAAGACGAAAGGCCTTTGAAGGTTTACATGCCTCAGTCGCCGGATGAAGGGCGAGAAGCTGCTGGGAAGCCGCTAGTTCGGCCTTCAGGGTGGTCGTCTCAGCAACGGCGGTTTCCCTTGATTTGATCGCGTCGACAAGGTTGCGCTTGAGGGTGATGCTGCGGCGCGCAGTCTTGTGCGCGTGCACAAACACGCGCATCTGGTCTCTGGCGGTGTCGTAGACGAGAGACCGGGTAACCTCCTGGTCGAACACGCGGGCATCTTCCCGGTTGTAAAGCCCGAAGCCTAGCGCGAAGGCCTCGCCGACGACCGTGTCTCGCTCCGCCCAGGTGGGGAGAAGTGACGAGATTGAAACCCGGTTGGCTTCGGGGTCCCACCGGAGCAGGGGCTGACCCTCTTCATCAACGAACTTCCCGCCGATGACGAAGTTCTGATGCCCTTTCGGCACTGGCTTGGTGGGGGCGTCGGCGGGGGTCTCGACAGCTTGCCCTGCGCCAGTCGCTTCGCCAGCGGCAGGTGGGGTCTCGACCGGGGTCTCGACGAGGGACTTTCCCTTGTACGCCACACATTTTCTTCTTGGGAGGAGCCAGAGGAGGGGAGTTTGGCTTCCGCTTTCGGCCACTTGGTGCGGATGAGGAGCCGGGCTCCTTTCGGCAGGCCTGTGCGGCGGATTTGGCGAGAGCCAGGGTGCTTGCGAAATCCCTAGCCTCATCGAAGGGCTGGCGGAGGGGAATTTCTCGTTCACCTGCGAATGCTTTAATGATTAAAACTCATAACCTATGACGAAGGATTGCGAAAACAGACCGAAAAAGTACCTTCTCCGGGAGGGATTGACAGAAGAGAGTCTAGGCCTCGCCGAAGGAACTGAACGTCGAAAGCCTTCGACCCGAAGAACTCGACATGGGAGCCCTCTCGCCCCCCAAGGGTGGGAGGCTTGTAGGTCGCCTCGTCATACTGAACGGGCGCAAGGGGAATATTGCCGAAAGGCCGAAAACGAAGACGAATTTCTGGGCCCAATGGTGGTTTTTGTTGGCGAGACCGCTAGTCTTCACCGATTGCCCAAAAAAGAACCCCCCCTTTAGACCGGAAGTTGAACAGCTTCCAGAAGACGGACAGACTGAACTCGATCCTTTCCGCCCGCAGATAGCGGGCGAAAGCTACCAGGATTGCGACAGAGTTGGGGTTGAGCTGGGCTGACACTACCCCGTAGTAGCAAAGGGCCTGGTGCACCTCCGGCCAGAGGGGTAGGCGGAACCCCACCTCGAAATGTTCAAAAGGGATGGTGAGCTCCCCTTCCGACGCAAGGTTGACCCTGTCCTCGTTCCCAGGGTTTCGCGCAGCGAACTCCGGCGGGATGAAGTTCTCAACTATCGAGAGGTATTCCGCCTGGGTCAGCCTGCAGGGCGGGAAGTTATGGTCCAGGAAGGTTTGCGCGCACTTAGAGCGGCCCTCGGTCTCGCCAGACATCTTGAGAAAAGGTGGAAGGGAAGAGGAAAGGCTAGTAGGCGAGAGGCTTTGAGTTGCAGAGGGCAGCACGAGCAAGGGAAAGAGAAGGACGAAGGCGCGGAATCAGAAAGAAATAAATGTGGTTGGTGGGCTTGCTCATTTATAGAGAGGGAAGTAATCATTAGGGATTTCCTAGGCGGCGGAAGTGTCGTTAACAAATTTAGATATTTTGACTCTTCATATTCCACCCCGCCTCGCCGACGCCTCTCGCACCTGCAAGCGGCGAGAGCTTCCGGGAGGGACCCCGGGTAAGAGAAAAATAGCATACAAATATGAAAGGCAAAAAGGGCCCGGGAGCCAGGCTCTCGACAAGATAGACAAAATAACAACGTACATAAAAACTAAAAAATATATATACCAAAGGCGTCTCGTGAGGCGAGAGCCTTAGAAATAACAATTATAAATAATGTTTTGATAGTCGGAAGGGGTACAAACGGGAAGAGTAGGCTGAGAGGTTGGGGTTAGAAGAGGCGAGATCCGGCGCAGTTCAGTACTGCTCCCAACGCCATCTGCCCCGACCTCGCCTTCCTGATCTCGGCGGCACCCGCGGGTAATGGAAGGCGGTCAGGGCGGTGAGCCCCTGGTTGGCCAAGCGCAACTAATCCCGGACACGCGCGATATGCCTTCCAGGGGATGTCTCCTCGCATTCGACCTAGCGCTCCTGCTCGCCGAGAAGGTGAGTGTAGTCCCTCTCGATCACAACCATCCGCCGCTCGACCGACTTTTCGAGTCTCGCCAACGCCAGCGAGTCGGCGTGGCGCATCCCAACGAGCTTTGTCAGGACTTCCGTTATCCGCTTTCGCCGAGTTCTGTCGCTCCCGTCGGCGTCCAGATATTCCTCCATGTCACTGGGATAGGGCAGGGGCGAGATCGTCCCCTCTTCTTCATCGACTTCCGCCTCCGCAGCCGTCAGATCTAACAGGAAAAATCTTGTCAAATCAAGCAAGAGCGAAAAGACTGGGCAAGGACCGCTTACGTATGACAGGGGCGGGCTCTCGGCCGCAGATCGACGAGAAGGGCCGGGCTGCCCTTCCGTGCTTTTTCCAAAAAGGAGGTGGATCGGTTTGCCTCGTCCCGGGGGGTACGCCGTGCGCTCCAGAGCGATGGTTTCGGCCAGTTGGGGAGCGACAATATCTTCTTCCGCCGGAGGCCGGGACCCTGGCGCAGGTGCGGTTGATACAAGAATAACCCTTCCGGGCGAAAGGGGAAGACCGACTACTGTGTTCTCGGGATCGTTGGGGGCGGGAGTTCGGGGGCTCTGGTGGGTGAGCCTTGGGCTGTCGAGAGCGGGGGCTGCGAAAAAACGAGTCAGCGAGAGGAAAACAAGTCATACAAGATGAATGACTAAAGAGGTTTCCGGGATGGATCACGTGCTGGACTTGGGTAGTCGGGGGGATGGCCTCCGAGACCAGCTGCGGGTTCTCGCCCGGGGGATGAATCGACTCGGTATCTGCCGGAGGGTTGTCAGCGACAGTTTCTGGAACCTGTCGGCGAGAAGGAAAGGGTGTCAGACTCAGCAAAGCGGGTTCACGCAAAAAGGCGAGACAAAGGGAATACCTCCAGCAGGGAAGGAGGGTTCTCAGAGCGGTTATTGGTCAGAGAGGGAGAGGCCATATCCTTCTTCGAGTGGTCTCGCCTAACCGACTTAGCCTTCCTCTTCTTCGGCCGGGAAGGCGAGCTGGCCGACCTCTCACGCATGAGCCAGGGGGCAACCCCGGCGCAGTTGGCACGGGCTCTCGCCTGAGCCGCGGCGAGACGGTCTTGGAATTCTTTCGAGAGTGGCTTCTCGCTACGCTTGGCATACATCCTGACAGCCTTGCGGGAGCTAAAGCGGAAGGTGACGACAACAACGGTGGCCTGAGAACTGGCCTGGCGGCGTATATATATATATATATACACAGGGCCAGGTAGGGCCCACCCAAGATTCCCTTCCAGGTCAGCAAGTCCCCATCAAATATCTGGGGTTGGACGTGTCTTTCCTAGCGCAAGGCTAGCTCGTAAAGAGCAGAGATTGTGTACAACCCCAGATTCGCTGAGGTGGAACCTAGATTCCCAAAGGAGCAGGGTTGAGCTAGCTTTAGGCTAGAGGCCGGGTCAACTAGCAGATGGGCGAGAGGGTTCCCTCCCAGGGCATGCGAGAGGGCTTGTGCCCGGGTAAGCGGGATCCCCTCAAGGTTGGTATGGGGGTGGCGAAAAACTTACAGAGCGGCGGGAGGGCTTCCGCCCAGTGCGGTCCTGGGGTAAAATTACCAGATTGCCCTCTGGAAAAATTACCAGAATATCCTCGGGTCTGCAGTTAGCCTTTTTGCACAACGGAATTACGCTGTTGACAGACCAGATAATGAAAATCGATAAATATGACCCACAAGGTACCTCAGATGACAAACTTCCATACTTTCTCAAATCAGTTAGTGCTTTCTGAGGTGCTCCCAGCCCAGCAATTGGCTAAGGAAGGAAGCGCTCAGAGATCTTCCGGGTTAGAGGAGGGAACTCCCAGCTGAGGCTTAAGATCAGTTCTCTGTTTTTCGTTGCTAGTCAGGGGTCGGGGGTTGGGAGAAATAGGTGTTGGCTACACCCCATGGTCCGAACTCTCGTTGAGGCCAGTTTCTTGGCTTCAACAGTCAGTACCTTGAAATAGAAGACGCAGAGCATAGACACTGATTTCACACTATTTTTTTATAATAGGGGACATTGTAAAATGTCGGCGACTATTTAAAATGTTGGCGGTTGCCGACATAGCATATTTGAACTGAAATGTCGGCCGACATATTGCAAAATACCATAACCTTTATATTTTCATTATGAAGTCATTTTCTGTTCAAACAGGGCATGTCGACCGACATTTAAAACACTGCTTACAACAATAAGTGTTCCAAACAACATCCAACACATCCAACATAGTAAAGTAAAACAATCCTATGCTACCTCGACATGCAAGCCAAAACAATAATAAAAGTAACATGCCCTCAGAGCAGCAGGAGGAAGTACACTTCATGGGCTTATGCCTTTTTGGCCGGCGAGCTAGCTGCAGCTTGCGATCCTTGCTCTGCAACCATTACAGAAGACGTGGAATAACATGGTTCAGCTATGGCTGACCACAACGGTATAACAACACCCTTCCTCCCGGCCATCCATTGCGGACCTCGGGACACTCCATCACCCTGCAGGTCAGCACTTCATATGCATATGTAATAAAACATAAACTAACATAGAAACATTAAGAATGAGTGTCACAAACATCAAACACGTTTCTATGTTGAACATTTAAATAAAGATGAGCCTACCAATACAACATGTATGCAAACTTGAGTTTCACCCATGACACCCTATAGTGTGTATAATTCTAACATATCATCACACATCATCACATCACATTAGTCTCATGGGTACTTCCATTTCCCCAACAGCCTTCAAGCCGTAAATAGAACTCTTACTTGGGCCCCACCTGCCCATGGGTCAGCACCCGGGCTTGCCCTCAAGCTTTGACATTCTCATCAGTTTCACAAAAACATCACAACCAATACTAAGAACCCTTGTTTTGACTCTTCCCACTCATCGGTTGCATCTAGGGCTGATATCGAGTCGAGTTCGAGCGATTTTGGCTCGGCTCGAAATCGAAATTTTCGACTCGAAATCGAAATCGATTTCGAGTCGAGCCGGCTCGACTCAAAATAGCTCGATTCCGAGTCGGCTCGAAATCGAATCGAGTCGACTCGAAATTGAGCAATTTTCCTCTTTTTTCCTAGTTGCTCAAAATTAAATTGGGCAACCTATAAATTTAGCAAATGAAACACTTAAACCCTTTATTCCTTTTTATTTAGGTTTAAATTTTATTATTTTTGATTTTAAAATAAGAATATATTAATAAATACATAATTTTAATTAATTCGAGTTGATTCGAATCATATTTCAAGCGATTCAGGGTTGGCTCGAAATCAGATTCGACTCAAATTGAATCGACTCAAATTGAGTCGAATCAATTTTAACCGATTCCTATTCGGCTCAATTTTCAAGCGATTTTCGAGCGAGTTTCGAGTTTCGAATAATATGCTCAGCCCTAGTTGCATCACCCGGGCTTGCCCAAAAGCACAGATGTTCTCGTCAGTTTTCACAAAAGGGCACTTGTCTTGCCGGGACACCCTCTACACGTGATTCATATCATCACGGGGCTAGCCAGCCGACCACAAAGACAAAACCACGTCTTCACATAACATTCAACATGCATATTTTTCCCCCGCCCCAAGTCACCATTCGTTCTTACGCGAAAATATGAGCACAACAACGACGTATTCGCCACAAATGGATTTCTAATAAAAATCCCTAAAATGTACGTCAAGCAACATCACCGAATTGGACCACCGGTCGCGATTATGACTTCACCCACAATGCCTAATCCATTAACGGAGTGGATTTCTAATGCAAAGAATGTCGGGGACTGACTCAATCGACCCGGTGGTTTCTCTTGAACTAAGGCGACCCGAACCCCTCTTATTTGAGAGATCCGGTGCCAAGAAATTACAAGAAAATAAAGGCATGAAGAAAAGATGTCATACACGCATCCTAAGAATGGAAGGAGAGATGTCGTTACCTTACGATACCTCTTTGTTGCCATAGAAGCCTTGAGTAACACGGATGGAAACGTTCGCCTTTAAGCCCTCTTCGCAAATCCGGTATCAGATCGTCAAACAGAGCTCTGAAGCTTCAACAATGACAGAATCTTGCTCTTCTTCCTCCTCAGAGCTCTCACGTACACCCTAGCCGCAAAGTCACAAATGACTTGGAGAATGAGAGGGGAGAACTCCTCTACCTAGGAAGCACTGGTACGAGTACGGGTACCGGGTACGATACGTATCCGGTACGGCGATACGCCAAAAATTAGAACCCAGGGATACAGATAGGATATGATACGTTATAAAAAATATAACACACACACACACACACACACACACATATATATATCACAAGTGCAATAAATAGTTCTCAAAATATCGAAACATCAAACATAAATCATAACTTGAAGTATAAGTCCACAAATCAATGCAACATAACATGAAGTTTTCAAACATTAAGCATTCATAAATATTATAAAATTTAACATCTTATATGTTTAAATAAAAGAGATCAAATTAAACTTAAGTTTACTCATCAGTTTTTTTTTTCTTCTTCATTGTTGTAGATCAACATCTTCAATCTTCGGTTAGTCTAGAGACAAGTTATCCATTTTGTTAATAACTTAGTCGTATCAACACGTTCAATACATGTACTTGTAACAAAAACATACTTGGTGCAGATACACAACTTAATTGGGCATACTAACACTTCCTAGCATAGAATCAACTTTTGTTTACTCTATAAAAATAGACTCATATCACAATATGCAGAATGATATGCTAAGTCGAAGTGTGTCCACATTGGTGTATCCGTCGAGTATCAGGTACGTACCGGTACCGGATACATATCTGGTACGGGTACGCTGCCTTCAAGGAAGTATCTGTGCTTCATAGTCCTCTGCCCTATTTAGGGTTCACGGGCGAAAAATCTGGGCCATTGGATCAAGTTCCAAGAAGATCAGATGCCCAAAAAATGATTATTTGTAAAGCTGGTTCACGGACAGCCCAAAACAGCTCTCTGACTCGTGTCGTCGAGTTCACACGATGACACACTTGTTCACACAACGATACACTTGTAGTCCTTCATTAAATGCCCGCTCACAGCATATGCTACTATACATGATAATTCACATAAACGTTAGTTTATTTTTTGGTGATATTCCAAATTTCTGTACTGTTCCTAGCAGATACCTAAAACATGTTATTTTCAGGTCACTGACGCTCCAGAGATTCATTCTAATGGATTTCATGTGAAGTTTGATATCACGGAGGGACAGATTGGCTTTGTTTTACCCACAGTCATACCTCCTTGTGATGGAAATATTTTTAAGCAGTATTTATGTGCTGAAGACTATCAGGTCAACGACATAGCATGGAACACTTGTATGTTACTTCCATTTAGGTCTGAAAGTAAAGGAACTGATGTGAATTCCATTATATCCATGTTTTCAGATATTCATCCCTCCTTGTTATTATTTCTGCACCGGCTTCGGTGTATCAAGTTCAGAAATTTAATTACTGATAGGCTTATTGTGATGAGAAAAGAGACTCTTCATAATGGCATTGTTAAAGTTTCTCGTGGTGAAGAGGTAATGAGTTGGCTTGTAATAAGCAAGAAGTTACGGTCTTCTGCTATTCGTACTGATGTAGATGCAACCGACATCTCTATGGCCTTCACCTTACAGGAGTCGGATTGTGGAGAGTACCAGCCGATTCATAGAAACCAGCCTGTTTTTTCTTTTCTCCCCTTGAGAAATTATGGGTTGAAGTTTATTCTTCAAGGGGATTTTGTTTTGCCATCTTCAAGAGAAGAGGTGGATGGCAGTAGCGCATGGAACCAATGGTTATTGTCAGAATTTCCTGCTTTATTTCTTAGTGCAAAACAATCTTTTTGTGATCTTCCTTGCTTCCTGAAAAATCCTGGAAAAGCTGTGACAATTTTTATGAGTTTTGTTCCGCTTGTTGGGGAGGTTCATGGATTCTTCTCTCAACTACCCCAAATGATCATTTCCTTGTTGCGTGTATCAAACTGCCTACTTCAGGACAGTTGTGATTTGACTTGGCTCCTTCCATGTAGAGTTTTGCGAGGCTGGAATGAGCAGGTCCGCTTGCTTTTATCAGATCATTTATTGCAGAGACATCTTCGGTTGGTTTACTTGCATAAGGATGTCAAATTATCGGATACTCTTGCAGCGAACATTGGCGTTCGAGACTATGGACCTAAAGTCTTGGTGGAAGTCATTGATTCTGTATGCCATTCACCAGCAGACCTTAAGTCTCTGGGCATAGATTGGCTTTCAGCCTGGCTTTCTGCTGTTTCTTCGTCACTTTCTATGAATTTGTCTAGGCATGCCTCCTTAAATGGTGCACTTGAACTTGATATAATAAATGATCTCAGAAATATTCCGTTCATTCCACTTGCAGATGGCTCCTATGGATGTGTTGCTGATGCTCCGATATGGTTACCTTGTGATATACAGAACATAGGATCCAAGGGTGAATATCATACAGAAGATTTTCCTTGTCTATATAACAAGCTTCGAATCGTAAATCCTCATCTTTTCTTTGTAGCGACAAAAAATGCATACAGTATAGAAGCGATAAAAACTGACACTGTCATGCAGATGCTAATTAAAATTGGCGTTCAACAGTTATCTGCACACACAGTTATAACAAGTCACATTTTGGTTGCTTTGTCTGAAAAGCATACTGCTGAAGACCAAAACTTAATGATTGAATATTTGTCATTTATAATGCTTCATCTCCAAACTGATTGTGTCAGTTGTCATTCTGAAAAACCAGAAATAATGTCAGAGTTACGTAAATTACCCATATTACTAACAAATCATGGTTTTAAATGTCCCTCTAAAATACCTATACATTTCGGAAGGGAGTATGGGAATCCTGTGGATGTGGTTGTTCTATTGGACACAGTTGACATCAAATGGGTTGAAGTAGATTCTTTGTACCTGAAGCATCCGTCTACTCTGCCATTAGTATCTGGATTGATGAAATGGAGATCGTTTTTCCTTGATCTAGGAGTCACTGATTTTGTGCAAGTCATATGCACTAATAAGAATGTAGAAGATTTTCTCTCTGAGGATACAGTGAGTATAGGAATCTTAAATTCAGCAACCTCATATGTTATGGACTGGGAGTCACATGAGTTGGTGAATCTATTGTCTATTCTTTCATCTAAAAAGCTTAGGACAAAGTGTATTCTTCTTTTGGAAGTTCTTGATAAAATGTGGGATGACAATTACAGTGCTCAAACTAGAAGTTTTATCATTTCTAAAATTGATGGTGCTAAGAAACCAGTTATTTCCTCCTTTATGAAGAGCATCTATAAATTTTCTTGGGTCGCATCTACAATGGACATGGATCTTCATCAACCCAAAAGTTTGTTTTATGGTTGTGAGCAAGTTCATGCTGTTCTTGGGATGATAGGCCCATATGTTGTTCCAAAGGTAGACATTTTCACTCATATTCTTAAGCATATTAATTATCCTCAGAACTTACCTCATTAATTTGATACCTCCAATATCTATTATATTATTGAACATACCTTCTTTAACTTGTTAAAGAATTTCGCTGTTATTTGATTGCAGCTGACCATGTGAAGTTGTATGCGGTCTATACTTGTTTAAGATATACTGATAATGGACTTTATGGATGCTAATGGTTCTCTCTTTTTTATGTTATAAAGGTCCTATGTAATGTTTTTTTTATCATAATGGACAAATTTTTTCATTACATTGTGCTATTTGATTATGCAAGAACTATTTTGTATTCATGCATATTCATGATATCCCATGAGAAAGTGATTAGAGTTATGATCATGTAATGAGAGCAAAATTTTGATTTCCTAAATATCTAATTTTGTGGCTGAGCTGCGGGCTTAATTGCTTCAGTAAATTTAGGATCGAGCTATTGATCCTGTCACATCGGGAAATTCATCTGTGTGCTCAATTATCAAAATACTGAATTAGTACCTGGAACCTCCTTTAAAAGGTCTGTGAATAAACTCTTACCTGCTAAAGCTTCATTGCTACAACCATTACCTTGACACTGATGTGAACATCCTCTCAGTGCTGTGAAACAACTCGGCTTTAGGTGTTTAGGAAATTCTCCTAGTTTTTCAGTCTAAATTGACATGTCAACAGTTGCACTTAGGTGCATCTTTGATATTGGAAATTATTTGAACTGATGCAATCGTATCTCTTCTGATGTATGAAGCGCATTGCTGGTGTTTTACTTGTTGCGTTGCTTTTACAAAAGAATTGATACCTTTGAGCAGGAGTTCCATTTACCATGGGGGACTACATCGTATAAGCTAATTTTTGTAGAAGCTTCATTTTTTGTGCTACAGTTGTGGTAGAATTTTTTATCCATCGAAGGGTTTCCATCCTCCAAACCAATTTTCACATAAGAGACTTTGTTGTTGGAAGGGAGTCCCACTTCCCGTTGAAATGATGTGCAAAAGATTTCATCTTTAAATGGGTCCTGTCATTCAAGTCAGATCTCCTTAGAATTTTCTTCGTTTGTTTAAGGGGCTCCGACGCTCCGTCCTCTAGGTTGTCTTCGTTGAAATGAATTTTCTTAGAGGTGTCTTAGCTCTTTTAGTTGGATTTTGGAAGAGACTCCTTTAAGTTTATTCTCTGTAGGGGAGTCTTCATTTGTTGAAGGGGATTCGACTTTCAAGTTGGAGCTGTGGAAGCATCCCCAATTGTTTGAGGGATTTGTCTCTTTATATCATTGAGGTGGTCGTGTATGCCATGTGGTTGGGATGGTAGAAGTTCCTCAATTTGGAGGGATTCGTCTTTTTATGTTGTTGAGGTGGACGTGTATTCCATGTGGGAAATAATTAGTCGTTGTTGCAGCACGTACAAATGCAGGTTTAGACTAACTAAATTAGTGTAGTTTTTATTGTTAGCCTTGAAAAGAGGGGGCCTATCCTTCTGAGTTGGATTTGCACCGAGGAGACTTGTGCTAAGGAGGCTTTACCCTTTGGATTTTGAAAAGAGAAATAGGATTCTCTTATTATCAGGTAGTAGAACCACATCTCTCGTGTTGGCTGAGGGGAATGTCATCCCAAAGGTGTTGTGTAGGGGATGAGCGACCTTACCCATAGAGGAGGAAGAGTTTGGATTTCCTGTTAGCGGGGGAACATGGGGTCCACGATCTTATATAGAAGCGTGGCTTCCTATTAGCGTAGATCTACAAGGTCTCGAAGGCGCTATATAAGAGAAGCTCGACCTTCCTGTTAGCGGGGAACATAGTACCCGCGATGTTGTATAAGAAAAGAACAGCCTTCCTGTTAGCAGGGTGAACGTGATACATAACGTAGCTATTTGTTACTAGCTGTTCAATGTGTTTTTAGCTATCCTTATTGTGGACCAATATGTTGTTAACTACCTTCTTTCTTTGAGTTGCCCCCAATGACTCGAGGATTTAGAATGTATGTAACACCCTACCTGTAATTGTCTTATAATAAAGGTCCGTACGGGACCGATAACATACAACACTCACAAATGAATTCTATAAGATGGTATAAAGCAATGTCTCCAACAACACCCATACATCTTAGAGTAATAAAACAACGGAAATCATAACTGAATGTAGGAGTGCCAACAACTAAACATAGGGTCCAATGTTCGAAGCCATATGACCATACAATACAAATCCAAATGATTACATAGTTCAACAATATCCAAACCACCTCGATGCAGCTCATTGCCGACATCCGCAATGGGTCGAGAACGACAACTTCGTTGTCATTGCGGCCAATTCCGCAGATTCTCTTCATGCAATCGCCGCCCACTGACGCTTCCCTGCGCTTTACAATGGTCATCGATCCGCCTTCACCTCAAGTGGCTTCTGTAGCCCCATCTCCACTGCCATCATCATCACCACCGGTCCCGACGATCATCACTCCGCCGCATCCACCGCTGATGCCGACTATTGCTCCATCAGCCTCGGCTCTGCTTGCCCTGACCACCTCACCGCCTCTTCTGTCGGCCCTTGCTCCGCCGACCCCCGTTCTGACGACGCCCATTCCGCCGACCGCGACAGACTCGTTTATGTTGTCGGTTGTTGTTTCTTTGCCTGCCTTACAAATGCTCCTCTCCGTTACTCCGGCAGATCCGTTCCCGCGCCGACCTTTTCCCCTCTCGTTGTCTTGCAGTTGTTGCTCGCCACTGTTATGCCTACCCCACCGAACACATTCCTTTCGCTGTCGTTGTTCCGACAACGCCGCGGCTCCTCGCCGCTGCTGTAACGGCGTTGCCAATGCGATACACTACCAGACACTATTCTGGCGCGAGATCAAGATGAAAGATGACTCGGCCACCCACGAGAAGTTCGAGCTTGGAGTCAAGCTCGATTTTGAGGATGGATGGGAAGTTATGGATCCTATATACATCAGTTATCTAGTATTATTATTATGATTATTATTGAGTCAAGTTATTGTATCGAGTCAAGTTATTGTATCACGTTTTATTATTACTAGTCGAGTCGTTTCCTTTTATTAATCACGTCGAGTCCTTTATGCTCTACGTTTTTGGGTTATTTACATTCATGCCATTGAGGGTCTTATATAAACGCATGGAGTCTTGTAATGAGAATTGTTGTAGAAAGAAATTGGAAATGAAAAGTGCTATCTTATTCTTCCACAAAGGGGCTTTATATAGGAGCTACAACATGACTCACAACACCGATAGGCGGTGTGGGACTAAACATAATAATACTAAAATATTAATATCTCTAACACTCCCCCTCAAGCTGAAGGGGAAGCCTACAGCTTGGACACAACATAAAATAGAGGGTAAAAGAAGGAAGGCAGTGTGGGACAAAGCAACAGCCACCGAGGCCCAACCGCGTGTCACCGGGGATACTTCAACCGGGCAAGAGCCACACGACGTTGGTCCGCAAACCGACCATGACAACGCTGGATACACTCGGAGCGGAAACAAGGTCAACCACGCAAGACCAAACCAACCCTACCAAATCCAGAGAAAACGACAAGGAGACACAAACAACATATGAAATCAACCTAAGAGCCATGTGTGACTAAGGCAGGAGTCGGGAAAGAAGTATCCGAGTCGCCATGATCACAAACACTCCCCCTCACGTGGATCATGTGCAAGAAGACATAGGTTATACCTAGGGGCCGGGTGTGACTCAGGCAGGAGTCGGGAAAGAAGCATCCGAGTCGCCGATATCACAAACACTCCCCCTCACGTGGAATACGTGCAAGAAGGTATAAACTACGCCTAGAGGCCGTGACGTACACTCCCCCTCACGTAGATCACGTGCAAGAAGGCGGAAACCATAGAGACGCAACACAACAACCACAAACAACAACTTAAAAAAATGTAAATGTTAAACCCTACGGGCCGGGCTGGATCTGAAGAAGGAAGCATCCGTCGGCACGAAGGAGCAGCACGGCAACAGCGGAGGAGAAGCACGGCGCGCAGAGCATCATCCAACAGCGGAGAAGAAGAGAGCTGCAGCGGGTGCAAACAGAAGTCGTCAGAGAAGATGTAGGCGGAGAAGCAGTGACATAGGTCTGCCGGGCCGGAGAAGAGGCAGCCGTCAGAGGAGAAGTAGTCGTCGGTGAAGGAGAGCAGCGACAGAGCCGGAGGAGAAGCAACAACAGCAACCCAGGGCCGAAGAATATGAGCACCAGCGGCAGAGAAGTAGGTCGGAGAAGCCGCCGGGAGAAGAAGAGCAAGCCGACGGAGCCGTCGATGTCGCAGATGAAGCACGAGGAGCCGTCGATGTCGCAGAGGAAGCAGCCCAAGGCGGCGACGATGCAGAGGGGAGCCGTCGATGTCGATGAAGGAAGCCGGAGGAGGCGTCGGTGTCGATGAAGGAAGCCGGAGGATGTGTCGGTGTCGATGAAGGAAGCCAGACGAGCCGTCGATGCCGGCGAGCGGAAGCAGTAGCGATCGTCGAGGAGGAGCGGAGGGAACGACGCCGCCGTTAGGGAAAAAGGGCCACTCCCGTCGAGGAGGCAGGAGGCCATTCCGTCGACGGGAGGAGGCGGGATTCGGCTCGACGGGAGCCCGAGCAGATGCGCTGGAGAGGAAAAATCACGAGACGGGAGGGGGGATTTGGTTCGGGACGGGAGCCGGGGGGGAAATATCAGCTCACCGGGAAAAATTTTGTTTAGGTCTCAGAATATTAGGCTCTGATACCATGTAGAAAGAAATTGGAAATGAAAAGTGCTATCTTATTCTTCCACAAAGGGGCTTTATATAGGAGCTACAACATGACTCACAACACCGATAGGCGGTGTGGGACTAAACATAATAATACTAAAATATTAATATCTCTAACAATTGTGAATGAAGAAACCTAATTTCTAGTCACCTCTCATGAATTCCCTCTTCACCCTCAAGTTCTAGGGTTAGGATCGAGCTCGACTCTCCCTCTCTTCTCACGTCACATTATCCGCGGGTTGAGGATGACTCCCCTTGTCTCTACGGTCTCCCCCCGCGCTCCGACGACATCCTCGAAGTAGACCTATAACAGTTTTCTCATATAATCTCTTTACCAGGTCAACGTTAGTTTTAAATGTTCATTTTCTCTACATGAGTGTGTTTATTAAAAAAAGAGTGAAGTTCTTGATTGCTTTACAATCTTTCACAAATTGGCGGTCATTCAATTTGGTGGTATTATTCATGTCCTTCGAAGTAACAATAGTGTGTGTGTGCGTGAGGAGGGGAGGGGGGAGTACGACGATCATGGTGTCTTTGTAACTTATCATGTTGATAATTTTATACTCAATCAAACCAGGTGCGTCCATATATCTGCCCAAAATGATGTTGTTGAACGCAAGAACAAAGACCCACTTTAAGTCACTCGATTCCTTTTTAATACAATGAATCTCCACAAATCTTATAGGGGCGAAGCTATCCTCACTGTGACTTACCTCATTGACTGTCTTCCGTTCAGAACTCTGCAATACGTCTCCCCACTCTCATTTGTCCACCAAATGTGTCGTTCACACATCTCATCTCACATATAGTATGTTTGGATGTGTTTGTTTTGTCCATATTCATCAACACAATAGTGATAAACTATATGCTTGTTCCCACAAATGTATCATTGTTGGCTACTCCGCTACAAAAAGGTGTCGTTGCTATCACCCTTCTTCATTTTTTTGTACCATAGAAATTACATTTAGTGAACGGTAATCATTCTTTGGCTCTCGTCAAGGGGAAAGGGAGACTAATGTTGACGCTCACACTATTCCTCTTCCCATTGTGGCCTCGTATTTTCCTCCTTCCACTACTCCAACCGCCACATCTACTCATATCCTCACCTCGTCTCCTATTGTTAGGAGGCTTATTCCCCCTCTTTCTTAAGTATATCAACAACACAACACTGGTGTTGAGAGGACACATGCCCCTGTAATTTCACTATAGAGAATCCACACTTCCAAACCAGATTCTAACGAATACCTCCATCAACCTCTCATACATCTGAAGAGTAGTTGACCTCTGTAATACTATATTGTCAAATATATCTCGTATCACAATCTCACCCAAGGTCATAAAGCTTTCATCTCTTCTCTGAATTCAATTTGTATTCGTAAAACTTGGCGGAAAGCAATAAATATACCAACATGGAGAAAGGCAAAGGAGGAAGAGTTGTATGCATTAGAGAAGAAAATGGGCGTTCTATGTGTAACAAAATTAAGAAGATGTCTAAGAGAGATACAAAGCACGCTAGTCACTCAGGATATAGTCAAACTCTTGGCATTGAGTATCATGAAACATTTGCGCCGTGACCAAAATAGATTCCATCCACATAATTTTAACATGTGTTGCATGCTTGGGATAGGACCAATAGCAACTTGACGTAAATAATGTTTTTTACATGACGATATGAAAGAAGAGGTATACATGAAGTTTTCACAAACGTTCTTAAAGACATGATCATTGGGGAAAGTTTGTCAACTAAAAAAATCTTTTTATGATTTGAAACAGTCCCCGATAATTTGGTTTGAAATTTTTTGAAAAACAATGACTCTATTGGGATACAAACATGGTCACTTTGATTATACCCTCTTTGTTGAGAAGAAGGTAGAGAGTGACTATTCTCATTGTCTATGTAGGCGATATCATTATCACAAATAACTATTTGGAGATTATACCGAAAGGGCCTGCTGAAGAGGGTATAATCGGCTAGTCTCCCAAGGGCTTGTAGTAAAAGGTCCCGTTGAGAGGGTATAACCGACTAACCTCTAATATGAAATTGATAATGCTTGTATATGTTATATATGTATGATGTGATGACATGTTAGAATTATACACGACTGTTTAAAAGTCATGGAGTTTTCATAGTGATCTCCCGACACGCATATATGTTGCATAATTGATACGTATTTGCATGCTCAACCCATTGAGAACATGTTTGATGTCTATGACACCTTACTCCTGCATTTTGAATATATTGTTAGGCTTTTATTATTGTTATACAAAGTGCTGACATGTTTGGTGATGTACTTTACCGGAGTCCACTAGGACGGCCATGAGGAATGAGATTTGATACACCGTTGTTGGTCAGCTTACAGCTGACCCACATTTTCAATTTATTTGATGTTTGTTGCAGGGCATATTGTGCAAAGTGGATTTTAGCTGCCTGATGAAAAACAAAGTTTATGAAGTCCTTTTACTTTTCTATTACTACATTTTATTTCTATCATTTAGGCCTGCGAGCACCCCAAGTTCATGCATGTCACTCACTCAACAACCACACAGAATAAATAGCTCTCATAGTTGCGAAACTACCTTGTCTGATCTCTAGATCATTGTGCGAGCGATTCACTCCCTCATCAATTGCCAACTCCACCACCACTGACACCCGCAATCCCAAAACTGCTCTCCATCAGCATGTGCCTTCTAGTTGTGCTGTCGCGTCAACCACAGTCCTTCAACCCATCGTCGGTGCTTAGCCCAGATAAAGTCAACTTCTCAACATTCTAGTGTTCAGCAGGACCAATCCCTTTTGGTGGAGTGCTTGCGCAGCAAATTTTGGAACTATTGAGCACCCCAGGGATTTAGAAGGTTACTCTATCCACCATCTACATGGAGGACTCTGCTCTACATTGGCTCTGTTGGATACACCAAACCAATTGTCCATAATTTGAACTTTATTCACATAGGAACTTATTCCTCAACATCATAGTTTTCAAGATCGCGATATTTTTGAGCTACTTATGGTAGGTCACCAAGTGGAGTCGGTCATCCCTGCATTGCCAATTTTATTGAGGTCGCACACATGCTTCTGGGATTTCGGTCCCCACACATTTTGCAGGCTCTCGATCAAGCATTACTTCAGACATTTCTCATTGGGTTGCAACACCGCATCCCGGCACACCTTCTCGCCCTCAATCTCTTGGCCAATAAAGCATGCCCATTTCGTCGTAGAAGAATACTATGCTTTGTTGAACACTATCCTGCCTTGCTACCGACCTCCAAGAGCTCTACATTGATTCAAACCTCTCTCATGTTTCCCAACCTACCCCACACATCCATCAACATGAACCTTCACCACCACCTATACTGATTGTGACCACTCTTTCGCCACCACAACCCTCCCATTCGCACTTTCACCAAAACCGAATCTACAATCTCAATGACTAGCACACCAATAGTACTTAGAATTTCGTCGTATGGCCTCTTTTTCATTACAAATATCACTACTTTCCTACACACAAGTTTCCAAATTGTACCAGCATCTGGGCAAGTTGCGGATATTCTGACAAAGGCCCTATCTCGACCATTATATCACCAGTTTCTATTCAAGCTCGGTGCCTACGACTTGTACGCTCCAGCTTGCGGGGGAGTGTTGGAAAAGCCCTGTATTTAGGCCCATGTATTTAGGCCTACTTGTATTTAGGTTTATCCCACATCTTGTATTTGGGATTCTCATCTTCTCTCTCTTCCTATATATTTGTGTATTCTCCTCATGTATAGATACTTTTTCCATCAATAAAGCATTTGGGGATTTCCGGTTTCTACATGGTATCAGAGCAATAAACCGGTCCTACCGGGCGGCTTGTTTCTTCGCTAACCGCTCCTTCTTTGCGGTCTCCTATCCGCCTCACAGTGTGGTTTCCCTCTTTCTTACCGCCGTCTCCTCGGTGCGCAGCTGTTGCTCCGTTTTGGGTCTCACTCGTGTTCTTATACCTTTTTTCCTCCTCGCGGCTGTCTCTTCGTGTTCCCGCTGCTCACGGTCTCTCCTTGCTTGCCGCTCGAGTAGTTCTACTCGCGGCCTCTTCTATCCGCACGCCCTCTTGGTGGCGCTAATCGCGTATTTATCCGCTAGCGGTCTCTGCGTGTTTATCCGCTCGCGGTCTGCTCTTCTCCGCTCCTCTTATCGCTGGAGATTTCTTTCTCGCGACCTCTCCTAGCCGCTACTTGTCGCTGCTTGTTGCTCGAGAATTTTCTTCTCGCGACCTCCCCTAGCCGCTGCTTGTCGCCTCTTGTCGTTGGAGATTTCTTTCTCACGACCTCTCCTAGCCGCTGCTTGTCTCTCGAATGGTTTCTACTAGCGACCTTTCCTAGCCGATGTTTGTCGCTGGAGTGTCTCTACTCGCGATTTCTTCTAGTCGCTGGAGTGGTTTCTACTCGCGACCTCTCCTAGCCGCTGTTTGTCGCTAGAGTGTCTCTACTCGCGATTTCTTCTAGTCGCTGGTGTGGTTTCTTGACGCTGCTTGTCGGTCCTTGTCGCTAAAGGGCTCCTACCCCCATCTTCTTCTCACCGCAGCTAGCCGTTGTGCTTTTCGCTCTTGTACAGTGTCGTCTACCTGTACACAGTTATCTTCGTACTGTTTTTTGATTCATGGCTTCATCAGATTCGACAGCGGCTGCGACGGCTCCTCTTGAGCTTCGCGATGAGCTACGAATCACGACGATCTCTCTCCGGGGCAAAATAAACTTTGTCGAATGGGTTCACTCTGTTCGTCGTGTTCTGCAAACTAAAGGTCTTCTCCATCACTTGACTCAGGTTCCCCCCACTGCTCCTACTGAGAATTGGCTCTGTGATGTCCAATCGTGGCTTCTCAACTCTTTGGACACTGAACCGTATAGGATGTCCATGTATCATGAGACGGCCCATGCCATGTGGACAGATCTTCACTCCCTATATTCTGGAAAGGACAGCCTTCAGCATCTGTTTGACATAATCAGTGTTCTTCAGTCACTTGATCCCGGGGGCTCTGGTGATTTGACCTCCTTTGTTGCTCAGGCTAAAACTTTAGTGGAAGCATGGATACAACATCAACCTCCCACCACAGATTTGGCTATGCAACGCATGCAGAAGGAAGCAGATGAGATTGCTATGATGATGACTCATGTTCCCTCACATCTTCACAGTGTTCGAGCTCATATCTTGTCTTCCGTTGTTACTTCGTCCCTCTCGGACGTCTGCTCCATGCTTCTGAAAGTCACTCCCCCACCAGAGGTTCCACCTCCCTCTCCGGCTCTCCTCCAACAGCCCGTGGCTACTTCCGCTCCTTCTGCTCGTGGTCCACCGACTCGTGGCGGTCGCCAGTCTCGAAGACGTGGCTGTGGTGGTCGTTCCCTCTTCAAATGTTCTCACTGTGGTAGGGACGGTCATCTGGAGGCCCTCTTCAAATGTTCTCACTGTGGTAGGGACGGTCATCTGGAGGCCACCTGCTACCTTAAGCATGGGTTGCCTCCCCACCTCACTGCTTCTGTTACTACCACTTCTCCGTCCACCACCAGTGACGACATTGCCGCACTGCGTGCTCAACTCCAAGAGTTACAAGGAGTGGTTAGTCGATCTTCTGGGTCCATAGCCTCAATTTCCAACGAAGGTATATCTTGCCTCTCCCACAACTCTCACTGGATTGTGGGCTCGGGTGTCACGCATCATCTCTCTCCACAAAAGTCACCTCAATACTTGGATTCTGCTTATCCTAAGTTTATTACTGTGGCTAATGGTGAGACAACCCCGGTTGCTGGTGCTGCACTGCTGCTCATATGCCTCTTACTCCTTCCCTCTACTTGTCCTCGGTGTTTTATGTTTCGGGATCTCCATTCAACTCTCTCTGTTAGTCGTCTTACACAAGACCTTGATTGTTATGTAACTTTCTCACGCTCTTCTTTTGTTGTGCAGGATTGACTAACGCAGAGTATACTTGGTAAAGGGAGGCTATCTAACGGGCTGTATCTCTTGGAGGTTCCACCTACCGCTCTTTCCACTATTTCTTCCACCGATTGGCATCGTCGTCTCGGTCATACTCCTCTCCAGATTCTCAAGAAAGCTCTTCTCGATGTTTCTCTTCAAGACTTTTCTTGTGAATCTTGTATCTTTGGTAAACAGCATCGCGTATCTTTTACTTCTCCCTGTATCCGGACCGACACTCCTTTATCTTTAGTTCATTCAGATATTTGGGGACTGTATAAGATTCCTAGTGTGTTTGACTATCGTTATTTCGTAACATTTATTGATGATTACTCAAGTGTTACGTGACTATACTACGTGACCGTGCAGAATTTCCGTCAATCTTTCGCACATTTATTACCGAAACTCGCACTCAATTTTCGACAACTTTAAAAATTCTTCGCACTGATAATGCACGTGAATATACGAGTCAGACCTTCTCGCATATCTGCGCCGAGTTTGACATTATCCATCAGACTTCTTGTGCGTATACCCCTCAACAGTATGACATCGCCGAACGAAAAAAATCGACATCTTCTGGATGTTGCCCGTTCTTTACTGTTCCAAATGCAGGTTCCTCCTATCTATTGGAATTTTGCCGTCTCCACTGCCTACCACCCTATCTACCGCATGCCCTCCTTCGTACTCCATTTCGAGGCTCCACTCACCTCATGTATCCTTCCAAGCCCCTCTTCTCTCTTACACCCCGCGTCTTTGAATGTACGTATTGTCTTCAAGCATCAGAGTAAGCAATCAGAGATATAGAGGAAGAGGAAGATTGTTTATGAGCCCTTGTCCCGGTGCTGTCTTCAAGTATCTGAGGATGCACTCAACGACCTGAAGATGAAAAGTCCGTGGAGCATGCATAAAACTACTGACAGCTCCAACAACGAAGGAGATATCATACCTTGTCACAGTAAAATAAATCAGTTTCCCAACAAGTCGACGATAATACTCGGGATTTGGAAGTGGCAGATCTGAATTAGAGCCTTGAGTACAGAGTTTGTGGTTGACGTCCATTGGAGTGTCAGCATGCTTGCATCCAGAGTAGCCAGCATCCTGAAGAAGATCAAGACAGTATTTTCCTTGAGAGAGGATAAGACCATCAGAACGACGTGCTACCTCGAGACCAAGGAAATACCGAAGATTTCACAAATCTTTAGTTTGAAAGGCAGAGTTTAAGTGCCGCTTAATCATTTGTATTCCCGTAGAGTCATTTCCTGTGATTAGGATATCGTCAACGTAAACCAAGAGAGTAACAATGCTCATTGATCGATAAAGGGTGAAGAGAGAGAAGTCAGTTGAGCTTCGAGTAAATCCAATATCTTGAACAACTTTATTGAATTTGTCAAACCATACACATGGAGATTGTTTGAGACCATAGATAGATTTTTTAAGGTGACAAACGTGTGACTCCCCCGTGGTCTCAAACCCGAGAGGCTGATGCATGTAGACAGTTTCTTGAAGATCGCCATTGAGAAACACATTTTTGACTTCCAACTAATAGAGGGGTCATTGGCGATGAACAACCAAAGAGATCATGACCCGAACAGTATTCATCTTGGCAATAGGGGAGAAGGTTTCATCGTAGTCGAGGCCTTGTTGTTGAGTGAAGCCGCGGGAAACGAGCCGTGCTTTAAGGCGGTCGACAGTACCAGCTGGAGCATGTTTAATGGTATAAACCCACTTACAGCTGATGCAGGTCTGGCCGGGAGGAAGGGAGACAAGATCCCAAGTGTGGTTATCCCCGAGGGCGGCCATTTCCTCATCCATAGCAGCACGCCATGCAGAATGTTGAAGAGCCTCCTGCAAAAAGTTAAGTATCAAAATAGAAGAAAGAGACAAGGCTAATTGCAGAAGAGGCGGAGAGAGGCAATGCAAGAAGACAGTTCGCAAAAGGATGAGCCGTAGAGGAGGAGGCCGGATTAGCTGGCCGCACAAGAACATCGGTAGAGGGCACCGGCTGATGGGCGTCAACTTTGGAAGGACAACATGTGTATACACGAAGAGGTGGTTGAGGTGGCGGTGGGGGTAGCGGGGATGGTAGTGGAAGAAGCGGCGGGAGATGAGAAGTAGTAGGGACAGAGGGACGGGGTAAGAAGGGGGGTTAGGAAGGAGCTGGAGGGGGGGGGAGTGAAAGGGCTGGTCCTCAAGAAAGGTGACATCCGCTGAAACCACCAGTTTGCTGGTGTCCGGAGAGTAGCACACATAGCCTTTCTGAGGGCGCGAATATCCAACAAACATATATTTGATAGCCCGAGGAGTTAACTTGTCGACGGAGGGACCCTGGTTATGGACATAGCAGGTGCAACCAAAGACACGAGGCACAAGATCAAATGGCTGTTTGGAAGGAAAAAGAAGACTAAAGGGTGTTGCAAAGTTGAGGAGGGTGGAGGGCATTCAATTGATAAGATGACAAGCAGTAGAGACCACGAAGTTCCAGTAGAGAGAAGGAACTTGCATTTGAAACATGAGAGATCAAGCGACGTCAAGAAGATGACGATTTTTCCGCTCGGCCACACCGTTTTGTTGAGAAGTATACGAGCACGAAGTTTGATGAATGATTCCAATCTCAGTACACAGAGCAGAGAAGGTACGACTAGTGTATTCGAGCGCATTGTCTATACGAAGGACTTTAATATTCGTGGAAAACTGAGTACGAGTCTCAGTAATGAAAGCATGAAACGTAGAAATAATTTCAGCACGATCACGAAGTAGATATAACCAGGTCATGCGCGAGTAGTCATCAATAAATGTAACAAAATAACGATAGTCATAAATGCTGGAGACTTTATATGGTCCCCAAATATTTGAATGGATTAAAGCAAAAGGAGTATCACTCCGAGTACAATGAGGTAAAAAAGATACACGGTGTTGTTTGTCAAAGATACATGATTCACAAGTGAACTCTTGAAGAGAGATATCAGGAAGAGCCTTCTTGAGAATCGGATGGGGGCATGCCCAAGACGACGATGCCAATCAACAGACGTAACAAAGGAGAGAGCATGAGGAACATCCAAAAGATATAACACATTAGATATCCGCCCTTTACCAATGATACTCTGCGCCCGCCGATCCTGCATAATAAAGGTTGTAGGTAAGAAAGTGATGCTGCAATCCAGATCGCGAATAAGACGACTAACAGAAAGCAAGTTAAAAGGAGAGCCCAGAATATGCAGAACCGAGGAGAGAGTAAGAGTCGAAGTGAGGGGCAAACTACAAGCACCAGAGATCGGGGTGGTGTCACCATTGGCCCCGGTGATGAACTTAGGATGAGCAGAGGTCAAGTAGCGAGGTGGCTGCTGCAAAGTAATGTGGTGGGTAGCACCAGAGTTCACAATCCAGTGGGAACTGTGGGAGAGACAGGAGATACCTTCATTGGAGATTGACACAACAGAACCAGAGGAGCGAGCGACCACGCCTTGGAGATGTTGGAGCTGGCTGCGTAGAGCAGTGATGTCATCACGGGTTGAGGTAGGCTCCACAACAATGGAGACATGTAGATGAGGAGGCAAACCATGCTTGCGATAGCAAGTGGCCTCAAGATGACCATCCCGACTACAGTAAGAGCATTTAGGGCGAGGTCGCCCAGTACGTCCTCGTCCCCGGGTGTTGGTGCAACCCCCACGAGTCGGACCAGAAGGGGCAGTGAATGGCTGCTGAAGAAGAGCTGGAGCAGGAGGTCCAGGGACTTCACGTGGAGGAGTGACCTTCAAGATCATCGAGCAAACATCTGAGAGAGTAGTAAATGACGAAAGAACATGAGCCCGGATGCTGTGGAGATGAGGTGGAACCTGAGCCATCATCATGGCGATCCCGACAGTCTCTTTCTGGGCTCGCTGCACAGTTAAATCCGTCGTAGGGGGCTGATGTTGTATCCAGGCCTCAACAAGCGTCTTGGAGCGGGAAACAAAAGAAGTCACATGTGACACCAGGGTCAAGGGTCTGAAGGTCGGTAATCATGTCAAACAGATACTGGAGGCTGTTCTGTCCAGAATAGAGGGAGTGCAGTTTCGTCCACATAGCCTTGGCCGTCGCATGATACATGGCCATGCGGTGGGGCTCAGTGTCCATAGAGTTGAGCAGCCATGATTGGACACGACCATCATCACAAATCCACTCGTCCGTTGGAACAACAGGATTGGTCGCCGTCAAATGGTGGAGAAGCCCTTTGGTCTGCAGGACGCGACACACAGAATGCACTCACTCAACAAAGTTTTGCTTGCCGCTAAGAGAGATGGTAGTGATCTGAAGCTCATCACAGACATCCGAGAGAGAAGCATCAACCCGAGCAGGAATCGAGGAGGCAGTGGTAGAATCCATGATCAAGGACAAGATAAGAGCGGTCTGGCGACAAGTCCGAGCGGTAAGACGGAGGTAGAAGCGGGCAGGCGGGCAGACCGTAAGACTCCTGCAGACAGGCAAGAAGAACCCGACGGACAGCAAGAAGAGCCCGACGATCAGCAAGAAGAGCCCGACGGTCAGCAAGAAGAGCCCGACAGACTGAAGAGCCAAATAAGTCCGCGAGAAGGAGCAGACCGCGCGAGCACAACACAACGGGAAAGAGGAGACCGCGATGAGAACTAGTGTCCAGAGTTAGCCGCGAGCAAGAAGAGAGGCGGCGGCCTGGAGGTGCAACTAGAAGTGACGGCCTGAAGGTGCGACTAGAAGAGACCGGGAGCCCGACGACCTGGATTAACGGCCTGAAGAGGCGGCCTGGAGTTGGCGGCTAGGAGAGGAGGCCTGGAGCTGGCGGCTAGGAGAGGCGGCCTGGAGCAGAGGGTAGAAGGAGTCCGCGACAAGCAGAGCGCATGGTCAAGAGAAGAGAGACCGCTATGACTAAAAAAGGATGGACCCCACCGGTAAAGCTATAAAACCAGCAGGGGGGTGGGTGGTGGAACCACGGAAGGGTCGAGGGTGAAGAAAGGAGTCTGGCAGGTAGTGGCAGTGGAAAGAGACTTGCAGTTTGTTAAGCCTCCCGACGAGGCTAGGCTATTCGGGCAACATTACCAGCGGCGGCAACGACGCGTGCAAGGCAACAACGGGGCTGAACCAATGGGTTCAGCCCCCTCTTCTTAAAAATCGGCTCAAGGGGGCTGAACCGCATTGGGTTCAGCCCCATGGGGGCCGGCCGGCCCCCTTGGTTGGCCGGCCTGGGGTCCCGGGTTATAAATACCCGGACCCCTCTCTTTTGGAGGCATGCAAGAACTAACCAAGGTATTTCTCTCTTCCTTCTCTTTTCAACCCTAGCACCTATCTTCTTCCTCTAGATTTTCTTCTTCCTTAGTTTCCGCATAACATTTGGTATCAGAGGATTCCTTCCTCCGTCATGGTGAATACACGCTCGCAAGAGGAGAATGGCCGCTTGGAAACCCTAGAGGAGAGTTTGATGGGGCTTACCGATTCGGTAGCCGCCATCGAAGAAAATGTCAAAACGTCCACTCAAAGGTTGGAAGAGCGGATCGACGACCGCTTGAACGATATCATGACGCTATTAGCGCAAAATTTGAAGGGCAAGGCGGTGGCAGAGGAGGAACCGGGCGGATCTACAGGGAATAGGCCGGAAATGCTTGGATTTGGCGGATCGGGTGCGGGAAGTGCGGGATCGGGAGCGGCTGGCGTCGGGATCGCTGCTGCGAGCCAGACGGGGGTCGGATCGGGCGCGGCGTATCACGGAGGGGCCGGATCGGCCTGGGGCGGCGTTGGGTTGGCCGGATCGGCTTCAGCGCACACGCAGGGGCCCGGATCGGCGGGTGTTGCCGCTGGCTGGGCTGGATCGGGGATGGCGAGCATGTCGGGGGTCGGGTTTGTCCCGGCGGGTTACGGTGGAGCGGGGAATGCAGCAGGAGGCTCCGGAGGGTCGGGTGGGCATCAGCGGCCCCTGTGGGGCTCGGATCGGGGCTGGCGAGTCATCAGGGCGCCGGATTTGGGCCGGGTGGCTTCGGCATGGCTGGAGGGGGCTTCGGAGTGGCTGGACCCCCCGGGGCAAGCACGGGGAGGGCCGGATTTGGGCCGGCAGGCCTGGACATGGCAGCCAGGGGTGGCGGGTACGCAACTGGTGCTGACGGGCGGGCCGAGACTTTTACCGAGCACGCTCCTTGGAGGCAAGGTGGGGATGGGTTGTTACCCCCACCGGCAGGAAGAGGGCAACCACCAGGCTTTGGAAGAGGGGTGCAGTGGGGAGAAGGGGGGCCCTTCCGTCATGGGGCCCCAGTGGCGGGGGAACGCGGCCAAAGGCCGTACATGGCTCCCAAGTTGACTCGGATGAATTTCCCTCGCTACAGTGGGGGCGACGCGTTGGAGTGGGTACAAAAAGCTGAGTTATTTTTCAACTATCAGGAGGTGCCAGAGGCTCAGTGGGTGCAGCTAGCGTCCTTCCATCTGGAGGATGACGCGTTCCAGTGGACACAGTGGTTCTTGCGAGGGCGGGAGTATGTTCCGTGGGAGGAATTTGTGGAGGGCTTCACGACTCGATTTGGGCCTTTGGAGTTTGAAGACTTTGAAGCGCTTTTACAGAAGCTACGACAGAAGGGTACCGTGATGGAGTACAGGACGGAGTTTGAGAAGCTGGCCAACAGGGTTCAGTGGGAAGAAAAGACACTCCTCAGCTGTTATGTATCGGGACTGAAGGATCACTTACGCGATGAGGTTCATGCCTACATGCCCCGTAGTCTGAACCATGCGATCAGCTTGGCGCGCATTCAAGAGGAAAAGTTGAATAGGCAGCGAGCCCGCATTCTGGCAAGGCACACTACTACACCGGCTGCGGCCAGGAGAGAGACCCCAGTGACCGGCCGACCGACGGTGACACGGTTGTCTTGCAACGAGTTACAGGCACGGAAGGAGAAGGGCCTTTGCTTTAACTGTGATGAGAAATTTACGCCGGGGCACAAGTGTCCGAAGGTCCAAGTCTTTATGTTACATCAGGAGGAGCAGCTTGAGGGGGACGAGTTTCCGGAGGAGGATTTGGAGCCTGGGGGGGACTTCGATTTGACGGAGTTGGGCGTGTCCCTTCATGCCATGGAGGGGTGCAATCCACCTCCGCTTACTATGCGGCTGGCAGGGAGGATTCGGCAGGAGAGGGTGACCATCCTGGTGGACAGTGGGAGTACTCATAATTTTATTCATCCCGATGTGGCACAAAGGGTGGGGCACGTGATTGACGCAGGAGCGGCGTTCCAGGTTATGGTTGCAGACGGTAGCAAACTACAGTGCCAGGGGGTGTTGAAGGCGATGGAGCTTCAGATGCAGGGTTATGTGGGGTGCACGGATGTCTATCTCTTACCGATCCGGGGTTCAGATATGGTGCTGGGAGTGCAGTGGCTACAGCAGTTGAGGAGGGTGACTTTTGATTGGGACCAGATGACGATGGAATTCTCGCAAGGGAGCCGCCAGTTCTGTTTGAAAGGGCTCCGATCTTCTCCGGTCAAGGAGATCTCCATTCGCAGCTTACAGCAGCTTCAGGAGTCCGCTAGTCTGATGACGGTCCTGTTGGGGGTGAGGTCTGGCGAGGATAGACCGACGGAGGTTCCTGACCAGATGCGAGCGTTGGTGGAGGAGTATGATGACATTTTTCAGGATCCGGGGACGCTTCCACCGTCACGGTTCCGTGATCACCAGATTGTGCTACAGACGGGGGCGGAGCCGCCCAACACTCGTCCTTACAGGTACCCCCACATGCAGAAGGCAGAGATCGAGCGTAGTGTGAAGGAAATGCTTGAGGCCGGCATTATACGGCCTAATACCAGTTCCTTCTCAGCACCGATTATTCTGGTTAAAAAAAGGACGGATCGTGGCGTTTCTGCGTGAATTACCGGGCCTTAAACAGTGTCACCGTGAAGGATAAGTTTCCGATTCCCGTGATTGAGGAGCTGTTGGATGAGTTGAGTGGAGCGACTATATTCACGAAGCTGGATTTGCGATCCGACTATTATCAGATTCTTATGAAGGAGGAGGACGTGCATAAAACGGCGTTCAGGACTCATGACGGCCACTACGAGTTCTTAGTGATGGCGAATGGCTTGACGGGGGACCGTCTACCTTTCAGGCCAATATGAATGAGATTTTTCGCTCATTCCTGCGACACTTCGTCTTGATCTTCTTTGATGACATTCTGATCTACAGCGCTACTTGGGAGGGTCATTTACGTCATGCGGCTCAGGTCTTCTCTACTCTTCGGCAAAATAAACTCTATGCTAAGAAGTCCAAGTGTTCTTTTGGACAACAGGAGGTGGAGTACTTGGGGCATCTAGTCTCCGCGGAAGGGGTGAAGGCCGACCCACGGAAGATCGAGAGTATGCTTTTGTGGCCCCGACCTCTGACCATCCGGGCGTTGCGGGGGTTCTTGGGCCTCACTGGGTACTACCGGCGTTTCGTACGGGATTATGGGAAGATTGCACGGCCACTTACGCAACTGCTACAGAAGGATGCTTTCTCGTGGCAGGATGAGGCCGAGACCGCCTTTCAGGCGTTGAAGAGGGCGATGACGATGACTCCAGTGCTGGCACTCCCTGATTTCACTAAGGAGTTTGTGATCGAAACGGATGCTTCCGGCGTGGGAATGAGCGCAATTTTGATGCAGGAGGGGCGGCCGATTGCTTTCTACAGTAAGGCCTTGGCTCCACGGACACTGGGCCTATCGGTGTATGAAAAGGAGATGCTCGCGGTTATTCATGCGGTGGCCTTATGGCGGCCATACCTACTGGGACATCGTTTTAAAATACAGACAGATCATCAGAGCTTGAGGCACTTTCTCGACCAGCGGATTTCTTCCCCTCTTCAACAGAAGTGGGTCACCAAGTTGTTGGGCTATGATTATGAGATCGAGTCTCGGCCGGGGAAGGACAATCGAGTGGCTGACGCCCTCTCGCGCTTACCGGAGGGGGCCTTGGCACACATTTCGATGCCACGGTTGGAGTCGCTGGATGAGATTCAGGAGGAGGTGCAGCGTGATCCCGAGTTACGGTTATTGTGGAGAACCTGCGGCACGCTCTTGAGGTAACCCCAGGTTATCACTTACAAAATGACCGGCTCTATTATCAGGGACGAGTGGTCATCCCTTGGCAGTCAGCTTGGAGGACGGTGATGATGCATGAGTTCCATTCGTCGCCGACGGGCGGTCATGCGGGTATTTCTCGCACTCTCCAGCGGGCCCGGGCCAATGTATTTTGGAAGGGATGCGCCGTGACATTCAGGAGTTTGTTCAGCAATGTGATGTCTGCCAACGGCAGAAGTATGAGACTACTTCTCCAGCCGGGCTACTCACCCCCTTGGAGATTCCGCATCAAATCTGGGACACAGTTTCTATGGACTTCATTGATGGGCTGCCCAAGTCGCAGGGTAAAACAGTTATCTTAGTGGTGGTGGACAAGTTGTCCAAGTATGGGCACTTCCTTGCTCTGAGCCACCCTTACACAGGGGAGTCTGTGACGGCGTTATTTGTTCGGGAGATTGTTCGATTGCATGAGATCCCTCGGGCGATCATCTCCGATCGGGACCCTACTTTCGTTGGCCGATTTTGGACGGAACTCTTCCGCTTGCAGGGGACTTCCTTGCGTTTCAGCACGGCTCACCATCCCCAGACCGACGGACAGACGGAAGTCTTGAATCGGGGCGTGGAAACTTACCTTCGTTGCTTTGTCATGGATGAGCCGCGGACATGGGCCAGTTGGTTACATTGGGCGGAGTACTGCTTCAACACGTCGTATCACTCCGCTAGCAAGCTCACCCCCTTTGAGGTCGTCTATGGACGGCCACCTCCCTCCTTCAGCAGTTATGAGTCAGGCAGTGCCGCGGTGGCAGCAGTTGATCGAGCCTTCCGTGATCGCGATCGGACCCTCGCCACCCTGCGCGAGAATCTTCGGGCGGCGCAGGATCGTATGAAGGCACAGGCGGATCGACATCGGACGGACCGGGAGTTCCAGGTGGGGGACGAGGTTTTCCTCAAACTTCGCCCTTACCGGCAGTTGTCTGTGGCGCAGAGGACAAATCAGAAGCTGACACCCCGCTACTATGGTCCATTTCGGATCACGCGCCGGGTCGGGCCAGTTGCGTATACCTTGGCATTGCCCGAAGGCTCACGGATTCATCCTACCTTTCATGTCTCCTTGTTGAAGCGTAAGCTGGGTGAGGCGGTTCCGGTCTTTCCCGTCCTGCCCGAGGCTACTTCCGGAGGCGAGCTTCGCCCCCTACCGGCGGAGGTACTATTGATCAAGTGGCGGCGTCGGGGCACAGTGTACTGTCCGGAGCTGTTAATTAAATGGAAGGATCTCTCCGCGGAGCACAATACGTGGGTGGACTTGCTGGAATTCCGGGAGCTTTATGTGGAGTTACCATTGTGATCTGGAAGTGATCAAGCATGTAATCTCACTGCCAACGCGATATGAGCCTGCAGGGTCGCACATAAGAGATGTGGAGAAGTTGGATGACTGACTGTGTTGGTAAAGGTTACCAATCACCGACCTGAATAAGGTTATGAGCAAAGTGTTGCCTTATAGGATCATCGGGTTGGGCAAATGTTGCCTTGAAGGGCTGGTTGAGATTGTCGTCCGAGGGTCGATGACATTAGTCGAGAATCGTCTTCTGATTCCCCCCGATCGGCGAGAATCGTCTCTCTGATTCTCGCCGATCGACGAGAATCGTCGAGAATCAATTGTTGATTCTCGACGATCGACTACTTCGACAATTGTCGTCGACCGCGGCTCGACGATCGTCGAGTATCGTTGTGTATCGTCGAGCGCGGCTCGACGATCGGCGAGAATCGTCGAGTATTGTACTCTGATTCTCGCCGATCCTGTATGATACTCGTCGACTGATTCTCGACGAACCTGCTCAGTGATTCTCGCCGATTGTCGCTGATTCTCACCGATTGATACTCGCCGATTCTGAACCCTATTTTCGGGTGGTCTGCGGATAGCGATTTTCTTGGGTTTTATTTATACCTTTGGTATAAATAGGACACTTAGGGTTTTTCAGGATCGCTCTCTCTCTCGCGATTTTCTCCTGTAGCAGATCAAAACCCGACGGAAGCCGTTCCGCCTTTCGATCCGCCGATCCCGATCCCCGCCGCCGACGGAAGAGTTCCGCCGTCGCTGTGTTTGCTCCGTCGACCGCCTCTTCTCCAGCGACTGTCGCTGGTGCTGCTCTTCCTGGCGCGGACCTAGCAGTCCGTGGAATAGCCGATGTGCGGTCTTCTCCTTCCCGATCTTCCGTGCGACGGAAAGCTCGGGGTTCTTTTTCCCGCTCTGTGGCTTCTGCTGAAACGTGGACACTATTCCACGAAGAACTCGCCCACCAGCAG